>WOVY01010314.1:0-562266 GCA_013436015.1 Rhipicephalus annulatus
CACAGGCATCTTTGCTATAGCAAAGCCATGTTCATTGATTCATGCACTAGATGGGACAATGCAAATGTAACAAAAAGGTGAAAAAAGAAAACAAGAAAAAAAGAAGAAAAGGGGGGATGCAAAGTAGGAGCAGTGTAGCACTACTTTTACTTTGCATCCCCCTTTTCTTTCTTCTTTTTTCTTTTTTTTCTATCATTTATCTTTTTTTGCTTCCCTTACCCCCAACCTCCGACAGGAGAACACTTTGTATCAGCGCAACCTAACTTGAAAAGAAGCAAGGGCTGCACTCTTCTGCGTTATAGGTTTTTTTTTCAGACAAACATTTCCAACAGGCACACACGCCTACACCAAAGATGATGTCATTACTGACCCCATTTAAACTAACACGCCAAGGATGACAAGGTGACTTCTAAAAAATAGGTCCTCCTATCGCAACACCAGCCTGTCTGAGGCACTTCCACTGTTCACCCTGATTACCCCACTAGATGTTTCCATCTGTCGACTCACATCTTCATTTTGGATAACACTAAGACGAGCTTACATTGATGAATACGCACGAAAGTTTAGTGATGTATCATGTATCAGATTAAGCAACTCTGTTAAAAATTATTGATAGCTTGCTTCCAGCTTTTTATACTGTAGCCTGAAACTTCGTAATGTCTTCTATGCACATGACCAGATTGACAACGTAATGCACAACATGCTTAAGAATACTGCGAGGAACATGATAAACGACAAACGACCGGCCACCCAAGTTTTTCGCTGTACATGGTTTATAAAAGGTTCATGTACACCCAAACGAGGTGCTTATGATACAAGCCGAAAAAACCTACAAGTAGGGCCTTGGAGCCTTCTGGAAGTAGACGGTTGCATTTTTTCTGTGGGGGGCTTTACACCCATAAGTGAGGAACAAAACTCCTGTATAATGAAGAATGTTGGCAGCTATCAGTTATAGAAAAACCTAATGCAGCTAATCTTTCCCCGACACATCGTACATTTCGAGAGGTGACGTAGCTCTGTGATTGTGGCAGTAACTCACAACAGTACCAGTGCGAAAATTGGCACTACATGGCTATACAATGTCCAAACATGCCGCCCGACTCCCTCTAGCCATCCCGGCTGAATCTGACACATGATTTCTTAACTGCTGGCTGGACAAAACAAAACCACTGAAGCATTCACAATACACAGCGTGAAGTTCCTCTGGAGTGGTCAATACTTCGTCTTCTCTGCGATGAAAGGCAGCACAGTGTACTGATAAGGCACTCCTTGCAATGGTTTTCAATGCCAGCACAGTGACCATGATGTTCCTGTCGAAGAGAGCTTCGGGAGCTTGGAGGGTGCTTGCTCTTTTCTGGGGGCTGCTGCCGCTCCTCGTTTTCTGCTCAAGGTCACCTGCACAAAGTTGTAGACGAGGCTTTAAGAGTTGTATATAATGATATGCAAATTTTCGCTGAACACACATTTCCTCGTGGCACACTGAGGAATTTCTTATAAACTTAAGGCCTCTCATATGCAGAAACATTACAACTATCCGAAGATGCACTCGACTCTAAAGGAGCAAGTTTGTTATGTAGTGTATAATAAAGAAGGTCATTCAGCACAACCACAACTACAGTTGCACACGAAAACGACATTTTACACGATCCTGTTTATTTACATGGGTCCATTTTATTTTATTTACACGTCCATTTTACACGGTACTGTTTTAACACGATCTGGTCTGCATGAACTCTTGAACCGTGCGCCATATAGATTGAAAGACACACAACAGAGTTTGAGACAAACCTAGTTTTCCCATGGAGCATCTTCTTGCACTATAACAACACATCTCAATTAGTTAGTTGTCCAGAACGAGGTGAAAACAGCCTCGCACTTGAAAAGCACGGGCAGAAGGAATGACGCCTGCAACCCTGTGCTCCCTGTCCATTCTCATTGAGGGTGAAGTTTTCACCTTATCCTTATGCAATTTCGCATTTATAACATTGTTCGCCTGCAAGAATCTTTGTGGCATTAAAGTGTGGTGATAGCGTCATGTGTATCCCATGTAATTTATAAAAATCGAATACAAGATAGCTTGATTCAAATATAACAAAGGTGCATCCAAGTGGCCATGTCCTGTAGCTATTCTTTAGGCAAGTGGCAGAATGATTTAGTCTTCATAACATATCTTACTTGTAACCACTACAGAGCTAACTCGTGCACTGGCACATTCTGTTTGCCTCTTCAGATTATAAGGTACCTTTTTTACACCAGAAAGTCTTCAAGAAGAACAGAAGTGTTGTAATTGTGAAGAAAGAAAGGTAGAAGGAAAAAAAGATAACCTGCCCTGTACAGGGACCGAGCCTGCGAACTTCGAATAACATGTCCGATGCTCTATCAACTGAGCTACCATGGCGGCTATCCCTCTTCCATTTTGTACGGTATATATGTGCATTTATACATGGAAGAGTCAGTCAGCGCTGCTTGTTACCATTATGGCAAGTGTGGGACAGCTTTTTTTGCCTACTGGCGATTACATTACGATTGCAACTACGTTACGATTACTTCCAATATCCCTATACTCTTTGGCAGCATTATGCATCTGTCAGTTCTCAGAAAATCTGCTAGTCACAGGAGGTGGCAATGGTTCACCTTCCCACCTAAATGCATGTACTTGAACACATGCACAACTGATCAAAAAAAAAACAAGTCACACACTGCTAAGATTACTGAGATTCACTGTTTCAGATTCATGAGTAAAGGAAAGAACTATAAATTTAAGGGTTTGTTGTCTTTGTTGAACACATTATAATGAGAACTAGCAGAAAATGATGCCAAAACAAACTATAGGGGATGTTATCAAAAGTAACTTTAACAAAATTGTGAAAAGAAAAGTGAACAAAAACGTAACTTGGCAACGTTTTTTGACAATTGAATTGACATTACTTTTTATAACATCCCTATATTTTACTGGGTAATGTTGTCGGGTAATTCTCATTATTAGAGTGGTGAGTAGGCTGACAGAGAAAGCATATATGGCATTGATACTTCTTTTGAACACCTAATAGTTTGAGGACCTTAAAAAAGCGGAAGCTACTTTGAGTAGACCAGAATATTTAGTTGGAGCGAAAAATAAACGTACACACATTTTTACCAGGAAGTTTAACACATTTTGAGACATAAAAGTGTATGCTGCCAGTAATGATAAGTACCATTACTTTTGTCACACTATGCACTGTAGCAGGTGTAGTTATAGTGGTGATAGTGACGGATTAATCAAGCACGCCACCAACTGTGTTCACATCAATGGTCGCGTATTTTAAAAATAAACCTGCTGTATAATAAAAAAAGTTTAGAGCATTTATGTTTTTATCCAAATCAAGTTAAACCGACTGGGTAAGCAAACCATTTGCATAAAATCAAAAGGCATAAAGTGATTAATGTATTATAACTATGTGAACAATTTCAGCGACGCAGGGCAAAGTGACAACAGTTCTAATAAAAACCCCTCTCACTATAACATGCATGAAAAGCACCACACCAGAATATTTTATAGTGCATGTAATATCGAGACTACTAGACTGTCTATTGACCTTTTAGAAGAAGGGTATCTCCTTCACGTTCAAGGGGCAACCACTTAGGCTTTTCCTGAGCTTTTCTGTGAATATTTCCTGAATTTCAGATATCATTAGGATTGATTTAGAGTGAACAGATTTTGCTTACGCATTGAAACCTAGTTCTGTATGTAACTGCAATTATGGGTGCCAAACCACCTCCAATTAATTTTTAACATTTAACTCATTTTTTAACTGCAGCAGCACAACTAGCTGTGGGTGCCCAAAAAGTAGCTAGAAACAATACCTTTACCTCTTCGAGCCTTTCGGAAGTGTTCAGCTTCTCAGTGCTCACCTTACAACATTTTTTTTTAAATACGTGTTTGTGTGCCCACTACTCTTGCTCCTTGTACAGTGAGGAGGAGCACATGCCAAGAAGAGACAAGAAAGAAGCATTGCGAGAAAAAGCGAAATAAGCGAGGACCTCTTTTGTATCGTACAATGTGTGTAACTTTACTATTGCGACAACATATAGACAAATTATCACGGCTATGCATCCATTGTAGAGTCATACACAGCTGCAACACCACGACTAAATTTCAACCTTGTGTTGGTTTAGGATCCCTTTATAGTGGCAAGCTAATGATATCTGCATTTGTTTGGCACATACTAAGATGCAGTGAAATGTGATATGGTAATCTCATTTAGAATGCACGTCAGGTGGCTTCATTGTATATGTGGCCACAAGTAACTCTGGTTGCAAAGCAATATGGCACAGCCTAAACAGACGTCACCGACCATTCCAATCAGAACTTTTCTTTGCTACTTGCCCATTATCATCCCAGCAAAAAATGAATAATTGAATCTGCCACAGGTATGTGCTAGCCTATGCTAAGGACCAAAAATGAAGGGTGTTTTGTCATTATTGAGATCAGTTATTTGTTCAAGAACACTTGCTGTCAAACACAAATACATTGCTGTCGAAGCATCAAGACTCAAATATAAAGCAAAAAGAAGTGCCTCTTTAAAAATTACAGGCCACAAGGTGCAAGATAAATATTTGATATACTTGGGATGTAAGGCACGCACAAGAGGTGCTGCCATATTATACTTTTCCTTGTGTTGAAACCTGCTTGCTTTACTCACCCCACACATCTGTAAAGATGCCGTGAAAACACCAAGGAGCTGATGCAGCAAGGTTGAACACATGTCCAGGGATTCCACCATTCCTAAGCAGCCCTACAGCCTCCACAGTCCTGCAACCATTTGTAAGATAAATATAGTTCTACCCAAAGTTCTTGGTTTACAGACGTAAGACACACATGCAAGACGCATAACCACTCTATAGGAAGTTTGCATGATAATGCGCTGGGTAGCAAAACGAATGCCAATATCAAGTATCCCGGCCTGCTGCTTCTTTCTTTCCGTTCTTAATTAATCAATCCATGGTTAATAAGTGTTCCCCCAATTTGAAGTGTATTGGCAGTCCGGTGAAGAATTGCAATGTATTTCAAACACAGTCCAATTCATGGCAAGTAAGCATTCAATAGCGTTTTGTCAGCTGTTCAAGAAAAGAGCATGAAGTTTAGCTAAAACCCATGTTGTTTATAAACACCATTCAATTTGATATAAAAGTTGTGAGCATTATGTGAAGGAACACGGATTAATGTTTAATCAATGATTTCTTATAATGTACTGATATGAATTCAACTAACTGAATATGAAACGATAATTTTTGCTTGAGAATTTAGAGTTATGAACACTATCGCACTTGCCGGCTGCATCTTGTTCAAAACAGCAGCAAGATAGGCTAGTTTCTGTAAGTGAGCAGTAATGAGCAGTGCAAAGTAACAACAAGAAACACCAGTAACAACAGTATGGAGCAAGCACAGACTACCAACTGTATAATTTATTGCACAAAAGTTCGCCTGAATATCAGTCAGACAACTCGTGCAAATGAAGGTCCAGTTGGGAATGAACAAGTTACGAAATCAACAATGCCTACTTTCACTAACAGGACCCTCATTCACATAAAGTATGCAGCGATAGGCCCCTACCGAGGTACGTCACAGCATGATGTCACTGGCACATGTAAAAGGTGTGGCTGGAAAAACACTCCCGCTGGTGGCTCAGCCGGGTACAGTCGTGCGGTGTTTGGGGCAAGTTTTAATTTTTCAAAGCTTACACTTCACGTTACAATGTCGACATTAGCTGTAGTATGTATCAGCAATCATCTAGCTGTGTGGTAAAATATTTGCCACGCTGTCTGTTTATCTTGAAGAAGTGAACACACGTGGTGGCCTGTGCGAGGAACAGTGGCATAGTCTTCAAAAATGTGCACTGTTAATTGCGGCATGTAGTGTGCATTGAAAGGTATTGAGAATATTGGTTCAACTGAGAATATTGTGTGTGGTGTGTGCAGTGTCAATAACAATGTGTCTTGTTTGCAAAGACATTAGCACTCATGGCAGGGACCGGTCGATGAAAAAACTTGATTCGACATTTTAGTCAAGGTAAATATGCACTTGACGTGATCATCTGCGAGTGGGTACATCTCGGTGTTTGCGCTGTGGGCAGAAAAAATTGCATGGTCACCGGGCTGGAAGATACCATTTGCTGAAGCTGCATGTATGAATCGCCCCGACGAGTACGCAAGCCCAATAAAGGTATAACTCGTTTTATCGAAGGCCTCATATGTCTTCATGTAATAAGCAGAGATTCTTGTTTCACATATACTCAGTACCTTTACCGCTCGATATTCATGAAGTGACAATGCAAACAACAAGTTTGTGTGTTAGGTCCTAAGGGAGCAATGTAAATATGCAAATAAGTTGTAGGTGTTAGATGCAGCGATGTAACTGCGCAAAAGATTATGTATATATTAGGCTACAGGTTTAGAATCGCATACATCTCAGTGGTCTTTCAGGAACGTCACAAACAACTTCCTTGCCAACCAGCCCTTGCACTGAGGGAGGGAATGGCTGGCATGGCACTCGAAGTGACGTCACACTATTTGCAAACATAGAGAGGTTTCTTACTTAGGCAACATTTTGCACAATATATTTTTTAGATGCAAGACTGTACTCGTCCACATTGATCATACTGATGTCTCTTGTTGTTACTTTGTGCTGTGAATTACTAGGCATTTAGTCACCATGATCTTTAAAAGCTAATTTCAGTGTTCTCTCTCGTATTGCTGACAACTGTGTTGTTGCATAAATTGGGCAAAAAAGCAACACAGAAAGGCTGTCACAATAAATACACCAACATGGGTATTCTCCTGCAAACAAAAGTCGGCACTGGTCCTGTCATTACCCGTCTTCCTTCTCTCTTTGCCTTGTTTGTGCTGAAACAGCCAAACACCTGATGAGTTAGATGAGAAATATTAACGCATCAAAACTATAAGTGCTTGCATCAGCAACTACACAACAGCGTGATAACCGCACCCCTGCCGCACAGCAGCGAAACATATTTTGAACATGCTGGCAGTGTATTATTTTATAAAAAGCAACTCTGGCAGATTACAAAATCTCACATTGTGCATGCAAGTTTTCTTCAAAGTCAGGCGTACAATGTAGGTGCTGGCCGGTACATTATTAGTTACAAGCAAAAGCGTCTTGCAGGTACATATGCAGATTGCACGAACACCTCTCTCTACACTAGACACACGCATTATATCTTTTAACAAGCACACGCCACTGTTTAGGGGCATAATAACGCTCTACCGTGAACGTATGCTAATCAACCCACTTAGGCGGTTGGCTAGGTGAATCCAGCCAAGTTACAAATTGTATCGCCCGCGAACGCAAACAAAATGCTGCTTTCCATCAAATGGCACTGCAGGCTTCGTTTAATCAACAACGTAGCAAGCGCCGTGTGCGTCTTCCTCACTACATTGCACATATGAAAAAATCGATCACCATACACATGCATGTTGCCGCAGTTGTCTCGAATTAGCTCCAGTAAGGCCGCGCCGATGCGCCATGGCTCTGCTAGCGTTAGCGTTGTCAAAGCGAATCGGCAACCGCACTCGCAAAGGCGCGTAAGGTTGCCGTTTCACGACGCCTCGTTCGAGTGCAGCAACACACACTTGCACTGAGTGGCATACTTGGTCTACATAAAAAAGTGTCCCCCTTAACTTTAGTTTCTTTCACACTGTCCCAAGGGAAGCAACCACAGGCGTCAGCCGTCACCTCGGAGTCCTTCGAGCGCCCGCCCAACCCGCAGATTCTTTGGACGACTCGCACTTGATCCGCACTCGAACAACCGCGGGAATAGGGCGCAATCTTAGCACATCACACGAACGAGGAACGGTGCTTCCTTGCGTAAATTTAACATTTCGTGCTCTCGTGTGTAGCAGCGCGAACACATGAGAGAGCATGCCCACGGAGACAAAGACAAACGACATGTGGCTTTAGCTGTGAATGGATTTGGCTTGGATATCTGTGTGAGGAAAATAAAAAAAACATCTGTCGCTGCTATAAACTAAAAAAGTATGTTATCTGGCCAAATAACATCAAAAGTGATAAACGGTTATTCAAAAAACAAGTTACAACTTATGAATATTTTCGCAGGTCTTTGTTTTGTTTTTGTTCTAGTAGACGACAGCCTCCTACTGCTTCTACGACAGACGTAGCGCGGTTTCACGTTCGGTGCGTGTCGCCGACGCAAAGCTCTACAGTAGTGATATCAGAGTATCAATTCTCAATGAATCTCAGGATGGCTACAAAGCAGTAACATTTTGACATAGTGCAGTACGCAATCTTTCAAGGTATGACATTTCTTTGCTCTGAAGCAAATCGAAGCAAGCCGACCGGCGCAATCAGCTGATGTCGCCACTACGCGAGGCATAATCGTGCGCAATAGCGTCGCGCTCCGCGCTCAATTTGTCATCAAGCGATAGAGCTACTAAGTGGAATACAGCTAGATGCAGGGATTAATGGCGTATCACTCTAATTCCCTGTGGTGGCCGACTCAATCGCAAGAGAGCCCCGGGAAACAACCTTTAACTGCTCAAGCTTGTGTGTGGGTGTAAAAATACTTGTTTTCATCCGCGACGGGGCAGCACTCTATAGTTGAAAGACATGCGAAAAGCATGTGACGTATATACAATCACAAAACACATGCACACAACAATAGATACGATCGCATATCGTACATAAATATGCCAACACACAGCGTGTGAAAAGCAAATTTATATACATAACTTAAACTGAAGTGTTCTGCTCAGCGCGAATAGCTTAGCAAGTTAACGCACGCAGTTCACGTGCGCGAGCACAATTGAGTGGCGCAGGTTCGAGTCCCGCCACATCCAAGTTTTTTTTGTTTTTTTTCAACGTTTTTATTGTACTGCTATCTTTTCTAATGCATTAGGTTATAAAAAAAATAAAAGCAATATTGCGTTCAAGTACGTATGTGAGACTGTGTTTTTTGCACAACAGTTATTAGTATTTTTATTTTCATTATTCATTTTTTTATTTATTTCATAATATAACAAAATTAAGGACTAAGGGGAACATTAGGTCTGCTTGATTGTGAAGGGACTCGAGAACTGAGAAAACTCAAACCAAAAAGTTTATTTGAGAAAAAACTGAGCATTTCACAGCCGGACCAGTTTCTTCAAGGGTAGGCCCTAGGTATGCGCGAGACTTGCTATATGACTCATCTCAAGCTGTGGCAGTTGAGGGAAGGCAATATCACCGAGAAGCAGTTCCAAAATATATTTTGGTTGATGTTTTTTGATTCCTCCAAAATAAGGGCTGCACAATTGTGATCGAGCCAAACCAAGAATTGCGGGCACGAAGTCATGAGACAGAAAATGAATAATGTTGATTGTTTGAAAAATTGCCCTTAATAAAAGGAAGAGTTATGGAGTGCTACGTAGCTTAACCCGCAGTAGGAATTTGATATATACATATAGATAGTTTAAAATGGACAATGTTGCACACACAGACATTGGTTAAATTTCTTTGTAGCACAGTTGAAGCATCTATGTAGAACTGAAGCATCAAGAGGAGCTCATGCGTCCTCACTTTATTGCGCTTTACATAGCTTGTATGCGTACATGCAGCCATGATATGATATATTTTAAAGCATTTGTTTAACCTATAATCTTCTTATTCAATAAAGCTGGCCCATAAGTTGTGTCTTATGTAGCACTACAATTGAAGCGTAATCTGCATGGTGGTCTGAAACAATGCTTTTGAAGATCTCAAAACGACCCAGCTCTATACACGATCATCCGTGCATCAATGATAAGCACCATTATGTGTCCGTGCATATCAGTTGTGCTCTCATACTTAATTATTTTTCTGACCACTCCCTCTGCCCCTACCTCGTTTCTGTCGTGAAGCTGTGGCAAGTTGTGTATAGCTGTATTTATATTGTAGGAGCACATATACTATCAATAAAAATTATTTTTAGGCTAAATGCAATTAGTTTTCATAGATTTTCATTTCTTTCGTCGGTGCTCAGGAGAGCTAAGCTCATGGTCGATATTTTAAAACGACATTTCTCTTTGCCAATGTTAATGAGAACAGTTTTATTATTATTGACAAGTTCTTTCACATTGAATTTAGTTCTCTATATTATTGTTTCTACCAAAAAATGAGCCGTGGAAGTTATGCTTTTTTGCTTGATTTGTTTTCTTGTGACAGCATGCAAGTAAAATGAGTTATTGTCATTCCTTGTGAATGACACATTTTCCGTTTGACAGACTTTTGCACCTGGTCATCTGCAGAAGTTGTATTCATTCTGGAAAGGGCGAACAGCAGTGACTGACAACACAGACTAGCCTGCGTTATTCTTTTGTACTATATATGTCACTGTGAATTCATTTATAACTTTATAGAGCTCGGATTTCCTGCTGAAAATGTGACAACAACTGTAGAGTTTCCACATTTTTGCAACAATCCACATTCCTTTCATACACTACTTCACATTTTCGTAAGCACCTTACAAAATCTGTATATTTCCGTAAAACCTTACATTCTGTATTTTCCTTATGAAAGCTTCTGTACACTCCATACACTTTCCTTATCCTCCCATATCTTCCATAAAGAACTCTCCGTATGCTCCATAGGTTTCCTTATCTTTCCATATTATCCATAAAACTCACTCCATCCACACCATAAAACTTCCTTATCCTTCCATATACTCCATAAAAAGCTTTCCATATATGCCATACATTTTCCTTATCTTTCTGTATACTCCATAAAAAGCTTTCCGTATACGCCATACAATTTCCTTATCCTTCCATATACTCCATAAGAAGCTTTCCGTAAATGCCATACAACTTCCGTATATTTCCATAAAACTCCATATGTTTTCCGTATGTAGCATAAGGAAATGTTACGGATTCCATATATTTTCCGTAAGATTTCATACGGAACTTTTCAGTAGGGATGTCAGCAGGTAACAGGCTCCTTGCGATGCCGGAAGAGGACCGACGATGTCGAGATGGACGTGAGAAAACCTTGCATCTGGAGTCTGAAACGGGGATGTTGCCGTGACAGTGTGACGGTGAACTTTAAGGCGCTGGCACTCAAGGCAGGTTTGCGCCCAGCGTCGGACATCAGCATTGATGCTTGGCCAAAGGAAACGAGATGTGACTAGCTTCTGGGGCGCACGAATACCAGGATGGCTCATGCTGTGCAATTGATCAAAAATTGCATGACGAAAAGCTGAAGGCACGAAGGGCCGAGGAACACCAGTAGACGTTTCGCACGTTAATAATGAGGTAGAAAATGGAAGCGGGCAATCCGTGAACGATAGAGACGTGGATGAAGAGTGGAGACGATGCAGCTCAAGATCGTTGCTTTGGGCAGCTGCTAGCTCTTCCATGTCTAGTGGTGGCTGGGTCGACAAGGCATCGATGCGGGATAGTGCATCAGCAGCAGCATTTTCCGGCCCATGTACGTGTCTGAGATCCACAGTGAACTCGGAAATAAAGCATAGTTGACGGATCTCCCGTGCAGTATAATTGCTGTGATTGCGATGGAAGGCAAACGTCCGGGGCTTGTGGTTTGTAATGACGTAAAAGTCCCGGCCCTCCGATAAATGACGAAAATGTTTGATGGTGAGGTATACCGCGAGAGGTTCTCGGGCAAATGTGCTGCATTTTGTCTCTGGTGGCTTCAGTTTTTGCGAGAAAAACACAAGGGGCTGCCAACCGGATATGTGCTCCTCGAGAACGGCGCCAACTTCCACGCTTGATGCATCGGTGATGAGACGAATTGGGACATCACGGACGGGATGTATGAGCATGGTAGCGTCTGCCAGAGCCTTCTTGGCAGTGCCGAAGGCAGATGCAGCGTCTTTGGGTCACTCCAGCGGCGCAGCTGGGTCTTTCTTTTTAGCCAATAGGTCGGTCAAGGGCTTTAGGAACGTGGCGCACTTTGGAAGAAAGCGGCGATGGAAGTTTAGTAGGCCCAGAAATTCTCGGAGTCTCTTCAGTGAAATCGGGGTTGGAAAGTCTTGAATAGCCTTCACTTCGCTGGCGAGTGGTCGGATACCCTTTAGATTGACAAGGTGGCCTAGGAACTCTATTGTAGCGACGCCGAAGAGGCACCTATTGGGATTAATTACGAGGCCGTAATCATCCAGGCGGTGGAACAGGGTGCGCAGATTGGCTTCATGCTCAGTGCCGGAGGTGCTTGCTACAAGGAGGTCATCAAGGTAGGCAAATACAAAATTGAGACCTCGCGTGACCTCGTTGATAGTGCGCTGAAAGGTCTGTGCAGAGTTGCGCAATTCAAAAGGAATCCTCACATATTCAAACTGACCGAATGGGGTGGTGAT
Organism: Rhipicephalus annulatus; assembly: GCA_013436015.1. Lineage (NCBI taxonomy): Eukaryota > Metazoa > Arthropoda > Arachnida > Ixodida > Ixodidae > Rhipicephalus > Rhipicephalus annulatus. The sequence goes on from WOVY01010314.1 coordinate 12,336, forward strand.
GGCTGTCTTCGGAATGTCAGCGGGTTCTACAGGAATCAGATGGTAAGCCTTCACTAAGTCAATCTAAGAGAAGATTGTGCACCCAGCCAAATTTGATGTGAAATCCTGTATGTGAGGAAGTGGATAGCGGTCTGGTAAGGTGTGGGCATTGAGAGCGCGGTAATCTCCACATGGTCTCCAGTCGCCAGGATCTTTCTTCGGCACCATGTGGAGTGGCGACGCCCAGTTGCTGGAGGAAGGCCGCACAATGCCGAGTTTAAGCATGTGCTCAAACTCACATCAGGCGATGGCGAGGCGTTCTCCAGATAGTCGACTGGGGCACGTAAAACCGGGAGGTCCAGTGGTCACAATGTGGTGAGTGATGGAATGCTTCACCGGTGACTCTCTGGTGAGGGCTTCGTCATGCCGGGAAAGTCGTCGAGTATTTTTGCATACGGCGAAGCAGGTGTGAGAGCTCGCAGTCCCGTTTGCGAAGAAGTACAGAGTACACCGTTGATGGAGAGGCGGGTGTTGAGATCAATGAGGCGATGAGCATGCATGTCCACAGCAAGCTTGAAAAAAACGGAGGAAGTCAGCTCCAAGAACAGCTTGCGAGACGTCAGCGAGGATGAAAATCCATCAGAACGCATGGCGTAGTCCAAGGTCAAGTGTAAGAGAGCGTTGACCGTATGTGCGAATGGCGGAATTGTTGATCGCTTGGAGTGGGCAGGTCTGTTCGTTGCGACGGCGATCTGCACACGAGGCCGGGATGACGCTAACCTGGGCTCCTGTGTCGACTAGGAAGCAAGCGCCAGTGATCTTATCAGAAGCATAGAAAAGGCGGCATGACTTTCGACCAGTACCACTTGCCGCCGTCAGTGGCCGGTCGTCGCATTTCCCGACCGGAAGCACGGGCGAGTGCACTTGCGAGCAGAGGCACCGAATCGGCAGTGGTACCAGCACACGGTTGAGGATTAAACGTTTCGCGGCGCGTCGGGTGGCCGAAGTTCCGGACAACGTGGGGGCGTCGAGGAGCGACTGTGTATCTGGAACCTGGATGACGGTCGACGATGCGCAGGTACAAAGTCATCGAGGCGCCTGACAAGGGCGTCCAAACGGTTCTCGATGCTCGCGAGCGCCGGGCCTGCAGCGGTGGCCGGTGACGGAGTGGTAACGGCGTTGAGGCCATGTGCCCGCGAGTAGACCACCACTCGGTCAGCCATTCCAGCGAGTGTGTCTACTGGGACATCTCCTGCAGCTACGAGGACCGGGACCATGCTCTGCGGTAAGCGCTGGAGGAACAACTCACGTAACAGCTTCTCCTCTTGAGGGGCGGAGGGGCCGCCAAGGATCTGGCGCATGCGTTGCAGGAGCTGTGATGGGCGACGGTCACCGAGCTCTGTAGCCGTGATGAGCTGTTGGAGTCTGCTGTGTTCGGACTCAGACTTGCGGGTAATGACAGCTGCCTTCAACGTGTCGTAGGGATGGCTCGGGTGCGGCGATGCTAAAATATCAGCTCAGTCGTCGGCTACGTCCGGAGGTAAGCAGAATACCAGACGCCAGCGCCTGGTCTGTTGGCTGGTGATTTGCCGTAGACGGAAGTGCGCGTCGACCTGCGAAAACCATGTGCTGGGGCTGTCGGGCTAAGTGGTGGCAGGTTGACATGTTGAATTGCAGCGACTGCAGCACCGCTTGGTCTGGCGTCTTCTTGGACGTCAGGACCGGAAAATTGGTGGCAGAGCCAGCGGGATCCATGCGAGATGATCCAGGCTGTGTGTTCTTTATCGGGTCACCATTAACTGTTGGAGCTAACACGGGAAAGATCCAGCCCAGACAGCGTTCAGTTTTCGAACTGATTTTTTTATTATAGCACTGCACTCGCCGCGCGGCCCAGATGCCAACTTCTTCTTCCTTGATGAGCGGCGCATTGAGGCGCTATAAATATTTCGTCTGCTATGCCCTTGAGCACGTGCGCTACCATGTTGGCTTCAGCCATGGGTGAGTCAACTTTACGGCAAAGGATCAGAACATTTTGTATATACGCCAGGTACAACTCCCTGGATGTTTGTACACGTGTGCCAAGTTCTGTCCTAGTGACCTGCTTGCCGCCGACACATTGACCGAACAACTCGTGTAACTCGTTCTGGCATACGCCCATGCTCGTGATTGCGTCCACACTCTTGTTAAAGCCCGGCTTGGCCATCCCTTGAAAACGAAAGGTGACGTTTGCCATTTTGAAAATTTTTGCGCAAGCACACAGGGTTACAGGAGAGGACAAAATTTTGCAAGCATCAAGATTGGGTCCCACCTTTGATTGTCCCGGATGATCTCATAAAGCACAAGCCAATAATCCATGTCCTAACCATCTGTTCCTGAAAATATGTCGGGATCACGGGGTGAGCGGCCACGAGAAAAACAGGGGAGGTCGGCATGTTGATGCTTCGGGTACAGCTGTTGACGAAGCATTGCTGCCGGTAAATATGTTCAAAGCAGCGTCTTGGCGTCCGCTGTGTAGCGCTGTCATGCGTTGTTACCCCGCACCTTTCACCAAAAATGTTGCGTGAAGGCACAGAGGAGTCTAGGCCTTTTAAAACATATTTACAAAGCATCGAAGCGCCAACCAAGATGGCGAACAAAAGTACGCCCCCACTCACCAAAATCATGTTTTCTTTCTCGGCGCCTTCACCGCTGCTCGAGTGTGACATTGACCTATAACAACGTATATCTGCGAGCAAGCAGATGGAAGACAGGGGCACAGGAAGGATAGGAAGTGAACGGCAAGAAAAGGAGCGGCGAAGCACAGCACCCACCCTCTCTTAAGCCATGAACACGCTAGCGGCGCCGCGCTCTGCCGCGCGCCGCGCGCCGCTCGCGAGACGCCACTTTTCTCTCTTTCTCCCGCCGAGCGTCGAGAAATTTCTGCCGCTGACCCAATCGCTCCCTGCGCTATTTCTGCCGCGGCCGCCCAAGCAAAGCGCCAATCAGCGACGTGCGTGGTAGTCGCCATAGCAACGCACAGGCCTTGTTTCTTTTCGGCTGTCATTTTTCTCACGCTGTCGTTCTTTGAGGCACGCACCATGGACACCGGACACCGAACGCTTTTTAGAGGAGATTAGACTCTACCCCTTCTTATATGACAAAACGATGCATGATTACAAAGATAAGGAAGCAAAAATGAACAGACGGGATCTTATAGGATCTATGTTTGGATTGACAGGTAAGTGGCGATTGCGTGGCTGATTGCATGTTGAGCGCGAATGAACTGTATGTTTTATTCACTCACTTGTGCGGGAACACAGGCCATGCTGAAGTTTAAGAATATTAGAGACAGGTGGATGAAGCTCGTGTCGGGAGTCGAGGCGAACACTCGGAGCGGTGCGCCAGACAATAATGGCAAAATAAGTGGCCCGTGTTCTCATTTATTGACAGTATGCTGAGGCAGACATCCCACTATGCGGGAAAGTAAGTGATCAATGACGTGCCGTTTCATATTTCAGCGCACGCAGGATACCTGTTTCATGCCTGCCAACTATCTTGATTTTGCTGCGAGACTCCTGAATACTGACTGACCCTTCGGGTTGACGTGCTTGTTCCCGAGCTGTCGCTCAAAGAAAACTTTTTACAGAATAAGGAAATGTGGGCTGGTTGATAATGAATTGAATGGGGCAGTGCTATGACGAAGACACGAACGAGAAATGACATGAGAAGTGCTGCTAAAAAACCATTTACGACTCATAGACGAGCGTTTTTTTTCCGCCGTTCGTGCGAATGCTGTTTCAAACACCGCAGGCCATGAAAAGTGCTTTACGTAAATTAAGCATTGTACGTTGACTTATCAATTCTAATGTTTGCAATGAATTCGTGCTACAGACTTGTTCATACTGTAGGGTCATGCGGTGAGGCCTACGATGACGGCGAGGGCACGCCAGCTGTCGCGAGACACAGCACATCTCATTTGATAATTTTGAGTTAGTGTTGCGAGCACACATATTATGTACCTGATGGAGGGTGCACCACCCCCCCGCCTTTTAGATGCTATAGTGATCGCTTGCTTTGAAGTAACAGCTGGCTGTTCAGGACAGGATCCCAAGTGTTTTTCTGTCCCTTTGTGGAGCTCAACAGGGATGCAAAAGAATCACATCTACTTTACTGCCAATAAATAGACAGCTTATTTCACTCAAAAATATGTCAGGACAGCATTGCAAATGTAATCTTTGAAGAACTGGCCTGTGTCGCCCATGTACCAACTACATTGTTTATATTACTCGTGTTATGATCGTATTTAATAAATGAAAAGAAAATATATTAAACAAAAATTGTTATAATTCATCATGCATGCCAATTATGATGCAGCAAATACTCATTTTCAGGCCTGTAACCAACATGCCACAGACATCTGAAGATTGGTAAATATAAACTTCATGCACTCTTTCTTGCTATCATGAATAAATACCCTATTCTTGCAAAATAAGACAGTTTTACATTTATGTGTCTGCAAGAGACATTGTGGGTTGTGTGCGTGGGTGTAAGCTTACATGCTACTCTAGCAGCAGCAGGCCAAGCAACATTGCGACACTTCATTCTTTACTTTGCAGCAGTCAAGACGCTCCACAAACTGCACAATGCATTCTAAACGGAATGTAAGTGCCTCAAGTTGTTTCCTTGGTGGGCCAAGTTTTGGCTCCAGGCTTATGTTGCTATAATTATGGTAACTTTTGACTCTGAACATGCAGCTATGCCAGTGCCAATGAGGGTGAAGAATCCTGCAGTTGTGCTTCTTCTTGAGTTGATTTTTTTTATATTTTTCAGTGTTCAAAAGCAGTTCTCTTCTAATCCAAGCACATTGAAAAAGAACTGCTTTCTCTCTCTTCTAACCTGTGTGCTGTTGGCGCAGCTTACAAGTAAAGTTTTTGTGCAGCTAACCTAAAAGCAGGATAGCTTTTATTGAACTTGTCTGAAGTTTTAAGGAACGGTAATTGTTCAACAGGTGAATGTGAACAACTACGTAGTGCCGGCTGTCTTTTTGAGTAGGCTGCAATATTAGGACGTCACTGTGACAATTCATAAACTTCAAAAAATGACGTGAAGAAATCTGGAATATTTATTTGTAAAAACAGTATCTGCATACTCCCAGACTGCATGCCAAAAAATAACAAGCAACACGCAGAGATGCCTTTTCACTAGTGGTATATACTGATTCGTTTACTTCTTTTTTATTGGAGAGATATGCCTTGAAGAAGAATGCCCTGAAGGGTAAGCACGTTTCTAAAGTTTTATCTGTTTTTATATATCCAATCAAAACAAACATTCAGTTTCAATGACTTTTTTTTGCTATCATAAAATTTACCTGTGACAGTTGTACCTCTAACATAGTTTGCTATTTGCACAGCAAGAAAATCGTGACTGTCGTTTGCTCATAATTGTGAATCTTTGCTGTTTTCAGTGCTATATTTGGTCCACATGATGAGAGAAGCATTGAGTAGTTTGTAAGCATGTTTTTTACGTCAAATAAATGCCCTAGAACTCCTTTATAGGGACCGCCAAGGAATTCCTTTGGTACCTGTTTTCTTTAGTGCAACTGAAATCCTACCAGTCAGTGTCTAATTGTGGAATGGTAACACGGAAAACAATGTGCCGCGTTTATCGGAATCTCTCATTCAGTGTTAACGGGGAGCTGTATGCAAAATGCGTGCTGGAAGCAGTAGAAAGTGAATGCAATGATGAAAATCGGGTTGGAGCTGTGCAGTTGCCTGCATATCTATACACCTTTGCGGCATACACTATAACTGGCGTGTTCCACTTGTAGGCGCAAACACAGTGACTATATGCAGTGTTAACTCCTTTTACCTTGTAAGCAGCTCAGAATAGAGTGAGAAGAAATAATAACAACACACTGTAATGTTGGACAGTAATTGTGGTGCACATAAGAGCATCAGCCTACATGCAGCTAAGCGAATGTTCAAATCTACAGTGTAGCGTGACTAGGCTGTGTGACGTACAATGTTTTTTGTAACATATAAACGCAAGTGATACATCTCCTTTTTCCTTATTTATGAAAATGATGCTCGAATATGTCACTGTATGAGTCGCGGTATGTTGATATTCATAAATATCTAACCACATGGGTTAGATAAGCGTATGTCCCTTTTATGCACTGCAGATTTGGCAATGTTTGTTTCTTTTTTCTAATAATTACAATTTCGTGTTGTACTAGTTCATGTTTGACTTCATGCAGTATGCGAGATGTCTGTGACGTATCATTTTTACGGTTCTTACAGGTCTTCGCAGGCTACGAACAGAAGCAACTGTTCGGCTGTGCCAACTACCAAGCCTTCAATGTAAGAATGCCTATGTGAACTTTGAATATTAAATCTGCTAGGCTTTGTTCAAGCTAGAGGTATCATGCTTGAGCAAGTAGAAATTTGTGATGTCAGAAGAGATAGATAACATACAAGAAAAGTTATGACAATACACTGGCAGCACACATTTTAATTCTTTTTTTGATTGTACAAATGAATAGCTGCTTGGACATATCTTTTCAGTCATCCTGCATGAGCAGCCTCCAATTTTTTCGTAAGACAGGTGTAATCTATGCTCTGCTTGCACTGCCTATTGGAGGTTGGCAATCACATGCTTTGAGTATTGCTGTCAATGTATGGTTGCATCACCGAATTCAACCTATTTGTCTGTTTTTGTTAACATTGTGTTGCTAGTACACTTATACTCTACAGGCATAATGCTCACTTGGCAATAATCAATCTTTCCCTTTCCTTAGCATCACTCTCTGTGCCAACATGTGAAACTAAGCTGAAAAGACTTGCATATGAACTTCACGACAGCTTTTCTAATCTGTGGCTTGTTTTTGTTTCTTCTGCAGGCCCCCCAGGAAACCCACAGATTTTACACCATCTCGGTAATTGCACCCTTCACACTTTTTGCAAACATATTGATGGCAATTAGCGGTAAGTGTAAATTTGTTTTGCAGGAACAGAAAAACACGCAGTCATGAGGACATCGATGCGAGTAATAAAGACCTGCTTGGCAGCTGCTCTACCTCTATTCAAGCGATTGCAAAGAAAAAAGAAAAAGAAGCACTGCAGCCCCATGTGTGCGAGATAGCTGGCAGCCTTGTAGCTGTTAAACTCAAGGCATTACCGAAGAGAAAGTGCTCACAGGGGCTTTTTGAGATTCATAAGCAACTACATGAAGCTGAAATGGGATGTCTGAACGATTCCGATTGAAATCATAGTACATCATCATGAGACTGGCATTGCTTCAAAATTGGACAAGTGTACAATTATGAATCATTGATCACATCATATAGCAATTCTATTGAAGTCATGTCAACCTAATGTGAATTAGGTCGACCAAATCATAATACCATCTTTTCCATCCTCTATATTGGATTTATCTGCGCTTGTAAACCACGCCGTCGCCATCGCGGTATGAGCAGCATTGACAAGCAATCCCAGGTTTACATGCAGAGATACACCTGATAAAGTGAATGGCCCGACGGGAAACTGCCTTAGCTGAATGGGTACAACATCAGGTGCTTTAATCGAAGGTTGCAGGCTCGGTTGCTATAGACAGCAACTTGCCTTTTTGTCCACTGTTATTGTCACACCTAACTGAAACTACTACAAAAAATCTCCCCTATGCTATCCGTTAAAAAAACTAGCCGTTCAACTCTCTTTCGTTTGTTAATGATTAGGGTTACAAACAATGAAGCGGTTGGTGAAAAGCTGGTGATGCTATTTTTTAAAGGGGCACTGACACAAACTTTTTTGCTTATTGTTTTATGTGTCAAATGACAAGCCAACACCCCAAGAGCGTAGGAAATGTACCGGTAAGCATGAGTGCGCCCCGGAAAATTAATTACAGCAGGCCTTTAAAAGCTAGTTCTAATTCTGCTGTACCCTGGCATCATGGCATAGTACGAGCAGCGCCACCAGGTGCTTTATGCATGCATAAGTTTTTGTGATGTATTCTTGTCCACACATCGCTTCTTCAATCGTCTGCTGTATGCTGCACCTGTGGCAGCTGTCGTAGCAATTCGAAATCAAACGATTTCTCTGGCCTCTGATAAGCGTATATCTTGCGTTCGCGTGCGCATACTCTATACTAGAGTCCACTAGCTGGCTTCACAGGTACGCTGAATGATAGTGACTGGAAGGCGTGAGCAGGTGATTGAGAAGGTGAGGCGCAAGCTTGCTTTTTTGTTTTGTTTTGGTGCTCGACATCATCACAACTAGCCACACTGCTACGTAAAGTCCCCACAATTAGTACTGTAGCTCGACGTGAAGTTTGTGTCAATGTTTGTAGATTCGACGTGAGAAAAACAAGTTTCACATGAAAATGAAATATTTTATCAGCATTTGCTGAGTGTGACACTTGCTCAGAGCAGTCTCTGTATACAGGAGATTTGTATGGCAGAGTAAACTTGCCTCCCGAAAAAGGTGTCAGTACCCCTTTAACTTGTCTATAAGTTTTGATAAAATATGTACTCTTATTTGGTCTTCAGATGTAGGAATAAAACAAATTCAGAACCGATAGTGACGGTGAAAACAGTCAAGAAGTAATTATCAGTGGCTGTTATGCATCGGTCAAATCTGATTAGTTCAATAACGTCATCAATAGGCGTAACTTAGTGTGTGACCATCGGCTACAACGACACTCTAGAATTGTCTAGTGTTTGTATGCAGTGCTGTGAGTAAACTAGAAGAATCCAGTTTTTGCTTGTCTCCCACATTTGCAATAATGATCTTATGATTAGCGGGAGGTGCTTGTCCTACCAGATTTGCGAAAGTGCTTTGATCTGTGGTCTTTTGAGAACCATGGGTAAATTTTGTCTGTTTTCTTAAGAATCACGAGTATAGATTCAATTTTCAAGGTTGTCTTAATGTTTTATCGATTTTCCACAGTGTTTATCAGGTTCTCTAAAAATGTTGTCAGAAGTGACCCACTTTGTTTATAAGTAATTCATAATTTATAGTCAGTGAATACTTCCCTCGATGGTTTTTTTTGCTGATGAAAGCTCGTTGTCCCATTAGATTTGTAATGAAGCCTTTTCCTGGGGAGGAGCCTTCTTTTTCAGGTGTGTTTTAAACAACGGGCATTTTTGCCTGTTTTCAAAAGAACTACGGGTGTAGGTTCGCATTTCAAGGTTGTGATATCGTTTTTATAGAAGCCCTGTGCGTGTTTGGTATTTTGTTTAAAATCGTTCCAAAAAGTGGTGTACTTTTTCATTTATAAGCCGTTTAGAGTTAATTGTCAATGATTTCCTCGATGGGGACTCTTTTTGTTGCACAGACAGTACTCTCATCAATAAGCCTAGACAGAGCCCGAACAATATAGTCAGGTACAACTTTAGATGTCTGTAGCATTTACTCCTCAAAGGCCACAAGCCTTCACCAATGGGGGGAAATTTAGACTGATGTCATGGGTTGGATGGCCGGGATACCCGGTTTCGGAAAATGCAGAGTGCATGAGAACAACTGCTTCTTTAGTGGTAAAGGTGGTCAGCTGCTGTGCTTTGGTCACCTAGATGAGGCGTCTGCATATTTATTAGGTTGTACTCTACCAGAGAGTTCCATAGTAATATTTAGAGGGAGATCTTGCACTAGTTTCTACGCGGGCTTCTTCAGGAGCGCTTGTACCCCCCCACAAGAATTATGGAAAGTACAAGCTGCGGAACTGCTTCGATGGAATATCAACATCGATACAATTTCGAAATCTGTCCAATTTGTTGTATTTGTGTATGCTCATTTGCATTTGAGTTCAATGTTTGCATTTATTTGTGTTTTTTTTTCAGGGCACTTGTGGAAATTATATGGTCAAATAGTCGCACTTAAAGCACGTAAACAAAAAACAAGTGACAGGTAAAATGCAAATACTGTATTGCTCTTTTCATATACCATTTGTGTCACTGTTAAGTACAAAAATCTCACATTGTATCTTATTACATTTGTGTTTCAGTGCAATTTTTTGTATTTATTCAGTTACATTTATGTTTCAGTGCAACATTTGCATTTCTGTAATTTCAATTGTGTTTCAGTGCAATATTTTGTATTTGTGAAGTCACATTGGTACTGCATTGCAATATTCGTATGGATTCCCTCATATATGAATAAATTCCACACATTGATGTTTTGTCAAAAGTGAGTTGGGAATTATTCCTTGTGCAAAACTTTTCGATAGCAGAGAAGGTCAGCCATAGTAATCACAAGTAAACCATTTATATCTAATGGTGGAGCACTCATGAACCTACATATAGCACATTCTGATGTTCATGTCAAAGCAATGTGGCAGCGCTACTGATGCGGAGAAAGACATGTTCAAGAACAAAGTGTAGCGGAAGCTGCTCAGCACCACCGCATTCTTTTCTATCCCGTCTGCAGCCGGCCGTTGACAGCGTGCCTACTCGCGGCGCCAGCGCCTCCTCCTCCGTGTTCGGGGAACAACGTGTTGTCGGGGCCGGCTCCGGGGATTAGCACCGGTGGCATGCTACGTCTGCTCGCTCAGGGGCCCCCTTTTCCTCTTTCTTGTAGAAGAACGCGGGGGTGCCTCCTTCTCTCCCTCGTCGAGGGGAGCTCTTGTCACTCGCACGGAGTGGAAATAAACAGTCTTGCCCTGCAACTCCAAACCAGCTTCACGTCTCCTTTCTCGCTGCCTCCGGCAGCCGACATTCCCGGCCGCTACAAAATTGGTGACCCGAACGCTTCAACGAACACGCCGCGATGAGCTCCGAAGACAACGCTGCTGCCTGCACGCCTGCGGTCATCGCCACAGAACTGAAGCTACCAAATGTTTGGCCGAAAAATCCAAGAGTTTGGTTCAGCCACGTGGAGGCCCGTTTTCAGCTCCGGCACATCACCTCGCAGGCGACAAAATACCTTCACGTCGTCGCAGCCCGGCCCCCCGAAATTGCCGACGCTATCGACGACATTTTGGTTTCACCCCCACGCAAGAAGAATATGACACCCTCAAAAAGACGGTGCTGGACCACCTCGAGGCGCCTGAAGAAAGCAGACTGCAGCAGCTCTTGTGTCGCGAAGAGCTTGGCGACCAACGACCTTCCCAACTGCTGCACCGTATGCGGCAGTTACTCGGTGTACACGCGCGTCAGGACGGCCAGCTCCCACTTCTTCGTGAACTTTTCCTGCAACGGCTCCCCCAGTCGGTGCGCGTGGTTCTCGCGGGTTCAAATGAGACGTCCCTTGAAGAACTAGCGCAACTTGCCGATCGCATCACGGAATACTCAACTCCAACCTTTGTGCCCATAGCTGCTGCAAGAACACATGAGCAACCAGATCGACTGTCGCGCCTTGAGGAGAAACTGCAACACCTTACCGAGACCATGCACAAACTTGTGCTATCTGGCGCTCCCCAACAGGATGAGCAACGACGCAACCGATCCCTTTCAAGACACCCAAGCTCTTCCCAGAGAAGCCATGCACGAGATACACAGGACAGAGTTTGCTGGTACCACCGTCGTTTCGGCACGGGTGCTAGCCGCTGCACTCAACCTTGCTCGTTTCCGGGAAACGCTCCGGCCAGTCGTTAACGGCGGCTTACGACATCGGCCATCCACCCAGCCGCCTGTTTTTCGTAGTCGACCGCGTAAGCAACTCGCGCCTGCTAGTCGACACGGGAGCCGAAATCTCTATTGTCCCGGCAACCCCCGAGGATCGCCGACGTAGCAAGAACACATCGTCGCTGCAGGCAGTGAACAACACTGCCATCGCTACGTATGGCTTTCGCTCGCTGACAATAGACGTCGGACTCAGGCGCCTGTTTCGCTGGGTCTTCGTGGTGGCGGATGTTAATTTCGCCATACTCAGAGCAGATTTTCTCAGCCACTTCAACCTGGATGTGAGCGTACGTGACCGTTGCCTCAAAGATAACAACGCATCCCTCAAAGTACGTGGTTTGAGTCAAACATCTGCTCATCTGGCATCTGCGCCTTCCAGCCAGTATCAGCCTACCACCACGTCCTGGCCGAATTCCCCTCGCTCACCAAGCCCCGCAACACGGAACAGTCGGTGAAACATAACGTGACTCACCACATCGTCACCACCGGGCCGCCAGTCACCGCCCGGCCACGACGGTTGTCCAGCAAAAGGCTTCAAGCTGCACGCAGGGAGTTCGAGCATATGCTGCAGCTGGAAATTGTTCGCCCTTAGTCTAGCAACCATTCATCGCCGCTACACATGGTGCCTAAGGACGACGATTGGCGCCAGTGTGGTGATTACAGAGCCTTGAATGCATCGACAACGCCGGACCAGTATCCTCTGCCACACATTCACGATTTCAGCGCGCGGCTGGCAGGTACGAAAATATACAGCAAGATCGACCTTGTAGCGGCATACCACCAAATCCCCGTCGAACCGCAGGACATACCAAAAACAACCATAACAACTCCGTTCGGCCTGTTTGAGTTTGTCCGCATGCCCTACGGCTTGAAAAATGCCGCACAGACCTTTCAAAGGTTCATGGATGAGGTCACCCGGGGTCTTCCTTTCATCTTTGTCTACCTGGATGACATTTTGGGGGCCAGCAGAACGCCCGCGGAGCACGAAGAGCACCTCCGCCAGCTCTTTCAGCGTCTGGATGAGCACGGTCTGGTGTTTAAACCTCAAAAGTGCGTGTTTGGAGTAGAGGCGCTCAACTTCCTCGGTCACCACATCACTGCTGAAGGCATTATGCCATTGGAATCGAGGGTGGAATCCATCAAGAAGTTTCCAGCTCCAACATCTTTTCGCAAGCTGAGGGAGTTCCTCGGGCTCCTAAACTTGCACCGGCGCTTCAATCCGTCTTGTGCTCGAGTGCTCCAGCCATTGACCGACCTGCTGTGCCGAGACGACCAAAAGACACCAGAATTTTGTTGGTCTGACGAACACCAGAACGCTTTCCAGAAAGCTAAGGACGAGCTAGCCGCGGCTACCCTCCTCATTCATCCACGGCCTGAAGCTCCTAGACGCCTCATGGTAGACGCTTCCTCCACATCGGTCGGAGCAGTACTGCAGCAACAGGAGGGCGCCCAGTGGAAGCCACTGGGCTTCTTTTCGAAACGTCTGAAGCCTGTAGAAGCACGGTACAGCACTTTTGGAAGGGAGATGCTCGCAATCTATTGTTCCATTAGGCATTTCCGCTACTTCCTCGAAGGCCGTGAGTTCTACATCTTGACAGACCACAAGCCCTTCACCTACGCATTCAAAAACAACAGTTCCTCCTACTCAGAACGAGAGATCCGTCAGCTCTCATTCATCTCCGAGTTTTCTACAGACATCCGCCACATTCCCGGGGTCGAAAACGAAGCACCTGACGCCTTGTCTCGCGTCAACGCTTCCGGCACAGAAGTCCTGGACTTCGAAGCTATGGCGGCAGCTCAGCGGGACGACCCCGAGTTGACAAGACTGAAGGGAGGGGGATCTTCACTCGTGCTCTCGGAGGTTGCACTTCCCTACGTCCAGAGCACGATAACCTGCGATACCTCCCAGGCAGCACCACGACCTTTCCTCCCACTGAACTTTCGCCGAGTGGTATTCAACACTTTCCACTCCATCCGCCACCCAGGTGTCCGCGCCACCCAGCGGCTGATAACGCAACGCTTCGTTCGGCCCGGAGTCAACGCGGACGTGCGACGATTGGCTCGGACATGTGAAACGTGTCAGCAAGTGAAAGTGACTCGCCACAATCGGGCTGCACTACAGGAATTTCGGACTCCTAAGTCGCGGTTTGACCACGTTCACCTCGAACTCATGGGACCACTACCGCCCTGCCAAGGATTTAGGTACCTGCTCACATGCATCGACAGGTACAGCCGGTGGCCCGAAGCTATACCAATTGCGGACAGATAAGCTGAGACCGTCGCGCAGGCCTTTATTCAAACATGGGTGTCCCGCTTTGGCTGCCCCGCCCGCATAACAACTGACCGGGGACGGCCATTCCAGAGCAACCTCTTTTCCGCACTTTCAACGCTCCTCGGCACGAAGCTGCAGCATACAACCGCCTACCACCCCGCCAGCAACGCAATGGTTGAGCGCTTCCACCGGCAACTCAAAGCCGCACTGGCAGCGAAACTCGACCGCCAGTACTGGGTGGAGAAGCTCCCGCTCGTTCTTCTTGGCCTACGCTCAACGGTGAAGGAAGACCTCGGCTTCAGCGCAGCGGAAATGGTCTACGGCTCAACAGTGCGCCTCCCGAAAGAATTCTTCTCCGACCAGACACCTTCCGCCCCAACAGCCTCCGATCACATCGAGAAGCTGCGCGCATGGCTCACGCAACTCAGGCCAACAGCACCTCACATCGCCCGCAACAGGAAAGTTTTCACTTTTCCTGACATGGACTCTGCTACCCATGTGTTCGTGCGACACGACGCAACGAAGCCGCCCCTTACTCTGCCGTACGATGGCCCATTCAAAGTTTTGGGACGTACTAACAAAACCATCGCAATCGACGTGCGGGGGAAACGAGAAGTCGTCACCGTTGACCGCGCCAAGCCTGCTCATATTGAGGTTTCCATTCAAGCAGCCTCTCACGTACGATTTCAGTGCTAACCATTGGACTGTGACCTTTCACTATTCAGCCCGTAACTGCTGCCCTTCTTTAAAAGCTCCGCAATCTAGGGGGGGGGAGCCTTTGTAGCGGAAGCTGCTCAGCACCACCGCATTCTTTTCTATCCCGTCTGCAGCCGGCCGTCGACAGCGTGCCTACTCGCGGCGCCAGCGCCTCCTCCTCCGTGTTCGGGGAACAACGTGTTGTCGGGGCCGGCTCCGGGGATTAGCACCGGTGGCATGCTACGTCTGCTCGCTCGGGGGCCCCCTTTTCCTCTTTCTTGTAGAAGAACGCGGGGGTGCCTCCTTCTCTCCCTAGTCGAGGGGAGCTCTAGTCACTCGCACGGAGTGGAAATAAACAGTCTTGCCCTGCAACTCCAAACCAGCTTCACGTCTCCTTTCTCGCTGCCTCCGGCAGCCGACATTCCCGGCCGCTACAAAAGTACCAGCAGACATGAGTGAACCATTGATACATCTACCTCACTACTGCATCACTGAAATGCTTCTATGCACGTTACAATATCACAATCAATAAAAATGATCCCTTAAAGTTTTCCTTGTTGCAATAATGGGTAGGAAAGGTCTAGTTATGGCAGACTTCATTCTTTAAGGTAGTGCGTGAGAGGTTATTGGTCACTTGCCAGCTGGTAAAAAGATATCTCATATGCTACATGATACCAGCAGGCAGAAAATGTGTTCCATGCTTGCCTTTCTGGCAGTGAGTGGCTAGAAAGGCAAGCCCGGACATTTCCTGGTTAACAGTCCCTGATTAACACTAAAATTAGCTGCCAAAGCATGGATAGGCAGTATCAACGGCACTTCTCAAATGATTATTTGGGATACGGCTGTCACGTTGTATATAAATAACAATAAGCTCTAGAAGATACTATGTTACGATATACATTAGCAAAGACACTCTGTTAGGATATTATGATAAACACAGTATCATGTATTTGTGTTCAAAGTGAACCTACACTGTAGACTCTCAGAGCATGCAGATTATTAAAATAGAACTGTTGCTTGAATAAAACAACTGCATCTGCATAAGAATGAAAGCTTGAGTGAGTAGGTACGCGTTCTTCTTAGTTGATACAGCGCAGACGGAACAACGAGAATAAACACAGTACCGGTGCTGACTTGGAAATAATTTTTATTGGGAAAAACAAGCATATAATTGGCGACAACAACATAACAAAAAAGAACAAAAGGATCCTAGCTAAGAAAACAGGTACATATATATAAAGCGGTATGAGCCTTGGGACAGGAGAAGAAGAAGCACGAAAGTTGGGGCAGGAAAGAACAGTAGGATGAAGTTGGGAATGATGGACGCCAGTCCCTACTGAGGCTATAATGCTGCTCCGTTCTTTTAAGTTGAAACACTCAATTATCTTGGCGCAGCGGGCTATCGAAGCCAACACGAGGGTGACGTTCTTTGTTGACGAGACCTCCACGAACAAGATCATCTTTTCTAAGTATCCAGTTCAAGATGAAGCAGCGGTGGACCTACCTCGTGAGCTCAGCTCGGAAGAACTCGTAAACCTAGTTGTAGGAAAGACAACTGTGGACGCTACTGAACTACGACGGAAAGGTGCTGTAAAAGTGAACTTGCATGTGGCGACCTTCTATAACCTAGTTCTTGAACCAGCGCGTCAAAGAGACTCAGGATCACGGTCTTCGACGAAAGAGGTGAGCCTCGTTTTGAAAGCTCTTCAGCTGCAACATGAACAGAATATGCAACAGTACAAAATAATGACATCCTTTAAAAGCTCACTGAATGCTGGGAAACCGGTGCCTAAATTCGTAAAGCCTGATGCTTTCGACGGTATGTCTTCAAGTTCAGAAAGTTGGCTTGAGTTCTACGAATATGCCGCTGAAAAAACAGGTGGCTCCCTGATGAGGATAAAATCACTAACATGCGTTTTTACTTGAAAGGTGTTGCGCTCAAATGGTATGAATTATGCATTCAGGAAGACAGCGACGACTCTTGGATCAGTGGAAGAAGAAACTTTTGACTGCGTTCGGAAGCAATCCAATACATTGACGGAGTACAGCACTTAATTTCAAGTCCAAGCAAAGCTCCCTTATCGAGTACTTCTATGAGAAACGCCATCATTTAAAGCTAGGTGACCCTTTGCTTCCATCTATGGCCGTAGTAGCCTTAATAATGCATGAATTAGACACTAAAGTCTTGAAGCAGGTGCGAATTCGGTCACCAAGAACTCTAGATGACCCCCTGGAGTGCCTTCAGAATATACTATCAACTTCAGAAACAAGCATAACCGCTAGTTAAAACAGCTGTTTCAGTGAGAGTAAAGCGGACTGGTCAAGCCGCGATCAGCGAAAACGGAGCGACCTCCCAAGTAGCCCGGTAAATTGACCGGGCGCGTTCCAAGACATCGAGTGAATAATATTGGCACGAAGCTCAGGACAATTTGACAGAAAAAAACAAGTAATAAATGAGGGTGATTAGTCCAACCCGATGTCTTCAAATGAGACTCTTTATTTAAGAACCTCTAGCCTACTGCCCCTCCGCGGTGGTCTAGTGGCTAAGGTACTCGGCTGCTGACCCGCAGGTCGCGGATTCAAGTCCCGGCTGCGGCGGCTGCATTTCCGATGGAGGCGGAAATATTGTAGGCCCGTGTGCTCAGATTTTGGTGCACGTTAAAGAACCCCAGGTGGTCGAAATTTCCGGAGCCCTCCACTACGGCGTCTCTCATATTCATATGGTGGTTTTGGGACGTTGAACCCCATATATCAATCAATCAATGAGCTCTAGCCTACTTCACATTCCCGTAAAAGTAGGAGACAAGCCGATGACGGCTCTCAGTAGAGAGCGATGCATCTGTATCTATTATAAATGCCAAAATGGTGCATGCATGCCATGTGCTTAGCGGAAGGGGCCTACAGCTACAAGGCTATGATGAAGAAGTAACATTGTATGATCAGTGGGCCTTTGTAAACATTGCGTTCCAGGGTAAGAAAATAGAGAGCATATAAATACCAAGGTATACTGAGACGATGTGGTTCTAGT
Organism: Rhipicephalus annulatus; assembly: GCA_013436015.1. Classification (NCBI taxonomy): domain Eukaryota; kingdom Metazoa; phylum Arthropoda; class Arachnida; order Ixodida; family Ixodidae; genus Rhipicephalus; species Rhipicephalus annulatus. The sequence continues at coordinate 29,901 of WOVY01010314.1, forward strand.
TGAGGCTGTATCAAGGAACGAAACATATCAAGGTAGACAAGAAAACCTACCAGTTGTCAAGTGCGCGGATTATATCGCAACGACCTACCCTGAACTTGTATGCAGAGAAAGCTATCCTCAGGCGATGAAGCCATACAAGGTTCCTTTTGAACTCGCTGACAAGACTGTAATCCGAAAATCACCTTACAATATTGTTACGTTTGAAAGAGACTGGTAGACGTTGAAAGGGGCCGTTTATTAGGTCGTGAGGGGCAGCTCAGAAGCGGACGACTGGGTAAAGATCCTCCTGATCCTTTTCTTCCTTTCTCGCTCTCGGCGACAAGTGCGTTCACCGTATATTTATTTTATTTTTATTTTATTTATTACATACTGCGGACCACACTTCGGTCCAAGCAGGAGGGCACAGTGTAATGCAAAGAGAAATAAAATACACGCAAAACAAAACAAAAAACACAGTACATAGTTACAAGGTATCGCAAGTACTACATTCGATTGTCTGGTTCCAGTCTGAAATGGTGCATGGAAAAAATGAAAATTTGAACGTGTCCGTTCTCGCGAAGTACGAAGTTAGTGCATTTGGTTGGCGATGTCTTGTCGGTCTTGTGTTTAATGGAGAAAGAAAAGGGGTTGGATCAAGGGAAAGTTTGCGATTATATAAAAGAGACAGAAAATCAAGGCGGGACTTCTTTCTACGATCCTGAAGGGTAGGAATATTATTAGTTAGCATAAGGTCTGTGGGGGAGTCCGTTCGCAAAAACCTAGAATAAACAAACCGAATGGCCTTCCGCTGAATCCTTTCAAGTTTTTTAACGTTTTGTTTAGTATGGGGGTCCCACACGATACTCGCATACTCCAGCTTCGGCCTAACAAAAGTGAAATAACTAAGAAGCTTTACGTTTGGAGGGGAATTTCTGAGCTTATATCTTAGGAAGCATAATTTCCGAAAGGCAGACGAGCAAATATTATCTATGTGCATGTTCCATGATAAGTTGTTTGTTAGCGTTACGCCGAGGTACTTATAACTGTCAACCTGTGTGAGAGAAGACGATCCTAATTTATACACGTGTTCACTAGAGTTTTTCTTTCTCGTTACACAGAGATATACACTTTTTTCCAAATTTAAGTCAATTCCCCATTCTACACACCACTCCCGCACGTTTTCAATGTTTTTTTCGAGTTCATTCTGATCATTGGTACATGTGACTTCCCGAAACAAAACACAGTCGTCAGCGAATTTGAACAGTAGGGTCAACAACAGTTACTAAATCGTTAATATACAAAAAAAGCAATGGTCCCAAAACACTACCTTGTGGAACCATAGAGGTGACAGGAAGACCCCGAGATTCTTCTTCGTTATTTTTTACAAGCTGTTGGCGGTTGGATAGGTAGGCTGCAATCCAGGAACCAAAAATATCCGGAATGTGAATGTTTTTAAGTTTTGCTATTAATTTGTCGTGTGGTACCTTGTCGAAAGCTCTTTTGAAATATAAAAATAGAGCATCAATTTGGCCGTTATTTTCAAGACACGCTGCTAACGAATAAATTATTGTCACCAATTGGGTTGCCGTGGAATACCCTTTTCTAAAACCATGTTGAAAATTTGTTGGTACGGCATTTTAGTCTAGAAATTCAAAAACCTGCTTGGAAATAATATGTTCCATGATCTTGCAGCATTGAGACGTTAAAGATATTGGACGGTAATTTTGAAAGCTGAACCGGTAACCTTTTTTAAAAACGGGAACAATCAGAGCCATCCTCCAGTCACTCGGCAGCTTCCCAGTGGACAAAGAAGTACGAAATATTACTACAAGAAACTTAGCAAGTATTTTCGGCATATCTGCGTAAAGATATGCTTCTTTGTCTTCGTGCATGTGCGCAACATTCCTCTCCGCGCAGACGAAGGCCGCCGGACAAGTCAGTCGAGTTGTCGTGGCGTGTACAGTTTCAAGCGGGCAACATGAATCACTTGAGTTTTGGCAGCTCATCGACCACTCGCCGTGAGACGAGTTATTACATAGTTGACCTCTGTAAGTCTGTCGACAATGACAAAAGTATATCATTGAAATGGCTAAACACAAGCGAGTTTTCCAAAATTTAATAAAGCACTGACAATGTCAACTACACTACCATCAACATCTGCTTAATACAGCCCAATCAGGAATCCCCACAAATGTGGAGGCTTTTCTGCAGAACCACTCAATGACATGACAAATAGACTCAGCTCCTGCAGTCTGCTTTGGTATGCATAGTTGCACACTTCCGAAGTATACGCTACCTTTGACACTCCTATCTCTCGGCATAGTTTACAGTAATTATATGCCTCAGTAGGGCAGATATTGTCTAACTACTCCCATTTCACTTGTGTAGTGTCTATGAACAGTTAACTCTATTTTATGTTAATGTTTTGTGTAGAATTTTCCATAAGAATTCGCTTTGTACTTGTATAATTGTCCAGCATCAAGAAAGAAATTGTGCTGCACATGCACAAAGAAACTCACCTCGCGGGGGGTAGGGTCGCATCATGAAAGTCTTCAGGGGAAAGGCTTCATCTTCTCCTAAACAATAGGGTATAAGTCCTATGCTTCCGACATTTGCTGGCGGGGGAACTCCGAACAGTCTTCTGTTGAAGCAATCCAGCAAACGGGACCTTAAGAAAATTCACTGTCTCCTTCGCCTCCATAGTGGCCCATGTCAACGTATGTAAATCTGGAATACAGTCATAGGTAATGCTGTATGAGAACACATATTGTTTCCTTTGTGCAAAAGACTAGTTTTCCACAGCAATTCCAGTAGTACATGTACTGGCCATCTGTAAAAACTTGCATAATGTAATTATCCTCCAAAAATGAGCATACAGTGTACAAGAAAAGTTTATTAAGCTTAGCGGTCACCCCACAAATGAATACCGTAAATATTGTGCAGGATGATCCACCTTTTTGTTACATGTGGCTGTTTACGTACAAGTCATGTGTTTGACCAGGGCTGTGGTCGCAGTGCTTTGATGTAAGTGAAACGCTAGATGTATGTGACTGTGTGACGTCAAGGCATGTGAAAGATTAAACACCAAGCAACCGAAACTTTGAAGCCTTCCACTTGGACTTGTGATATCCGACACTGGTCTGTACCTACTTTGCTCTCTTTTAATCACGTCTTATAATCAGGCATAGCCTTCTCGCCAAAGGCTTCACTTTCTCATCATTACTGTTGCCATATTCACGCTGAAAAGGGAAAAACACACAGTGGGAGATCCAATAAGAAAATGCAGTAGACATAGTTATACAGCACTCCACACAAACTTCACTTCCTCCTCACTCATCTGGTAGGTGTAAAAAGAGCGAGTGATGGTGTTGTCGTAGATACAACACTGCTTTCTGACGACAGGTTTTAAGACATGCCAGTGGCAGTGGTAATGAGTACCAGAGAGAGGGAAGGGATAACAGTATTACTATTAATAAAGTCTATCGGAACAAATGGAAATCGTTATGAATATCTATAAGTGTAAGTAATAATGCAAGTGTGAAACCCCATAGTTTAGAATGAACGTAAGTGACTGTACCACCATTGAAGATAATGTTGAATGAGTATGACAATCTGCTTGTTAGGATATATTAAGCCCACATGATTAAGTCGAGATTTATCATGAGAGGAAATTCAACCAAGTTGCCTATTCGTTGTCATTACTGCTTGAGAAAGCCAGTAAGAAAAAGAATTTCACCTTTAATGTGATCACACACTGCAAGAAAAACCACACTGAAGGTATTCTTGTAGTTTAAGTTCCTTGAACCGGTATTCCTTGGGCATTCAATGATGACATGTCTTCCATCTTTGCTTCCCAAACAATTAGGAAAATTCCAAAAATTCCTCCATATCTGCAGCAATCTAGATCCAGCAAAAAAGAGCCAGAAAAGATAAAATCAATATGAATGAACTCAGTGGCACAAAATGCTTGTTAGTTGATAAACACTGGAATGAAACATGAAATATGACAATTAAACATTAAGGTATGCAGATGCCTAGTTGGAGCGGAGTTGTGGCTTGCAGATAATTGAACCATCCACAGCATTACAACACACAATGTTGGGCTAAAATAGGCCAATTGATTTAAACATATTACGCACCAGCTTTAACCAATGAAATTAAATTTTGAATAATTTTAAATATTCTTAAAGCAGGTACTGCATCAGAGTCATTTACTTGGATGGGCACCAGGCCATTTCTATAGCAATTTTTTAAATGAATTCAACAAGTAACAACGTACTACTCTTGAAAATGAAATACTTTGCAAGCCGAGGTCAATTTATTTTGCCATTACTGCAGCCTGAGTGTATACTTCCTGTTGTCATTTCACAAAGGAGTGCACTGCCAGCCACTCATTTGCTGATGTTTTATTTTTACCAAGCAACCACTTTATCATTTTCCTTACCGTGGCCAACTGCTTGAATCATTCCAGTGGACTGAGAAGAATAATTTATTTTTAATTATTTTTGTAACTGCAGCACGTTACATGGCCATGAAGAACACTGACTTCTTCGTTTGAAAAAAATGCACAGAATTTAGACTACCTAATGCAGTAATGAAAAGTTAAATGTGATAAGTTGCTTGAGAATGTATTTTTCAAAGAAAAATGATGAAACCACAGCAATCTCATATCCCAATGATACACATCAGCCACTAAAATAAAAATTCTGGTATGAATGGTCCTCTCATTATCCTTTTCCACTCCCCAGTTGTCTGAGAAAACTTCATGTACAGTGGTTGGAGAACATGCCACAGCACGGCGGTTGTTTCCCTCACTATTCCACCTGCCGTAGATTGCCCTGTCCGAAAAATGAATGCCAGACTTCGGAAGGTGTCCCCATTAGCAAGAAATCTGAAAATACAGAAATGTTTTAAAGACAACACATCTACTTTTGTTCCACTGAGCTGAATGCTTAATGCTGCTGAAGACCATCAATGTCTCTTGCTTCAAAACACCGATCACAATGCTGAAGTAGAGAGGCAGGTCATGCAGGCACTTCCCCAAGCAAAATAAACTAGTGATTTTTCTCTTTCTAGTGATCTCAACAAAGCTTTCAGTGTATGTTCTCCTTAGGTGTCAAACAACATGTGAGAAACTTTGTTATTCAGTATTCCTGAAAACTGACTTTACTGAGGAGAAGTGCTGTTAGAGCGAGGAGGAAGTAAAGCAAAATGGGACGAAAATAGAGTATGACATAGCCTCGTATAACATAGTTTAAATGTTGGATTGGAAAGGTGACTGTGGTTGTAGCAGACTGATGTTAGAGTGAACAAAAGATAAAGGAAAGGTGTTCGTGCTTAGAAGAAGAAGAAAGCGCCTAATTTCCACAGCCTGATAGGGAGCACGGCTCAACGCCTAGGAAAAGGAAGAGGCAATACATAATGAGATAAATAAAGATGAAAGAAACAATAAAGAATGTGTATAAACAGATGAATGAGCTTGAAATAAATGACAAAGGTGATAGAATATCTTCATCTGCATTCGGTAGGTGATGTCGTTTTCCACCTATGCTGTTTGCTAAGGTTACGTAAACAAGAAACTGTTTTTTTCATTTTAAGACCATAACCTAATAACTATTCTATGGTGCTAACTTGGAGTGTGTTATTGAGCAGAAAGTGTGACTATTACTATATTAGTAAACATAGGTCTTGGTGTAGCTATGCTTTAGCATGCAGTACAGAGCCGCGAACGTGTTACTTGGTTATTATTTTTCTTTTGATTGCCTTACCTCAGGGTCATCGCCAGCCTTTCATGCGCAGAAATTGGCAGCCGAAACGGCGTCACTCTTCTCTCAATCAGCGGTCCAACGAGACTGAGCAATATGTCAAAAGTGCTTGATGACATTCGTAGGAAACTGAAAAATGAGGCTGATTACTAAAAACCGGATTTTAGGGCGTTGCTTTTTTTTTGTTCCTTCCGCTCCTATCCTGCTGCTTTCATTTGGAGTCATAAATTAGAGGCTAATGAGGGCTTTTCTGTAGTTTTTATGGTGTATATAAATACCAAATATGGCCATTTTGCCTGAATGCATGAAAATGGCGGGAAGGGAAAAATAGAAAAAATCAGTAAACACAGGTGCTTTGCTGGAGCCGACATTTTGACAAGTGGACTTGTCTTCCTCAAGGCTAGACGGAAACTTCTATTCTAGCCTTGAAAAAGACAAGTTTGCTTGTCAAGACATCGACTCGAGCACACAACCCCTATTCACCGATTTGGTATATGAAATTGTCTTCTTACGAACACTACTTTGCCAGGTCAAGGCCATGTTTCTCAGGACACCCTCTCATGCGAGGTCATACAACGAAAATGTAACCTGACAGAGCATAGGCTTGGAGATGTTAGTAATCCATTTTACAATATATTTTAGTTTAACACACTGTTGAGCAAGCATACTCTGTCCTCTGTCTTGTTTAAGAGTACGCTAAAGGTTGATGAGAAGCTGCCTTACGCAACCATTCTGCCAGCACCCATCATCGAACATTTATGAACATACCTAGAAGCTCTTGAGTATTACAGCTGCTACTCTTCGGACATCAAGGTCAGTATTAACAGCTTTTCAGGTGTCGAGAGAACTATTATCAGGAAGGCCCAAGCTGCCCTCGTTGTGGAAAGCCTGCTAGGAGATGTTGCCTACTTGTGCATCAACATCTGCATGTTCTTCACAAACAGTACTAGGAAACTCTGACATTGTGGAGGAACTCTAATTGCAAACATTGCATGCAGTATATATGTAGAAAAAAATAGCCACTGTTCCTGAATGACCAGTGCCTGAAAGGGCATGTGCAAAGTTACAGTGGGTCTTGGACAAGAACTAGAGACCTGTTCTTAAGTAAGCGACAGAAGTTCTTATGCCACAGCACTCTAGGACCCCAGTGTAGGTTCAGTCATTGAATGTCCCCTAATACAACTTCACTTCAGTAGCAGCTGTTAAAACTCTGCGTACTTCACCAGTGTATGCACTTATTCTCAGTGATGGGAGGTGCAACAATAAATTGGTAAATAGTGGCAGTTCCCTATTGTTTCGTCAATTTTCACAGCGATTTCTAGACTACGTTCTTCATGCTCACCAAACATTTATTTTTGAACATCAAATAAGCTGTGTTTGGCAGTGTTAGGATGAATGCCCTGTTGAATTCGAATATTGTCATTGTGCACACAAAAATCGCCATTGTGGAACTAACAGCTTTAACATAAGAACATGTTAAATTCTTAATAAATCATTGTCTCTTGAATTTATTGTATTGTATGTATTTAAATGAATTAATTTGTTCGTAATTCATTGCATCAGTAAGACATGAAAAAGTGCTTCTGAATCAGTATTTCGAGTTTTCAAGTATTATTTTTTATGTATGTTTGACCATACGCAATACTCGGGTAATCAACAGTGGCCATTGAGAAGTGAATGTGCGCATAGGCGTACACAGAGTTACCTAGGGGGACCTCGTTAGACTATTCGGCCCATGGCCTTCCTGAAGTAAAGACGGGAAGTATACAGCCATGCGACCACCTTCTCATTCACGGACTTTTGGCTGTCAGCCATTATTACCAGAAACTTGAGTGGCCATAACGCAGTTAATTAAAAAGGCAGACTTTCCGCGCGCCCCCCTCCCCTCGTGCACACGACCATGAATGCCATGCGATGTCATGCGCGACCTGTACAATCCTTGAAAAGATTTGCATTCATGTACAAATTTATTATGCCTATATTGACGAAGTTGGAGGCATAAAACCTCGTTTTGACTGCCCATTCTTGGCACCTGAAAATTTGCCGTCAACTGATTTTTAACAGCACTAAACACTGAATGATATAAATTACTTACTCTCGGAAATAGACTTCATTCCTTGCACGCAGACGGGGAAGCAGTGTGTGGGCCTGTCCTTCAGTATCTCTGTACCACCAAAGGGGATGGACCCAATATCTTCACGGCGCATTTCGAGAGTGGCGACGCTGAACCAACAGCAGACATGCTTCACGGTAACGTTGAGCGTTGCGAGGAGATCGTCGTCGCCTGCCATTGTTCGCACGATTGCACCGTAAAGTCGGAGAGCTCAGAACAGACGACGAAAAAGCGCGCGAAATCTCGCGAGCCGCTGCGAGACAGCTCGAGACTGTTGTCACGTGACTCCCGCAGATGTGGCCAGCGTGCCGCTTTTCACCGCTCGACGGCGAAGACGCGGGTCAGGCCGCGGCGGCACGCTTCCCGCTAGTGTGCTCGTACCCTTACACTGCCTTCACACACACACCGGAGCTCCATGGAGCTACAAGGATGCGAGCGCCTTCACGCGCCAGAGTACGTTCCTCCTCTCCCCTCACTCTCCTCTAGTCGGCCCATACCACCTCATTCAGTGGCTAGGAGCGAGAACAAGCACACGCGGCTGAAGGTGTTGCTAAGGCAAAAGGACTGACAGTGGAGAGTGGGCGGACACCGACTTACACATGATATGCCCTGATTACTAAATGCATTCGCCTTTGAAAGGTGTGGCTTCGAGAAAACGAAACGCAGTTGGTACGCCCTTCTCATAGAAATGGCACATACTGTGTAAAGTCTCCTGTGGGAGCTAGACCAAGTATCGAATCTTCAACGCCAGGGCAAGGCAATATTTTTAACCAACGAAACATGTCTGAGGCCAGCGGCACGCGTAGTCTGTTGTGGATAGGCGAAACTGTCCAGTATACGCACAGACAGTCGATATTGTGTTTCAACTGATATGGAAGCTATTATTGGTAATAAATAAGTTGTGTGATTGATTGATTCAATTTTAGCTCGTAAGTAGATTTAGTACCTGAAGTAAACAATGTTATAATTTTTGCATAAAGAATTAAGAAGACTCAGACATGACAAGAACTCATTTGAATCACGGACAATGAAAAAAGCGACCCGCTTCTTCCCACGGGGGAACTCGAGCAAATGCGTCGCCGAGTGGTGGGGTATCGCGTGAGAGAGAGAGAGAGAGAATAAACGCCCGCTGGACCAGCTGCTGCTGTTCCTGCCGGCGTAAGCTGAGCAGTGCAGACTCCCAAGAGGAAGGGGTGGGATTGGGAATGGGAGGCACGCCCTGTGAGGCAGAGCATTCCCACGTGGAGTGGTACATTGTCGGTACGGATCCACAGAAGGGGCAGTCGGAGGGGTAGAGAGTTGGATGAAAGCGATTTAGCATATAGAGGCAAGGAAATGAATTGGTCTGTAGTTGCCGCCAAGCGACAGCATCTGCTCTGTTAAGTGAAGGATGAGGGGGAGGATACGTATAACGGCTCTGTCGATAGTACTGCAGCGTAGAGTTTAGTGGTTCTGTCGATGCGTCGTCTGGATTGGACAGCTCTTCCAATGGAGCCCGGCCGGTCAGCTCTCGGGCAAGCACATGAACACGTTCATTACCATGGAGAGAGGCGTGTCCAGGAGTCCAGACGATACGCACAGGACGTAATGCGGACGGTAAGGCAGAAGAGAGGATATTGTGTGTATGTGTAGCCACAAGTCCTTGAGCGAAAGCACGGCAAGCAGCTTGTGAGTCTGTTACAATAGTGACAGGGCAGTCATGTGACAGTGTCGTAGCGTGAACAATTGCCAGAGCGAGAGCTCCCTCCTCTGCCAGACCACTGTCCGCAGTGCGAAGTGTGGCAGACGCCACAAGGGCGTCTGTGTCATCTGTCACGGCTAAACACATGGCTGACTTCTCTGGGTAGCGTGCTGCATCAGTGTAAAGTACTTCTAAGTCTGATGTACCATCACCAAAGACGCGTGTCATAGCCTGAACTCGGGCACGTGGACGACCGGCGTGGCGGGAGGGATTCATATTGCGTGGAATCAGAGGCACTTTGATGAGTGCGCGGACAGTAGAAGCAAGTTTATGTCACGGTACTTGCGCGGGTTTTTGAGGAATCGGGTAGCCAAGACGAGACAGGATGGCGCAGCCCTGACGGGTCTGCCTGAGCCATTGGAGCTGACTGTTGTGCTGGGCCTCGATGAGTTCGGTTATGATGTTGTGGACTCCTAATTGAAGGAGGTGTTGTGTAGATGCGTGTGGAGGCAAGCCGATAGCCGCCTTCACAGCTGTCCATAGAAGGATGTCCATCTTTTTTATTTGAGCTAGAGTGAAATTGTGAAAAGGAAGATAGGTGAGCTGACTAACTATGAGTGCTTGTACTAAGCGGAGGACGTCCTTCTCACAGAGGCCTCTCCTGCGATTGGTGATGCGTTCGATCATGTGTGTAATTTGAGTTATCTGCTAAGCCAGAAGGTGTGTAGTGTACGAGCCCTTGCTCGTACAGAAGCCTCTACAGAAGGTAGAGGCCTAAAATGCGAATTCGTGGTACCAGAGGGATAGGATGGCTATCAAAAAACAGCAAAATGTCAGGAGAATCAGCGGTTTTGCTGCGCCGCTTGTATACAAATAACAACTGCGACTTATCCACTGAGCACGTAAGACTGCCGGCAGCAGTATAGACTTGTACCACAGACACAGCTTCCTGTAGGGCGTCCTGAATGGTTCCGTCTGATCCATTGGTCGCCCAAATTGTAATATCATCTGCATAGATGGCATGCTGGATGTTGGGAACCTGTTGTAATAGGGAAGAGAGTTTAGCCATAGCCACGTTCAACAAAGTGGGCGAGAAAATTGAGCCCTGTGGTGCTCCTCTGCCTGCGAGGCAAATGACGTCTGATTAGAGGTCTCCAATCCCAATAGTGGCCTGTGCGGTCAGATTGAAAGGACCTGACGTAATTGTAAATACTTGAGCCACACTGAGATGAAGCGAGATTCTCAAGAATAAGGTCGTGGGAGACGTTGTAAAAATCACCCTTCAGATCCAGGGCCAGAATAGCTCGGGCGTGGTTTGAAGTGGGGCTATCAAACACGTCCTCCTTAAGCTGTAATAATACGTCCTGTGTAGAGATACCAGGACGGTAGCCGAATAGTGTATCAGGAAAAAAGTGATTGTCTTCGACAAATGGTTGTAGTCGAGAGACAACAACGCGTTCGAAGAGTTTAGCTACACATGAAGTTAACGATATAGGGCGAAGATTCTGGAGGGATAGCGGCTTGCCAGGCTTTGGAATAAGTATGATTTCTGCGTGTCGTCACTCCTGTGGTAGCGTGCCGTTTTTCCAATGTTCGTTGTAAAAAGCGGTTAAACATTCGATGGACTGGTCATCTAAATTACGCAGAAGTGTGTACGTAATCCCGTCTGTACCGGGTGCTGTGTTGCGCTTAAACCTTTGCAAAGCTGCCCTAACCTCTGCTTCTGTAATTTCCTCATCTAGAGGCGTATCGTGTACGTGTAGATAATCACGGTAGGCGGGACGGGGGCCCGTGGATACATAGTGTTGCTTTAAGGTGTGCAGCAGAGTGTTGTCATCGAGCCCTGATTGGTGAAGAATGGTGCGGATTGCGTTAGCAGTGTGTGATTTTGTCTGCATTGGATTTAAAAGAGCACGGAGTATACGCCACGTTCGAGGTGTACTTAGTGAGCCGTTGAGTCGATCACAGAAGAGATGCCAATTGTTGCTAGTGAGGATGTTCGCATAGTCCTGCGCGTCAGTAGCTAGTTTGGCGATTCGGAGACGAAGTTTTTGGTTATGTTTCTGTTGCCGCCACCGCCGTGTCAAGCCTCTGTGGGCATCCCAGAGATGTAGCAGATGCCGGTCCACATCCGGCGTTTCTGTCGTCGCAGCGATGACTTAGGTAGCTCTTTGAAAATTGGAGTGAAGTTGTAATATCCAAAGCCTCTAGGGAAGGAAAGTCCGGATGGATAGTTGTACGATTACGCCTAAATGCATCCCAATTCATTAGTTTTATGATGCGCTCTGGGGCACGCGTGGCTGCTACTTGGAGCTCTGTAGTTAGTATATGGTGATCACTGCCTAGATTCACCATTAGGTTGCACCAGGAATGGTGACTAACGCCCTTGACTATCGTGAGGTCGGGGCATGTGTCCCTGCTCACACTATTACCTAGGCGAGTGTGTTGATCAGGTTCTGTCAGCGGGGTCATGCGATGAATCGCGAGAACCTGTGCGAGTCGTCGGCCTTTAGGCGTTTCTGTTGCGTAGCCCCAAACCGGATGGGGGGCATTGAAATCTCCTACAATAACTATGTGTTTACCCAACTTGCAGATTTGTGCGAATAGATGACTGAAGTCATCGTTCCTGACATTAGGTGCACTGTAAACGTTAAGCACGTACAGGCTGCTACTGAAACGAGGGCACGGGACTAATTCGAGAAGTACGTGTGAGATGAAGGTGCTTTGAAGGGTGTGTTATATGACAGTGACATGCTTAGAAACTAATGGAGCTGTGCGATGTGGTGTATTGTTCATTACGTCCGTGTATGTGGTGTAACCCGGAAGCGTAGGGGTACATTGTACTTCTTGTAACGCTATGACATCGGGACTAATCTGCTGCGTCACAATGAATTGCATTAGAGCTGCGCGTTTCCTACGATACCCCCTGCAATTCCACTGCCACAGACGTAGGAGTTGAAGAGTGTCACGTGTTGTCCTACGGTTTCTCGCCATGATCATGCAATAGCGGGGCCTCGGTAGTAGTACACGGAGGCATTTCGGACCGTGCTAAATCTTTGTGGAGGGTGGTGGGAAGCGGGACTGCAGCAGCTGCGGCTGTTGGGACGGTTTTTCGGGACGGTGATAGGAAACGAGATCGCGTGATTGTTGCGTAATTGTATATGGTTTGTGAGTGTATAATTGTTATTTCGTATTTTTAATTGTTATTTATGGAATGAAGAGGCATTGCCTTCAACCAGTGGTGGGACGCTGATGTTGCGTTGTGCTTCACTACTGGTTGGAGGTATTGTTGCTTCCATCGTATATACTCGAGTCAAGCGAAGCGTCAAGTCAAACGAAAGCCAAGCAAACACGCCCTTGACAGAAGCCCCGCCACCGTGGTCTAGGGAATAAGATACTCGGCTGCTAATAAGGTACTGTACTCGAATAAGGTACTGTACTCGACCGACAGGTCGCAGGATCGGATCCCGGCTGAAGCGGATGCATTTTTCACGGAGGCGAAATCGCTCTGGGTCCGTTTACTCAGGTTTGGAACCCAGATGGTCAAAATTTTCGGAGCCCTCCTCTGCGGCGTCTCTCATATTCAGATAGTGGTTTTAGGACGTTACACCCCATGTATTTATCAATGCCCTTCATGGAATTGCATTTCGTGCATTACTGGCGTCTTTTTGAACAGAAGCGTGTGGAATGGAGTATGATTAAAATTAGAGTTTAGGCTATGAATAACGTGCTCAAGTGTTCCTTTTCTCATTGCCCACGACATCTCGAAATACTTCCTCTGCGCCTTGAACAAAACCATCCTCATTTCCACAGTGTGTGATAATAAGTTGGGATCCCTTGCCGCTGGGGTTTCGTAAGCCAACAGACAGCCCGCACCTCTTGGCTTGTTCTGCTGTTCGGACGGTCTCGTCAACCCACACCCGATTTGTCCTAAGCCTGATGTTAATCCAGGTTTCATCCATGTAAAAAATAGAGTGTCCTTGGCGACCAAGTTCTCTTATTTTGTTCAAGTAGTCGCGGCGCCACTGAATGATGTGTCTGCTTCGATAAGGAGTGAATTGCGGCACCGTTTTCTTTAAATCACAAGCCAATCTTTTTGAGCATGCGATACATTGTTATTGATGACAGTGAAGGTAGCGTTTCATCTGCGTTGCAGTAATCGGCAAGCTTTCTCACTGTGGCTAATTCTTCTCTCCAGAAATATGCATAGACTACTCTTCGTAGTACACTAAAATAAAAGTTGTCGGGTTTTTATTCATTCGCAACTTTTGCCGCCACTGGAGAACTTCTTCAGCGATGTCACTTTGCCTTTTCTGCGATGTTCAGCGACCTACTTGCAATGAGATCTTTCACTGATGCGTGTCAGAAACGCTGTTCTCTTTATAACCGTGTTAAGACTGGCGCACTCGCCGACTTCTTTTAGCACTGCGCCGTACACATTGAGAGCCACCATCTTCGCCTCTTTCAAAAAAATATGTCAAATCAGAAACAATCATTACGCGGGGAACACCTATGGTAGCTGTTTCCCTCTTACAGTAATCGTGGCTCTCGTATGAATGCTTCTTTGTTGCTCGATCCAATTCTTCTTTTCCATCTTTTTTTGTTTCACCGAAGGAGCATCTGACGCTCGTGGGACGCTGTGCGAGGTTGCATGTCCGATACATAGAGACGCAGTGTTCCTAGCCTGGCGATAGATCCCGAGCCCTGGCCTTAGCGAGTTAGGCTTAGCAGATACGGCAACGCAAGCAGCATATTTCGCTAATAACGAGAAAACCTACCTGATGCTTCATCCTCAGAAAAAAAAAAATGAAACAAATCGATGGCAGATTGAACCATATATTTCTTGGTGTCAGTGCTGTGGGCGTTTAGCAGGAGCTAGTTCGTATCGAAGCAGACGGTCGCTTCTGCATGTGGGCTGTCATGTTGATTTGTAACCATAGTTACCGCCGGTAACCAACACAAATATTTAAATATGTAGAAAATAAATGCGATGAAGAAAAACATATCACGTATCAATGTGGCGTATCACACACGAAGTAAACGCGAATTTGAGAAAACCCGGCCAATTTCGAGCCACCTCTGTCTGGAACTATGTTTCGCTGCGCTGGTGTCTGGTATTCTAACACCCCGTAGCTTTGGTAGTGTTGAACCAAAGTGGTGAACAGAGTGCAGTTCACTATAGGAACGTCTATATTTCCACATCGATGTGCACCGTCATGACCCTCTAACTTCTCGCATTCGCTCCCCCCTCCTACGTTCCCCGTGGAAACGCATTTGACATTTCCGTAAGGGCCAGTTCACGCTAGCACAACCTTGCCGTAAAGGCCTGTTCACGCTAGCGGCAACCATGCCCTGACGGCGCAGTTCCACAGACCGGCGGCCGGGGCCGCCCGCCGGAGAGCCGTTCGAATTGCACGGAAAGGTCATCCGACAAACCTGACTGCCCTTCCGAATGAAGTTGTCGACCACCCCGAATCTATCAAGCGGCCACCGCACGCTCTGTAGCTCGAAAGCTCCAAACTGATGCTTCCATTTGCTTTGGACTCAGGTTCTTTAGCTTCGACAGCACAGTACTTGAAGGATTAGGCACCATTTTTGGGAATCATACTAAAATATTTGGTGTTATAGGGCTAATAAAGCGTTCCCAAATGTCGGAGGGCATACATTACACATTCGTTTGTTGTTGCAAACGCTAGATAGCTTATGTGGCTTCATGTCACCATGCTTTATGTCGCTTTAGGCTGCGCAAAAATTTTCCTTTCATTAGTGTTTCTATAGGTCTTTTATATAAATGACTGACAATTTTGAACTATCCTTTATGGATCTACAGCCGTTTTGTCTGTTTATTGTGTGTTATTACTACAAGTTAGTAAAGTCATTTGTGCTCTGCTGGATGACTTATGCGATACTTTGTATAAATTTGTATGGTACAGAAAAAAGCTCCAGACACACTGCAGAAGACGCAGCACAGTCACAGTGAAAGCTAGAAGATCGGCCTTCAGGAGCATTTTTCTAAACAATCACTGGGTAACTGCTGCTAGCACACTTGCAGGGTACATACTACGGAATTATTATTATAAAGTGTTCGGGGTAGTATGCTGGCATTTGCTATACTATCCTTCGTCATTCTTCTGAGAGTGTGGTATGCGCTAAACACTTGCAAAACAATTTGTGCCAAGTGTTCATGCAGTGGCTGACCACGATGAGAAATTATACCTGAAGTGGGTATACGCCGCAGTTAATAGGTGATGAAGAACAAACAAATGCATTGTTACTTATATTAACGCGCTTTTTCATGACCTAAAGCTTGCCTAAGTCAAGGCTGTGAAGAAGTCCTAACAACGGCGTGGCTCAGTGGTACAATACTGGGCTGCCCCGCGGCGGAACCGAGTTCAAGCTCCACTGGGTTCTTATTTCATGCGAAGTGAATACGGACACCGGTAGCGGACAACTATGGCGCCACGCAAGACCCGACTTGTGATCTTATAACAGCTTTCGCTGTAAAAGACAAGGCCTAGGCTCCACTCAAATTCGGGCCCTGGATAATTGTGAGCTTTATCCAGGAAACCAGACGAAAATTGTCCGGTTTGCAGGCTACATTGAGCACTTAAAGCAGCACTAGGTTAAGGCTGTATGATCGGGTGATTTACAAGGCACCTCTAAGGCTGCCTAGCAATGCTTCCACAGAAAATCTGTTAGGATTACGAAACTATGAGAGACACACCTGGTGGTGCAGCACGCTAGGCTTTGCATGAACAAAACTTGCAGTGATATAACAGAAATGATTCGTGTTGGGGCTGAGGATCCCTTTGTGAACAATAAAGCTCAGCTGCGGTAGAGTTACACAAGGCCCACTAAAGAAAGTATTGAAGGCAGGCAAGAACCAGAGCTTTACATGTCTAGTACGGTGAGTAGAAACTGACAGTGTATACAAACGTAAAGGAATATAAGGACAAAGAAGCGTTTGTGATTGTGGTGGTGGACAGACTGGCTAACCCCAAGATTAGTTAAAACTTCATTTTTATGAATTGCTGAGGAAGCGGGAATAGTGCTAAATATAACAAGTTCTCAAGATGACCCGACACTTAAGGATTCGAAGAGACAGTGCTAATATGGAGAGTGACAGAGTGACCGGCGCGCAATTGCTCCATAGACCAATGCGGTAAGCAGTTTAAGAAATCGGAGCTATTATTGAGAAATCGGAGTAAATCGTTTCCCTTTATTGATGATGACGATACGGGGCGTATACTATGTATATTATGTATGGACCAAAAGCCATGGGTGACTTTCAACACCCATGTTATCTGCTCCACAAAAACCCGCAATTCATCATCACAAAGTACAATAAGAGCATTTTTTCATCATCTTCGTTCCTCGTTTGCCTTCAAAGGTTATTGCTTCATGATCACTAAGATATGTTGCCACGTAACCATCGATGATGAGATGCAATGAAACGTTCGAGAGGGCAACATCGTCACAGGTGCCCCTGTATCTGCTGCTTTTCCAGCTCGCCACGCTGCTGCCTTGGTTTGTTGATGAATGATTGATATGTGGGGTTTAACATCCCGAAACCAACATATGAATATGAAAGGTGCCGCAATGGAGGGCTTCGGAAATCTTGTCCACCCGAGGTTCATTAACGTGCACCCAAATCTGAGAACACAAGGCTACAGCATTTTCGCCTCCATGAAAAATGCTGCCACCGCCACCAGGATTCGATTCCGCGACCTGCGGGTCAGCAGCCTAGTACCTTAGCCACTAGACCACCATGGCGGGGCTGCCTTGCCTTGGTTTCTGAGCTGTTCATACGGCTGAACGATAACACTGGTGTTCACTGTGTGATCTGCCAGGAAAGAGAAAGGAAGCTGACATGCTGATATTAAGGTGTGCCGCCACGAGCTGTGGCGCGCCATGTAGGGAGCATTCTCAAAATCATCAGAAAAGTTTGTGAAGCCTTCGGTGGTTACGCGAAGCTTAGTGAACAAATCTTGACCTTGTGATGAACTTGTGCCTTCTTGTGATACTCCGCCATCTCGAGCTGCTATCTGCGAAGCTTTTCACGCAGACCCACAGTGCTCCCACGCAGGCCTCTTCAAGACATACTCTAGGCTTCGACTTAGATTTTATTGGCGTGGCATGTATAACTACGTGCGGAAATTCATTCGCTATTGTGCTCAGTGCCAACGACGAAAGTTACCTCACGGGCAAGTCTACCCGTCACAACTTCTTTCTTGCCCTAGTCGACCTTTTGATCGCGCCGGCATTGACATTTACGGACCACTATCATGAACTCTAGCTGGTAATCGCTGGATTATTGTTGCGATAGACCATCTGGCACGCTATGCCGATACAGCAGCGCTGCCGACTGCCACAGCCCGTGACGTTGGAACGTTTCATTCTGCGTCATGGTGCCCCTCGCGAGCTTTTAAGTGACAGAGGCCGTGCCTTTCTTTCTGACGCCTTGAAGGCATTACTCAACGAATGCCGAATCGTGCACCGCCCAAGTACAGTGTACCACCCTCAAACGAATGGCATGACGGAGCGCTTCAACCGTACTCTTTGCAATATGCTGTCGATGTACATCGCCTCTGATTATTCAAATTGGGACCAAGTTCCCCCGTTTGTCACCTACACGTATAATACTGCCGTACAAGCAACTACTGACTTTTCGCCATACTTTCTTCTGTACGAACGAGAACCTTCAAATACAGTGGACACTATTTTTCCATATAAACCTTATGAGTCCGAAAGTAAAACTCTGTCCGAAGCTGCCCGACATGCTGAAGAATGCCGCCAGCTTGCCCGCTCTTTTTCTACCGAGGACCAGTGGTCGCTGCAACCCCGCCAGACTGGGGACCGTTCAGCTCCAAACTTTCACCTGGTTCATTAGCATGGCTTCGGGAACCTCCTACCGCAGCTGGCCGCTACGCAAAAATTCTTCCCAAATACCTCGGGCCATACCGTGTTTTAGAGCAAATGTCACTCGTCAACTATATCGTGAAGCCTATTATCCCATTCAGAGACCTACGCTACCGCGGCCGCGACACTGTCCACATCTCTCGCCTCAAGCCATACTAAGACCCATTAGTCGTTTCTTCTCCCTGATCCGCCAGCATGGCACCTTTTTTCTGCGGAGGGTGATTGTAGTGAACAAGAGGGGGCTCAGCGGCATTTCTCGGTGCCTCAGGGGCATCGTCATCAGCATAAGCTCCTGCTTGCTGCGCTTGGCCAGACGCTGCTGACTGCTTCGCCTCCTGCCCTGCGTTCTGCTCTGCAAAGAATCCCCGTTACAATATATATATATATATATATACATATGTATATATATATATATATATATATATATATATATATATACTTATATATATATATATATATATATATATATATATATATATATATATATGTGTGTGTGTGTGTGTGTGTGTGTGTGTGTGTGCACTGCAATTTGCAAAATGAAATCAAGATAAATATGCTAATAACATGATGAAGCCCGTCTCACGCAGTACAACGAGGTTCATTTGTAACAACTGCAGAGAGTGGGGCCTTTCAAGAAACTGAGCTATTCACGAATAAATAGTGTTCACGCGTAATATTTACAGCTTGAGTCATTATTCCAAGGTCACAATCTTCACGTGTATCGACGACACATACAATCTCAAATATTACATTCTCATTTTTTCACTTGTTTAGTCAACTGTTAATCACCCTAGTAGTTATGAGGTCACTTTTTCAGACAGTGGTCCATCTTGCAGGCCACTCCACAGCACAGAAGCCGATTGTTTAGGGCATGTCATTGGTTTCCTGGCTCTCCTTCGCCTGACAAGAATGCCTCTGGAGCTCTACAAACATAGTGGTGGTATCCCAGATCACGAGAGCACCAGTTTCGCACAGTGAAGTATGTGAAACAATGCAGTGCATGTTGCGAAAAAAGTATAAAATTGAATCGTGCCACCGCAGGAAAATATGAAGAAATTAAAAAAGAGCAATCAGAATATTAGCAATCCGAGCGTTTGTCGACTAATATATGTTCTTTAACTGCAGGAAAAGGGAATGATCGTGAATTGAATTCAAAGAGTACAGACCTAACACTTTCAACTTATTGAGGGACGCTTTCTTGAAGTAGGGGTTAGTTGCACACTTGAATGTTCGCTCATTATGTGAACGTTATTTCTCTTCACTCGCACGGCTAGCAGTTACGCCTTGGTGCTCACGTAGTCACCCTGTTAACTTGGCGTGAACCCAAATTAGTATTGAAAATAATATGGTATGACAAAGAAGAAGAACGCGTTTAACTATTGAACATTATTATGGCTCATGTCGTAACTATGTATTAATTAGGAAACGACTTTTAGATATTTCATTTGCGAAACTAGGTTTAAATATAACCACACAAAATGTTCCAAATTTCGGTGCCTCTGTTTTGGGAAATGGCCACAGAGATGCATTCGATGTGGTGTGTACTTTTATTCAAGACTCGAAACGTTTTTCAACATAAAGCCCACGTTAACAGGTACTAAAAAAAGACGGGTCGAAAAGTAATTTTCAAATCTGTATAAATCCGTGACATACCAAATTAATCGGGTTTGGCAAAACCAGCTGTCTGCTCGGCTCCCAAAATCAAGTTATAGCTATTAGTGTCTACTTTGTTGTTGATTCTTTTTTTCTCACTATCTAAATCTTTGGTTTCTTTCTTTTTTAACATACTGTCTTCACTATACAAGTCTGTCCTCCCCTCCTTTTTTTTCGTTGTAAGCAATAATGCAGTTATCACCCATATGAGACTATATGTTCTCTTGGCCAATCCCCCAGAGTGGGTACGAGCCATGGATTAAAGGATACAAACAAACAAACAAACGAGAAGAGGGCGGAGAGGTCGGTCTTGAAAGGGGGATTCTGGCCTGCTACTCCTCACGGGGGTAAAGGGAAAAGGAAAAGAAAGAGGAGGATATGATGAGGGCTGATTGTGGTATAGCACAACGAGTCACTGCACACAATGTTTCGTTCGGTGTAGTACGCACACAAAAGTCTCTACATTAACAGATTCTCTAAAGACGGCAATCTAAACCTGTCTTGCCTAGAAATGCGAGCAGGCCCTTTAAACTGCGTTGGGTGTGATCTACACATTCCCAAGCACCCTAAAGTTTCTCTTCCGAAAAAGGTCGCCAGTCTAGGCCATCTGTGAGGCATTTAGGAGATTGTCTTTTAACTGCTTATAAAGGGCACATACAAAGAAGGTGATTAATAGTTTCGGGTGTGTTACACAAGTTGCAGTTAGTATTTTGTTCTTGTACAATCATGCATAGCTATCGTCGCGTGTATGCAACACCCAGCCGCAGTTTATATAGTAGCATTTCTTGGTCTCACCTTAGTCGGAACGGAAGGCGAAAAACACGATAAGGGTCAAGCCTGTAAATATGGTATGACAAATCTGACGTGCTGGTCAACAGCTGGATAATGTCACCATCCCGTTGCGCATATCGTCAAACACTTCCTACGATGCGATGGCACATACACGCGGCCGGGTATGTGCCACAGGTATTCAGGTATATGCCGCAGGTGACTTAAACTTCGCATCTACACGGGAACAAGGTGGACATACATGCGAAGTATTCATATCAGGCTCCCAGCAGAATTGAACCCAATAATTCTGCATGACAACAAAAAATTTTACCGCAAAGCCACTCCATTCTTCGGAACTGCTTTTTAAATACACCGCATTGTTCGTGAAGCGTCTGTTGTGGTTGAAGTAGTGGCTATCAGCTTTTATAAAGCTTTATTATGTACGCGTTTGATATTGCCGTCATGCCTGGTTAACGTCAATTCAACTTGGCTGCCATGCGCTGCAGTTGTTTTATGGAGCAGTGTCCAGGGCTACCACATTCGCGAGCACTCGCACTTCATATCAGCTTATCGCTTCTCGCGTTGCTGATACTCCTGTTCCTGTTTGTATCGTTACGCAAGTGAAAACTGGTTATGTAAGCCTCAGAAATTCTTCACCATATGTCAGTGCTTTCGACATTTATGCATATATTACGCGTAACATTATGACCTGTCTCTAAATAGAAAAAAAAGTTTGCAGCATATCCACGGAGTGAATGATGGAGAGTGGGGCGAAGCATTCGTCCGTCCATGCGTCCGTCTGTGTGACCGTCCATGCGTCTGTTCGCGCGCCCGTCCCTGCGTTCGTTCATGCATCCGCCCCTTCGTCCGTTCATGCGTCCATCCATGCATCTGTTTGTGTGTCCGTTCGTCCATCTATTCTACACTTCAGGTCCCATCATCTCGCATCTTTTTATCATATATTCCCCATATAGAAGCACCGCCATTCAGTGGACATTCCAAGGACTAAACGAGAGGTGGCGCACGCACACTTTCTTACGGCTTGCGCTTCGGGTCTACTTCCCATCTTCAACTACCTTGAGTTCATGGTATTAGTAGTTCACTATATTCATGGCACTGCGGCACAATGCTCGCTAAATCTTTCTAAAACCAAGGAGGTTACGCCCAGCGAGTATAACGTAGTAACCTTCTCCTGTCAGATAGTGCTCAATGTACATGCCAGTGGCTGCTAATGAGAGACAGGAGGATTCAGCTTTTAATTTTTTACGGCTTGCGCTTCGTATCTGCTTCCCCCCTTTAACCACCTCGAAATAATTCATAGTATATACTAGTTCATTGTATTCATGGCCCTGCGGCTCAACGCTCGCTAAACCTTTCTAAAACTAAGGAGGTTACTCCCAGCGAGCATAATGTAGCAACCCTTTCTTGTCCAATAGTGCTCAATGTACATGCCAATGACTGCTAATGGGGATCGCAGCGTGCGCGTTGACTAAACGCCGAATGCTCCTGTATCTCATTCCCCTTTAGCAGCCATTGGCATGTAGATTGAGCACTATTTTTTATTGTTAAACAACGCACAGAAGAGATTTCTCCCCGGCACCACCTTGGAGGTCTAATGTTATACCTTGCAGGTCAAAGCGTAAGACTGGTTACATACTACGACGGTACGCGGGACGAACGGGCGCCGCTATAAGAAGCTTCGCCCCTAAAACTTGACGGCAGATCCACGAGGTGAACGATGATGAGATTGGGCGAAGTTCCTGGAAGTAATACCATGAAATTTTCTTCCGTTCAATTGCATTGTAAAAAACACCTGGCGTCTTTCGTTAAGCAGCTGTTATCTTAATTCTGTTTTGCTTTAGAAACATCTGGCGTCTTTCGTTGGTTTATTTAATCAATCAACGGCGTTTTGAACAAAAAGTTTTTATTGTTTATTCACGCACAGGAGAAATCTCACCAGACACTACCTCGGATGGTAAACAATGGCTGCTACTGGGAATGAGAGACAGCAGAAGTCGGCTTTTAACACTTCTACTTCTACTAACGTTTCCTACTGGAACATGCCAATGGCTGCTAATGGGAAATGAGAGACAGGAGCATTCGGGTTTCAGTTAACGCGCACGCCGCGAACTTTTTATTGTTCAACAAAGCACAGGAGAAATCTCCCACCGGCACCACCTTGCAGGTCAAAATGTAACACGTTTTACACACTACAACTACGTTTACGAGGGACAAACGGGTGCCGCTTTAAGGAGCTTCACTCCTAAAATTACAACAGAGTCACCTTCCCATCGCATGATTTGCATAACGTCGATTAGGAAGACACGTAGGATCTGCCAAATTTTTCTTTGTAACACCACCTTTGTACTTTTTATTGGTGGTGGTTGGTAGTGAGTGACGAACCACAATATTTTCTGCAGCCCCAGAAGTACCTACTGATTTTCCATCCTTCGACACTGAAAATCAATCTTTTTCCATCCTTCGATACTGAAAATCAAACTAACAGCTTTATTTTTTCAATGCACATGTCGGATAATTGATGCTGTTGTTAAAATAGACAACTCCCATTTACCCTACATAATAGGCTAGTGGGTGGTAGTATTTCTCCAAAGTGAGTGTCCAAACTGTAATGAACTGATGTTGTTTATTTTCTCACCTTCTCTCAAGCGTATAACATTGCTTCATCTTCTTTTCACGACTCACACAATGATAGCCTGCAAGCTTCAATGCAGGCGCGTGTTCGTACATATGTCATGCCACTTTGCACGTTGCCTGCTCTTCTCGTTGAACACGGACCTCGTCGGTAGAGCGCCGTAGGACACAATGGTTTGCAGAAAAAAAACATGGCCATTGATATAGGAGAAAACTTATTTATTCAGGCAGGCGTTTCTCATTGAATCTTATATATAGAGCAGCTACCAAATGAGTTTGTATTAGAGGGTGAGTGAAGACTACCTTTATGCTGCAGGAGGTCTTGCCTCATTTGCATGATATTTCGTATACAGTGAAGCGGTATGAATTAGAGTCGCTATATTTATTCTGAACAACAAAAGAGTCTAATATAGATAGGAGGCATGAAAGGAGGTGGGTAGGAAACGACAGGATTGCTGTCAACAGGACTGGTTCTTATCCTCGTGTCTACATGCCTACTGTCTCTCTTTCTCTGCATGTATATATATAGTAGGCCATGCATTAAGCAGCTCAAGAACGTGCTTTAGTAAATAAAACTGGTCTGGTAACTCGTGCAAAAATTGATTTCTGTCTCCATGTGTCTCTGTTTTGCTCTTTTCTTTCTTTCCATCTTTTCAATATTTTGTCCATATCAATGAAATCATGCTGCCCATAAACGCTCGTTTTGA
Source organism: Rhipicephalus annulatus (assembly GCA_013436015.1). Classification (NCBI taxonomy): domain Eukaryota; kingdom Metazoa; phylum Arthropoda; class Arachnida; order Ixodida; family Ixodidae; genus Rhipicephalus; species Rhipicephalus annulatus. Next base: position 54,141 of record WOVY01010314.1, read on the forward strand.
TAGCCGTAGAGTTACGACGCTCGCCTTCTCTTCGAGAGTACCCTGTTACCAATCCTGCCTCATGAAAAATTTGATAATGTTTTACTTATTTATTCTTCTCCCACTTTCCACTTCTCCCTGACTTCATTTCTCTAACGTGCTGCTATGCAGTGAGTGGCGACGCCATTAATCGAAAAAGTTCAGCGAAGACAGGCAGACTAAGCTAAATAATAAAAAGCACGTCGTTGTCAAAGCTTCGGATGCCACCCAATGCTTCCAAATGAAAAACAAGCAGATGTACACAAACGGAATCATGCGTGGCAGAAATCCCAATAGTCTCCATGGAAGAGACTTTGTTTGCGCTCCATTCTTCCTTTTCCCTAAAGCAAGCATCACACCTCGTGCTAAGCCCAAGATGAAGATGGGGACCACTGCCACATCACTCCTGAAGGCAAGCGAAAATGAATGAAATGGTGAAAAGAGGGTACTATAAGAGGACACTGAAACATAAACAGGAGCTCTAACGAGAGAAAAAACATCGCCAAAAAGGCGAATTAGGGCTACATCAATAGCGTTTGGTTGCTTTCCGCAGCAAGTTCCGCCAAAGCTAGATGACGGGTACTTCCTCGAGAAGGAACTTCCCGTAAACGATGACTTCGGTAATAGTGTCGTTTCCTGCCAAGACCCCCAACACTTGGTACCTTTGTTACATTCATGCAAGTCTTTTCTAGAATTTTGAATTTGTTACCTTTCGGCAGAGACACCTCCCAGCGATAATTCATAGTAATACAAATTTTACGACAAATAGACATATTGCATTGCTGTAAGCGGGTTATTTCATCATAACAGTCTGTGAAAAAAAAATTCGGCAAATACCATGTACCAAGGGAACTGATGTTATGCAGAGCGGGCGGAGGGAAGCTTAATGTGTTGTAATTTTTTACTCAGCGAAACGTTATGAGATGACGCTAAAGATATGTTGAAATGTCGCACGTACAGATATATGTTAGACAGTCACATTTTTACGGTTGTTTAACGATGCAAACAGCAACATGGGTAAAAGCAACACGAAAAGTGATTAACTGATATGTGGCGCTTTTGCCAGTAAGGATGGCGGCCTTGCACACACTGCTAGATAAAGAGGCTTCAGTGGATGGCGCTTCACCACAGTTATTGTTAACTTGACGTTAGGGGAGGCTGTATAATACAAGTACCTATATGTTATTTAAAGCATTGCGTAGCCAACACTGCAATCACAATTGACGTTTACCGAACATTTTACGGTCTATTCGAAAAGCAGTCCCAACACTTGGCTTAGCTCTGCGGTAGAATACTTGAGCGCAACGCAGAAGGCTGGGGTGAGATTCCTGCTGGGACCTTGATATTTACTCTATGCACTCATTTGGTCAATACTGCTGATGCCAGTGTTTAGGCCATCGTTCTTCAGGGCAGATGTTGCTGGCGTCCATCGCGTCCCACAAAACTGAAACTGAAACTGAACACTTGCCAAACAAAAAATCACAGCAGATCCACAGAGTCAATCATGATAAGTTGGGTGAAGCTTCGAATATTTTTATCATCAAACTATGAATCGTCCGCTGGCCACGTCCGTCCAGCTGAGCGTCCATATGTCTGTCTATCTATCTATCTATCTATCTATCTATCTATCTATCTATCTATCTATCTATCTATCTATCTATCTATCTATCTATCTATCTATCTATCTATCTATCTGTCTGTCTGTCTGTCTGTCTGTCTGTCTGTCTGTCTGTCTGTCTGTCTGTCTGTCTGTCTGTCTGTCTGTCTGTCTGTCTGTCTGTCTGTCTGTCTGTCGGGCCGTGCGTCTGGCTGTCCTTTGGTACATGCGTCCATCCGTCCATCTGTCTGTATGCTTGTCTATCTGTCCATCCATATAATGAACACTACAAGTACCGCCATCTCGCATCTCTTCACCATGTACAAGTACTGCCATCTTGCGTAGATTCCAAAGAATAAAACGAGTGGTGACTACTTCATACAAAAGACACACGACCCACGCCTTTAAAAGCTTCGCCCAAAACAACGGAAACGTATATGTAAATTAACCAGCTTTATGTCTTGTGAATTATATGATAGCACAATAGAAGGTCGCTATCTGTCCATTCGCGCATCGCGCACGTCTATCTATGAATCCGTGCATGCGTCCACCTGTTCACCCGTTCATGCGTCTGTCCGTCCATGTGTCCGTCCTTTATATTATTCGGTGACTTCAACGTAGGCATTATGAACTTTGGGACCTATAGATTCACCCACTTGCCATTCACTCCGCGGGGGCGCACTGAATTTTCTGGACTCTCTTGAAAGGAAATTACCAATATCTGTTCTCGCCGCTCCTTGGCTCATATAAAATGTTATTCCCCTACAGTACATTGTACCTAACTGCGGTGGATCATAATACGACGTGATGGCTGTGTCGTAGGAGTACATATATAGTGTTTATAAAATCGGAAAGCCATAATTACATTTCAAATAGGCCGTTTTGTACGCCTCGCGTACGAGACGGTCTATTTGAAAAAAATCACAGCATATCCACGAGTGAATGATGATGAGTGGGGCGAAGCGTCCGTCAGCCCGTCCGTTTGTCCGTTCTTGCTTCTGTCCCTCCACGTGACCGCCTGTGCGTCCATCCAAGCGTCCGTCCGTGAGCCCCTTTATTCGCCTGCCCGTCCGTTCGTGCTTCCACCCGTCCGTATGTCCACGCGTCCGTCCATCTGTCCGCCCGTATTTTAGTCAATGTGTTCGTCCGTCCGCGTGTCCAACTAGTGAGCACTCCAAGTAGCACCATCTCACATCTCGGATCCCCTGTGGCACATACCCGCTCCTCGCATCCGTTCATCCGTCCGCACGTTCGCTAGTCTGTCTGTCCGTCCATCCATGTGTCTGTGCGTACGTTCATCTAGTGGACACTCCAAGAACCACCATCCCCCATCGCATCTCCTGTGGTACATACCCGCTCTAGAGCGGGTATGTGCCACCGGTGGCTACATACGACAACGGAGGATGGACAGACCCACACCTTAAGGAGCTTCGCCTCTAAAACAGCTTCCAGACTTGGCGTAGCTCTGTGGTAGAATACTTGGTTACTGCGTAGAATGCTGAAGTCTGGAGTTCTTTTCCTTCTGACCCTAACATTTTTTTCTTTTTATTTGCGTGGTCATGCAGCCGATGTCAATTTTTTTAATGGCCCCGCATCGAATTTCTCGCAGCTCTTGGGTATATGCGAAGTATCAATCACTAGAGGTAAGTACACGCAAAACAGTAGCACATACCCACCCGCAGTTTCGTGCCCCTGACATTATTCGTGTCATGTGCAGTCAGCCTTAATCTTAGAACTATCTTATTCCTCCACACTAATTTTTGTTTACCCAAAGTTACAGCGTGATTACGAGAGAACGTAGACGTAGGCAAGAAATACAGATAGATACGTAGAAAGATGCCAGAAGATCTTGCAGTAGGCAGTGAAGTGCTTTTCATAAAAATAAAAATTTCTGTATCCTAAAGTTTCGCTTTTAAAAGTTTACGCGATTGAAGTCTTCCGTCCCTAGTGCGTACTTAAATTTTTTAGACCATGAAATATTTTTCAAACTTGCTACGCAACCACAACTTGTCTTTAAGGAAATAGCCGTTGTAGGGTAGGTGGTTTTTGTAGAGAGTGACTGGCTTCAAACCATCAATTCATTATGATAATGACATGTTCTGACGCCCTAATTCAAATTGAGTTTGTACCAGGCATTTTTACTACAATATTTCATGTTGTATCATCAAACGTGTATACAGCACTCGAGTGTCTGTAAAACCATTACTTACACTTAGTGTGTTCCCAAGCAGAGTAAGTTACTTAGACTTCAAATTCACAAGCATACGCGTCGCTGTCTCGTAGAACACCCGCTTGTCACACATACGTCTCGGGTTCAACTCCCAACAAGACACAGAATCTTTTATGGGTTATTTGATTTGCATATCTATCGGTCTTTGTGTCACGCACATGATGAATTTCAGCTCGCGACCATCGACGCTGGCACCCACACCGAAATTTCTGCGAAACGATCTTTTTAACGCCTTCACTTCATCAAGTGGACGGCGCAGCAGCTTCTAATTGTGATTCAATATATTTTAAATGTGAAGCATTTCTTTGCGTACTGTAGGCACTTTGAACATCTATCAAACTATCTAGCTGCCTACATTTGGGTGCTCTCAAGATCACCTCCGTAACATGGGGTAAACCGAAAATAATCTGGGGGCTAAGATGGTTCGACGAATGTTACTCAGTGATCTTGACTTGTTCCGCCAAACATACCTCTGGGTGGTTGTGTGCCACGGGTGGTTGACAGTTCATATCTAACCAGGAACGGTGGGAAAATACTTGGGTAGTTTTTAGGCGTGAATGCAGCGTTTTCCCGAAAAACGCAAAGAATAGGTGAATTTCTGGGTCAATCTTTCATTCCTTGGTGACAGTCTTTCTTTATAATATCTGTGTTATGTGGAACTGAAACGAGCAGCTATAGAGTTAGGCGTTGGCATCTTGCTGCCTTCGAGAGTGAAAATTTTCATTCCGCAGGCGGAATGAAATAACCTTCCCAAACTAGGACAAACGTACATGAACACGCCCGTGGGAGGCTCGTGTCTGGTTGACAAAAAGATAGCGGGACAATCACGCTGACGTCGCTGCACTGTTCGAGTTTTAACTGAGGGGCGGCGCTAACATTTACGCAGGGGGCGTTTCTCTGACAACCACTTTAAATGACTACAAGCACTTCTGACGCCACACACATTCGTGTAGCCATTTTTATCAACGCTGCTATCAGCAGCTGCGCATAGTCTTCATGCCGTGGCCACCATAGTGCGAAATCAGAGGGAACTCGTTTGCCCAGAAGCTGGCGGAATTATGCGCAGAACCCCAGGATCAGTTTGTACATAAAAGGCTGTTTTAGAATAACAAATCACCTGTGTATGGCAGCAAAGACGCCGGTAGCGACAATTTTGTGGAACATTGCGCACATGAGGAGTCCGAAATACAACGCAAGAAGCTGCGTTTACTTTTCTTGTCCTTCTTATCTGCTAGCGTAAACCATTTGTTATTGTAACGGCGTTTATTTGCAGAGCAGAACGCTAAAGGTGAAGCAGTCAGCAGCGCCCGGCCAAGCCCAGCAAGCACTAGCTTACGCTGATGGCGATGCCCCTGAGGCGCAGAGAAATGCCGCTGAGGCCCCCTCTTCTTCACTACAATCGCCCTCCGCAGAAAAAGGCGCCATCCTGGCGGATTAGGGAGAAGATACGACTAATGCGTCATAGTATGGCTTGAGGCGAGAAACTTAAACAGTGTTGCGGCCCTGGTAGAGTAGGTCTGTAGATTTGATGATGGGATTCGCGATATAGTTGACGAGTCACATTTTCTCTAAAACACGGTATGGCCCGATGTATTTGGGAAGAAGTTTTGCGGAGCAGCCATGTGCGGTAGTAGGTGCCCGAAGCCATACCAATGAACCAGGTGGAAAGTTTGGAGCCGAACAGTCTCCAGTCTGGCGGAATTGCTGCTGCCACTGGTCCTCGGTAGAAAAGAGCGGCAAGCTGGCGGCATTCTTCAGCATGTCGGGCAGCTTCGGACAGAGTTGTACTTTCAGACTCATAAGGTTTATCTGGAAGAATAGTGTCTACTCTATTTGAATGTTGTCGTCCATACAGAAGAAAGTATGGCGAAAAACTAGTAGTAGCTTGTACGGCAGTATTATACGTGTAGGTGACGAACGGGAGAACTTGGTCCCAATTTGAATGATCAGACGCGACTTACATCGACAGCATATTGCCAAGAGTACTGTTGAAGCGCTGCGTCATGCCATTCGTTTGAGGGTGGTACGCTGTACTTGTGCGGTGCACGATTCGGCATTCGTTGAGTAATGCCTTCAAGGCGTCAGAAAGAAAGGCACGGTCACTGTCACTTGAGAGCCCGCGAGGGGCACCACGACGCAGAATGAAACGTTGCAACAGAAACGTTCCAATGTCACGGGCTGTGGCAGTCGGCAGCGAGGATGTTTCGGCACAGCGTGTCAGATGGTCTATCACAACAATAATCAAGCGATTACCAGCTAGAGTTGATGGCAGTGGTCCGTAAATGTCAATGCCGACGCGATCAAAAAAAAGGTCGACTAGGACAAGGAAGAGGTTGTGACGGGTAGATTTGCCCGGGAGGTAACTTTCGTTATTGGCACTGAGCACAGGAGCGAATGAATTTCCGCACGTAGTTATACATGCCACGCCAATAAAATCTGAGTCAAAACCTAGCGTATGTCTTGAAGAGGCCAGCGTGGGAGCACTGTGCGTCGGCGTGAAAAGTTTCGCAGATAACAGCTTGAAGATGGCGGGGTATCACAAGGAGACACTTGCGACCGTCAGAAAGGTAGTTGCGTCGATAAAAAAGATCATCGCTTAGGCGAAGTTGCTAGCCTGGCGGCGGAGAGCGCGAGACAGCGAAGGAGTTAGAGGATCAAAAAGAATGCTTATGAGGCCACTGATCCAGGGATCCTTTCGTTGTTCCACCGTCATGTTGCGCAAGGCGGATGACACAAATTCAGGCTCGAGGGAAGAGAGGCAAACACCTTGATCCGATATAGATGAGCGAGAAAGAGCGTCGGCGTCCGTGTGCTTACGACCGGATCTGTAAATAACGCGGATGTCACAGTCATGAAGTTTGAGCGCCCAGCCAGCAAGTCGTCCGGAAGGGTCTTTAAGTGTAGATAGCCAACAAAGGGCATGGTGGTCAGTGACGACGTCGAATGCGTGACCATACAGGTAGGGGCGAAATTTTTCAAGAACCCAAATAATAGCTAAACACTCTTTCTCGGTCACGGAGTAGCTAGCCTCGGCTTTCGTCAAATCTGGCTTACGTAGTCGATGACATATTTATCAAACCCTGCCCTTTGTTGCGAGAGCGCAGCGCCAAGTCCAACACCGCTGGCATCAATATGAACCTCCGTGGTAGCGGCAGGATCGTAGTGGAGGAGGATGGGTGGTGAAGTAAGCAGGCGACGTAATTTGGTGAACGCATCGTCGCATGCTGGTAACCAGGTGGAAAGGTCCTTTTCGCCGCTAAGGAGGTCCGTAAGGAGCGCAAATATAGAAGCAAAATATTGAATAAAGCATCAGAAGTATGACGACAAGCCGGCGAAACTTCTAAGTTCCATTAGGTTCTTTGGGTTTGGAAAATCGGTGACTGCTCGAAGCTTGGCGGGGTCGGGAAGTATGCCGTCCCGCGATATGACGTAGCCAAGAATGGTGAACTGCCGGGTGCCAAAACGACACTTCCTGAGCTTGAGTTGAAGGCCGGCGTCGGTGAGGCGTGTGAAGACGTGCTCGAGACGATTTAAATGGGTGTCGAAATCGGTGGAAAAGATAACTACGTCACCGAGGTAGCATAAACATGTGTTCCACTTGAGGCCTCGTAAAATAGTGTCCATCATTCTTTCAAAAGTGGCTGAAGCATTACAAAGGCCGAAAGGCATAACGGTAAATTCGTATAATCTATCAGGTGTGACAAATGCTGTTTTCGGTCGGTCAGATGCTTCCATAGGAACTTGCCAGTACCCAGACCGTAAATCCAGCGAAGAGAAGTATTCTGCTCCATGCAAACAGTGAAGGGTGTAGTCTATTCACGGTAACAGGTAAACGTCCTTACGGGTGATCTTGTTTAAACGTCGATAGTCCACACTGAACCAAATTGAGCCGTCCTTCTTCTTAACAAGAACGACCGGAGACACCCAGGGACTGTTAGAAGGCTGTACAATACCCCGCTGGAAGGTGTCAGCAACCTGCTCGTCAATAACACGGTACTCAGACGCTGAGACTCGGTAGGCACGCTGCCATAGAGGCGTGTGGCTTCCTGTGTGAATCTTGTGAGATATGTTCGATGTGCGACTGAGGCCAGAAGCGTGGCTGTAAAAAGAAGTACGAAACTTTTGAGACAGGTTGACCAACTGGCATCGTTTTGAAGAAGATGTTACGACGTCGATGGGACGGTGGAAAGCGTCAAGGAGTGACTGGTCAATAACAGAGTCAGAAATGAGTGCGCTGAGATCCGTAGAAAGTAAACTAGATGGAGCGTCAAAAATGTGACGGGTGTCGATCAGATGCACGTGACCGAGACATTCACCTTGGAATAAATGTACAGGCCCTTCTTGCGTAGTGTATATGAGCGTCTTCGTGACGCCATGGTGAACAGTAAGGAGAGCAACTGGCAGAGGAGAACATTAGCGTTGAAATAACAGGGCAGAGGGCGTAAATAGAACATCACCGTCGGAAATAGTGTCACACGACACAGTCACCAGCAGAGGAAAGCGCGGTCGTACGGTGGTGTCATCGCAAACAGACAGTTTATAATAGGGCAGGGAGGCTTCGACAGCGTCAACATCAGGATGTGCAGATAGGTCAAGTTCAGGGCGACAGCAGTCAATGACGGCATTATTATTCGCAAGAAAGTCCCAGCCGAGTATCATGTCATGGGAACACGAGGGAAGCACTACGAATTCGGCGATATACACAATTCCTTCGATGACGACTCGTGTTGTACAGGCTGCGAGAGGTGTTACACTTTGTGCGTTAGCCGTTCTAAGAGAAAGGCCGGATAATGGCTGCTAACTTTGCGGAATTTGCGGCACAGGTTGATTGATTGGTGTCATCAAGCGCCATGAAGACGATACTATCGACTGACACGTCAATGACGTTAGTTCGACAGGGCCGAGGACTTGTTCATGGCGACGGGGCCGCAGTTGGTGCCTCGAGAACGGCGGCCGTTAATTTTCCTGGTCGGTGGGTCCGGAACGGCGACGCATAGGGGAAAACGAACGTCGACGTTGAGATGGGGAGCGGCGGGTGGGGCCAAGTGGACGATCAGAAGGAAAGAAAGAGGAGGGAGAACTTGAAGGCGTAGAAGAAAACTCAGGGTCGGAAGAGGGCATTCGTCGAATGTTCTGAGCAGCCTGGCGACGACGACAATAACGTGCCACGTGGCCAACACCGCCACAAGCAAAACGTATTGGACGGTTGTCGTAGGTTTGCTATTGGGCGGAGTAGACTCCGACTTGCGGCTAGGGGGCAGAAAACTGTTGCCTACGTGGTATCGGCATAGGCGGCGGTGGATAGGTCAGCGGCGAAAAGAGCGGCGGTGAATACATAAGCGCTGGCTGAAACGCAGGCTGTCGAGGTCGAGCAACGGGCTCGGCGTACGTTAGAGGTGCGGCGACTGGCGGCGGTTCACGGCGGGAGGAAAAACTTGTGCGACCTGGTATTGAATGAAGTCGCGGAGTGCAGACGTCAATCTGCGTGGTTGATCGGGTACGCAGGTCATCAAAGAGAGCTGACGAGACACCTCAGCGCGGATAAAGTCTTGGATCTTGGAGAGAAGAGGGGCTAGGTTCTCTCCTATGCGAAGGGTAGACAGGCTGGACAAAGAGTCGTCGAGCACCGAGGGACGTCGGCTTGAAAGATGTTGCCTGCGCAACTCGTCAAAACTCCGGCATAACACGGTCAGTTTTAGGACAGTGCGAGGATTCTTAGAAAGCTACATTAGGAAAGCGTCGTCCTCAATGCCCTTTATGATTTGCTTGATCCTGAGCTCTTCGCACATCGACTTGTTCACTCGCTCGCATTGGTCCAGAACGTCCTCAATATAGGTTGTGAAATTCTCACCAAGCTGCTGGGACCAAGTATGCAAGCGTTTTTGGGCACGGCGTTTGCGTTCCTCAGGCCGTCCAAGAACTTGCGTGAGCCTCGTTTTGAAGACAGACCATGTAGGTAGTTCCGCTTCGTGGTTTATGAACGAGAGCTTGGCCACGTCCGGCAGGTAGAAGGAGACGTAGGCCAACTTGGCGGCGTCATCCAATTTGTTTTGAGTACTCACTCGCTCGTACATTGAAATGAAGTCATCAACGTCCTTGTATTCTGTGCCTGAGAAAACAGGGGGATCTCGCATACGCAGAGAACCGGCGCAGAGAACAGTAGGCGATGCTGGTAGACGAGTTGGAGCGGCGCTTGCGTCGGTAGGCATAATTGATCGTAAAATGCAATACCGAAGCTCCGGGGTGGTCGAAACTTAGCAGACTCCACCACTTGTAACGGGGTTTATTCGCAGAGCAGAACGCACAAGGCGAAGCAGTCAGCAGCGGCAGGCCAAGCGCAGCAAGCATGAGCTTATCTGAAGGCGGTGCCCCTTAGGCGCCGAGAAATGCCGCTGAGGCCCTTCTTCTTCACTATAGTTATGTATAGCCGTCAGCACCTTCACGTCGAACGCTCCGACGCGTGGCTTCGGCTCACTTGAAGTGAAGTCAGCGCCATTAGGCGTCGAAAATGATATGCTAGCTGCAGTTAAAACATAGATCAAGTGCATTTCGGTTCACTAGTAAATTTCTGTTTCCAATCTTTCGACATGTGAATTCAATGCACTCACTTGGCATCCCGTTTTCGCCACGTCTCGCTCGTAGTTTAATTATCGCGTGTACCCATAGAGTTAGTAGTCGTGCAATTATGTCGACAACGAACCATTACGCACCTTCCAAGTGAGCTTGCAGCCACTGATCAAAGGAGATCACATGCATAAAAAGTACAGCAAAGGCACCTTATTTGAGGTTCGTAAAAGCTGCACAGTTATTCTGAAAGGTGGTGGCGTTGTTCATGTTCGGGTTAACTATTTTGAAACAGCGTGATTTGAAATGTTCTCGCCAATCGGAATGTGTCTTCCTGTTTGGTTCACGTTAAGCGGAATATGTGGTCTACGAGTGCAATGCTTGTGCGTGTTCTCAGCAAAGAAAACGCGCAGATACAACGCTAACAAAGCTATTTTCGCGCATAGTTATCGCATAATATCTTGAACTGGCGTCTTATCAACTAGAATACCGACTCTTTATTTAAACAGAAAAATACTGATCCCAAAAGAATCATACTAACGACGAAGCAAAGCAGTGTGAATGTGCGCACTTATCGCCCCGTCACATCTTCCAGATGTGGGTTAGTCAACACCGTGTCGATTCTAAAGGCAATTTTAGAGAAGAAAAGCTTGAACAAGGGTAGCTATTTTTGACACTTGATATGTTTATGGTGAGCCTGACCGACGTTATGGTCGGTGCCCCATGAGCTTGAATTAACCACCACTACAACATAAAAAGAGAGAGGTGACAGTGACACTGTCAGCTGCCGTGACAGTGGCATCGCAAACGTAGCGAGCTGTGGCATGCCGCCGATAACTTTCCCTGCAACTTTGTGAATGGTGTCGTCTGTATAAACATGCACACAAGAAATGGGAAAAGATAGACACTGTTCAAAATGGAAAACACCGCAAATGCGCTGTTAAAAACAACGCAACCAACCGCCAGCTTTACTACGCCAAACAGAAATGAGATCACGTGATCCAACCTTGCACGTCACCGCGATTGCAGCGCCCGCTTCTCCAGTTGTGGGCCTCGGGCTCCACGACCCGGCCGCAGAAAGCAAGAATGCACAAGACGGGGCTTATTGGTGCAGCATGGGAGAGGCGTTGGCGCTGAAGTGGGGAATGATGAGTCTAATGTAACCGACATGTCATGACATACCTGAAAATACCACGTGCTCAAGCGTTTAACGGCGTGGCGTATGCGCTGTTGTAAAAGCCTTGGTATTGTGTTTTCTGTACATTGGATGGACGAGTAACCTCAGAGAGAAAGATGGTGGCTGATGCAGCAAATATTTAACATCGCTATCTTAAAACTTATCACAGCTTCCGTATACGCGTTTCACCTGCAGAGAAAGTGCGCAAGGATTTTGAAAACCTCACTCGGTTTCACGCTTGCCTACTTTGGCAAGACTTTTCATTCAACGCCATTGCTTTTTATGTATAATAATGAATTGATGATTATTGATGCAAAAATAGTCATGATAGATTGAATAGCTTGGTAGTAAGAAGATGTCAGCTCACGCTGGCTGCAACTTCAACGTAGTCTGCTATCACCCTCCTTCTCTCTAAGAAAAGCTATGCGTAAACATCCTATCAGAAAATTACCATGAAATTGCCAAACGATCCTTGTCTCCTAGAAAAAAAAGATAAAAATTCAGGAAGAGCTGGAGTCACCTGTCTGCCTGTTGACAAAGTTATTTGGTGTGTGCGCAAAGCTAAACGCGAGCACCTCTCCTAATCAAAATATCTGACGTCGCCACATGACAAGATGCCCATTCAAGCGTGAATGTATGACTTTACTATCGTTTAAAAACATATTTATAACCTAAACAGAAATGTTAATTACATGAGGCTGCTATATAACCATCATGATATACCCAGCTATTCAGCCACGTTCATACTACAGTTGATTCTATGATGAATGTATCCCGCAACTTCTGGAACATCCGAAGGCATCACTAGCGACCACGTATGTTCACATGGACATCAGCGAGAAAAATTCGCAGTAAATAGTAGTGAGATACTTGTTTATGACCAGCCAATCATGGCTCTAAGGAGCGCTTCGTTCTCACTACAATGGTTGTAGCAGAATGAACTTGGTGTGTTTGGCGTTAGATAGTTTAGAACGCAGAATTAATGAGCGCTCTCATGAACACGTACCGCGTCTGCCCTCTAGTAAGGTCGTTGTGTGACTTGGGCGCCAGTTTGGCTTTTAAAAACGTGTGTGCTTCATTCCTGAAACAAGATGATACTCGCCATACGAGTGAAAAAGTACATAAATTTCAACTTGACTAAAACAATTAACAAGGCTATAAAGCGACCTCACTACATTATGGTGATGTCGTCAGGAACAAAAATACCAGTACGTGTGTACCAAGTATTTGCCTTGAAAGTTTGGAAATTCGTGAATCATCAACAATCACCAGCTCCGTCATTTAAACTTCCACCACCCACTTCGTGCTGTACTTCGTGTCGGCTGCTTGTCACAATTAAGGGAGTTGAAAACATTTTTAACCTTCTTGGTCGCAATACGTTTTGAGACGCTAGTAGTACAGCATGGGCCCTTGTCGCTCTTGTTTCTTAAGGATTTCGTCACTGCGTAGCAAGGACCCTTACACACTTCTCGTGGTTACTAACGACGGGAACATAACACAATAAACTCCGGCAAACCAACTGATGCTGGCTCACTACGGCACTGTTGTCAAGACATGCACAAAGATGCACAATATGTGGAGGCCGTAAATACTGTCAGCAAAAGTGAAAAACTAAGGCACCTTGGCTAGTGGTCTCCCTGTAACCACCGCATCAGAAGTTGACGTAAATGTTGCGGGCCCATCGACATTCACCCGCCAGTCGGTACAAACTCTTAAGGCATGGAGCGGCTGCAGCTTCCGCACGCCTACATTCACCGAAGACTTTTAGATGTGTCGTAGGAATATGTGCGATTGAACCTACACCAAGCGAAACCGATGGATTTTCATGTGAAGAGATACCTTTTAATTGTGTTTCACTCATAGCCTCGTTTTGAGCTGCATTTATTCTTCAAACAACTTTGAATAATGAGTGCGGTAAGGTACATTACTTTTTAAAACTTAATTCAGCTCGGATACTACGACTACATCGTCACGTGTTTAGCTCAAATTAGCTGTACTACTGTCCACGGAAAATAGAGTATAGGTGCATCTAATTTTCCGAAACTCACATGCGCATACACATCACTTATGGTACAATGCCTAGAAAAATATTAGTTGCGAAGTATTTATACCAAGCTTTGTAATTCAATATTACAATATCTACACGTCTTCACAATATGGCTTCATGCATGGGGCGTAACTTCAAGGAAGTCACCAGCTAAGAAGTTCCAGGTTTGTACAACACGGCCAGCGTAGCTGCTAACACTTGCAGATGTTTGATCCCATCACAAATGGCTGCTTTCAAGAGGTTGCATATATAGTAAAAGGAGAGACGGTGTAAATATCGAAGGCTTCACATTTCAAAAGTAAAACTAAATAAAATAATCTTATACAAAGGCCATTTCAACTGCGTTAGACCAAAGAAAACAAATGTGCGAAGCAAGAAAGGCATATTTTTTAGTTGATAAACGTATTTCGCAGACGCACGTGGATTTGGCGCAAGCACAGGCATGCACGTACACAAAAACGTTCATATAGCACCATACAAAATTACATCATCGCGAGTTCTGCTTAATTTACACAACTATTTATACTATAAAGAAAAAGTTAAGCGATACCTATGGAATAGCACATCCACATATTTATGCGACACCCCACACTGAAAAGCCGTAACAAACGATCAGAGGAATAGACAAATGCAACAGCTTTTGTGCAGGTCACAATCGACACTAGCGAAATGCGCTAATGATTTTCTAATCCCCCATATTATGCGTAGTTTGCGAAAACTTTCGGACGAGGTTTTCTCCTCCTCTTACCCCCTGCAGGGGCGCCTGCGCAAGTAGGCGTTTGGTGTGTAGCGACACTACGGACCCGAGCTAACGGGGGAGTTTTGACCCCCTCCCACGCATAGCCGTGCGTGGCTTTGTCGTGTCTGGGGAAAAGTGGATCCTGGGGGTTGAGCCAATGCTGGGTGATTGGACCTTTAAGCCCCCCCGGCAGAGGCAACACACCCCTTTGGCCCCGGCTTCACGTAGACGGCACCCCTGGGCTGACCCACCCAGGGGAAATCGGCCGTCACCTTTTCCTATCTCTCTCTGCCTGCATTCCCGTCTTTATCTCTATCTATCTGTCCTGTCTTCTACTCTCTTCTGTTTACTTCCAATTTTCCTGGCGGCAAGAGTTAACCCTGTGCAAATAGCCTACCTTGGTTTAGGCGCATTGGGTTATGGCAGTGTTGTACGGCTGACGTCTGCAAGCTTTCAGCACCTGCAAACTTGCAGCGTCCCCTTGTTGGGCTCCGTGGTGGGTGGCCGCCAACGCCGCTGAACAAAAATAAGACCGGCATGCATGGCGCATTCCCTCTACTGTCTGGTCGTACCGGCCTAAAGCGGGTACGCACCGACGACATAAATTTCTTCAACCAGCCAATAGAAACTTTTCCCCACTTCTACGTCATTCACTGTGAAAAAACCGGAAAGCAAGCCAGGACCGTATCTCCTTTCGTAGTGGCCAGGTGTCTTACTGAAACTCTCGGGGCTGGATACAAAGTAACCAAAATGGCTAGCGGAGACCTTCTTCTAGAAATTCGGGACAAAACACAATTTGTAAAGCTAGACAGCCTCTCAACGTTTGGTGACGTACCGATCACCGTAACACCACACAGATCTATGAACATCACTCGCGGAGTGGTATCTGACGCAGACCTACTTGACTTGACTGAAACTGAACTTTTGGAAGGGTGGAAGAGCCAAAATGTCAATAATGTACAGGGAATTATCATCAGAAGAGATAATAAGGAAATACCAATGAAACACTTAATACTCACGTTTGCATCCAGTGAACTACCGAATTCCATTCAAACAGGGTACACAAGAATATCTATCAGGCCGTATATACCAAACCCTCGTTGTTGCTTCCGATGCCAGAGGTATGGCCATGGCTCTAAAACCTGTCGTGGTCGCCAGACTTGTGCACAATGTGGAGTCCTAGGCCACTTGTCTGAGAACTGCAAACAACCGCCACACTGTGTAAACTTCGAAGGAAACCATGCCGCATATTCACGCTCCTGCACATACTGGAAAAAAGAAAAAGAAATAATTACATTAAAGGTGAAGGAGAACATATCATTTAAGGAAGCACGGCGAAGAGTTTCTCCATTCTATGGACCTACATACGCTGATGCGGCGCGTCAGGGGGCCCCACCGCATCACCACTCGCCACTCCTTCGGTTCGCGCATACGGAGCCGGCGGTTGTGACACCTGCCCCCAAGGCGGCTGTAGCCCAGGCTACACCGCCTACTCCCAAGCAGAGACCGGAGACTTCAGAGTCCTCGGGTCTCAAGGCCTCGCCTCACCAGGCGAAGCTCGAAATGCGAATTAACAGCCCGCTTGCGCGGGCATCCAGTGCCTCCGAGGAGGCAATGAATACGTCGGTACCCTTGGTGCCGAAAGAGCGGCTTGGCTCCTTGGAGCGCGCCAAGAAAACAAAAAGCAAATAACACGGCCTGGTGACGGCTATGTTAAGTGAACTCAAATTCCCCGTCTAAACAGCCACTCGCTTTCCGTACACACAGCACTATTTTACATTCACCATGAACACTCAAATTATATAATGGAACGTCAGGGGCCTTCTCAGAAACCTTGAAGACATCCAAGAACTCTTACACGAACACTCACCAAAAGTGCTGTGTGTACAAGAAACACACCTTAATTCAAAACACACAAATTTTCTTCGTAAATGCGTTATTTTTCTAAAGGACCGTGATGATGCCATGACATCATCCGGAGGTGTTTCCATCATAGTGAATCAAGGAATTGCATGCACACACTTACAACTCTAAACATCCCTTGAGACAGTGGCTGTTCGAGCGGTTCTTTTTGATAAACTGATCACAATCTGCCCTATTTACATTCCTCCTAGCTATCAGCTACAAAAACGTGATTTACACTCTTTAATTGATGAACTTCCGGAGCTTTATTTTCTCCTTGGAGATTTCTATGCGCATAGTAGGCTATGGGGATACTCTCGTTGTCACGCGCGAGGTCGATTGATTGAACAGTTCCTTCTCTCGTCGAACGCATGTCTCCTAAATAGAAAAGAGCCAACCTATTATAACATCGCACATAACACCTACTCCTCCATAGACCTAAGCATAGTATCTCCATCTCTTGTGCCTCTACTCCAGTGGAAAGTCGTCAGTAATCTGTACGGAAGTGACCACTTTCCCGTCGTTTTGAGCACAACAGCAGCAACTGAGTGTCCACCCCGTGTTTCCAAATGGCTCATAAACAGAGCCGACTAGGAACGGTTTTATACCATCGCTCGTATAAATTGGAGTGACATATGCACTTTAAGCATTGATGTTGCTGTCGACTACTTCACAGCTTTTTTGATTGATGCTGCAACAAATTGCATCCCACAAACAAATGAACACCCAGGAAAACGGCCTGTGCCATGGTGGAACTCTGAATGCCGAAACGCGCGCAAACAGCAAAACAGAGCTTGGAGGCTGCTTCGGAACTCACCGACCGCTGAAAATCTTGACACCTTCAAGAAAATAAAGCCTCAAGGCAGGAGAACGCGTCGGCAGGCCAGAAGAGAAAGCTGGCAGAAGTTTTGGTGAGGGATCAATTCATACACACAGGAGGCTAAAGTTGGGAACATGGTCGGTAGAATAGCAGGAAAACAAGTACACACACTTCCACTCGTGGACACTCAGGGTGATACCTTGGAAGATCAGGCACACTTCCTCGGTGCACACTTCGAACAGGTGTCCAGCTCATTCCACTATACTGACACTTTCCAAAAATACAGAACAAGAATAGAAAAGCAAAAACTCGAACACAAATCCACTAGATACGAGGCATATAACCAATCTTTCAGTCTAGCTGAGCTCCGAACATCTCTAAACTCCTGCAGTACTTCTGCCCCAGGTTCTGACCATGTGGTGTATGAAATGTTAAAAAACCTACCAGCGGAAACACGAAAAAACTTACTTTGCTTGTACAATGCTATCTGGTTTTCTGGCACTATCCCTACCTCCTGGAAAGAGGCTATTATTATTCCCATTTTGAAAGAGGGCAAGGACCCTTCTTTACCCTCGAATAATAGGCATATAGCACTTACAAGCTGCTTGTGCAAAGTCTTCGAAAAAATGATAAACTGCCGACTTGTACATTTTCTTGAAACAAACAATTTGCTCGACCCATTTCAGTGCGGGTTTCGAGAAAATAGATCCACCACAGACCACCTTGTTCGTATCGAGGCACAGATCAGAAACACCTTCGTCCATGAACCATATTTTCTCTGTGTTCCTCGATATCGAAAAGGCTTATGATACAACATGGTATTTTGGAATTCTAAAAGACCTGTCCCACCTTGGCGTGCGCGGAAGAATGTTTCACATACTCGAAAGTTACCTGTCAAACCGGACATTCCGTGTCCGTAAGGGCACGGTTCTCTCCCAAACATTTGTCCAGGAAACAGGCGTGCCACAAGGTGGTGTACTTAGCTGCACACTTTTTCTCATAAAAATGAATTCCTTGCGCTTGACCATCCCTTGCAATATGTTTTATTGTACATATGTCGACGACGTCCAGCTTGGCTTTAGATCTTGCAACCTGCCAATGTGTGAGCGCAGGTTCAGTTAAGTTTAAACAAGGTCTTCAAATGGGCAGAGGAAAACGGATTCCGACTGAACCCACAAAAAAGCACGTGTGTCTTTTTCTCTCGAAAGAGAGACATGCACTCGAAACCTGACATTGAACTGAATGGTCAACGTCTGTCTGTCAATGCGGAGCATAATTCTTAGGCTTACTCATGGACAACAAGTTGACCTTCGTACCGCACATCAAGTATTAAAAAACAAAATGTTTAAAAGCCATGAATGTTATCAAAGTGTTGTCACGTACTACGTGGGGTAGTGACAGGCAATGTCTCATCAATCTGTATAGAAGCCTCACTCGCACCCGCTCAGATTATGGGGCCGTTGTTTATCAGTCTGCGACTCAAAGTGCTTTGAAGATGCTGGACCCCGTGCCCCATTCGGGCATCCGCCTTTCTACGGGTGCTTTTCGCACCAGCCCCGTAGAAAGCCTTTACGTTGAGTCAAATGAGTGGTCGCCTCATCTGCAGAGAACTTACATGTCCTTTGTATATTTTCTTAAGGTGAAAGCAGACAAGAAGCACCCCTCTTACTCTACTATAAATGATCTGTCGAGCTCCATTCTGCTCCAAAACAGGCCTTCGATGAGGCAGCCCTTCTCAGTACGCCTGAAGTGTCTAGCTGAAGAAACTGGATTGTCACTTGAACACAGTTTAATGGCTCCTGTAGCATACCCGCCACCGTGGCAGTGGCAGACTATAAATAGTCTGCGATGTGTCTTTCCTAGAAGTTACAAAACATGCGCCTATTGCCCATATCCGAACATACTTCCTGGAACTTCAACACAAATACACACGTCCTGAGTTCTTTACAGATGCTTTTAAGTCCAACTCCTCTGTGTCCTACGCTGCTGTTGGCCCTTCCTATTCGGATGCTGGCCCTTTACATCCAGGCACAATTATCTTCACAGCGGAAGCTTACGCGATACTTGTGGCAGCTAAACACATCAAACAATTACAAATACGAAAAGCAGTAATTTATACAGACTCCCTCAGTGTTGTAACGGCTCTGCACAGTCTTAAAAAACAAAAAATACTGTCCTCGTCTCACTTTACTTCACTTTATGCACACTCTACACACTAAACCAACATGTTGTAGTGTGCTGGGTGCCAGGGCACCGCGAGTTTCAAGGCAACGTGATGGCGGATCAGCTTGCTGCATACGTCCACGAAAGCACCGCCACTACACCCACATCAATCCCGGCCCTTGATCTTAAGCCGTCTCTCAAACACAAGCTCAGGGACCACTGGCAGAGCAAGTGGGATACACACATACAAAACAAACTACACGTTATCAAGCCACCCCTTGGCCATTGGCCACCAGTATCAAAATCACGTCATACACAGGTAACATTAACGAGGCTCAGGATGGGACACACATACACGACACACTCATATCTTTTGTCCGGTGGCGATCCACCTTTGTGTGACAGATGTGGTGAAGCACTAACAGTTCTTCACATTTTGATTCAGTGAAAACAATTGGACACTACAAGAAAACAACACTTTCCATTACCCAACCGACAATATATACCTTTACACTCTGCAATGTTCGTCGGTAGGGACCCGCTTTTTAGTCATAAATCATTCTTAGGTTTTTAAAAGAAATTCATAGTTTTCATATCATATACCCAGGCATTCCGTAGCACGACCTCTCCAGAGAGGTTTTCGCTGCGGTGGCTACACAAGAAAGCACTTGCCTCACGGCCCTTGGACGCAAGGGTATGAACGAGTGAGGCACTTGTGCAAAAGCCATACATATCCACCATCGTCTTTTATTATCACGAACTTTTGTCATCTCTTCACACCACACACACCTTTCACGGCATGGTCATAATTTTATTACTTGTATGTTCTTACCCGCCTTACCGCTTGGAATTTTATGGCCCCTATACAGCCGCTAATCACAATCATTGTCCACATTCCTTGTCCCATGAACTGGCGCTCTTTGGCCATCGAATGGCCCTTGCGCCAAAAAACACCATATATCATCATCATCATCATCATCATCATCATCATCATCATCATCATCATCTCCTCCTCTTACCATTCAAATGCACTTCGTACACACAAGGCAAAGGAAGTTTCGAGAGCACAGCTAAAGCTGGACGTACGGTATTACAAACGACCAGCGATGATCGTACTTTCCAGCACAGCTGCAGAACAGCTCGCTGTATAAATGGTTCCCCCGGGTGGAAAAACGCGGGACTGGTCATGCAAGAGACAGAGGGATTATAAGCCCTTCTTTCGAAGCTGTTGGCTGACTCGTTTCCGCGTATATGCCCCTATAGAGAGGGGAGGCACTCGACCAAAAGAACTCAAAGCAGAATTCGCATTCATGAAGGGAGATTATACGATTTGTGAGGCTAGCTGGCTCCTGAATAATGTGTTTCGGTTTGCAATAAACAGAGTGACCAAGCGACTTGCTAGGCTCAAATGTGAGACTGTCTTATGGGACTTCAGACTTTCTTATTCTGGTGACTTGTACAAAAGCATTCAATGTACATCCGGCACAGTTTGTAATGCAGGCTGCCGCTGCCTAGATCATGGTCCGGGTTACCCCATCAGTTATCAAGAACATTTTTCGGAGAATTTTTTCAATTCTTCATCGTCTGTAGTGGTGGCATCTAGCTTCATGGTAGAAAAACCACTGAAATTGGCACAAGTGATTCATAAAATTGCATACGATAAACATCACATTGCTAGCTTAATTTTGCGAAACACATCTATCGCAATGTACCTGAAGTATGAAAGGGCTAGTTTAGATTAAGCATTTATATCTCATACACTTTTTCCGTATTATCTAAGACTTTCCCTTGGAATTCCAGTCGTTTCGTGAATTGGACACTGTCTCAACCTCACAGTTCTTCCCAAAGAAGGTGGCGTTATCAGAAGATGAAGACCACGACGTCATACCACCCGGCATACTGTTTGTGCCAGCTTCGCTTCGTAAATCACGTATGCTCCTTTTCTTTCATCAGTATATACGCAACCACTTCATTATCGCAAAGATCCTCTACAATTATTCAGCATAAATAACCCTATGGGTGTTACACACGAAGCTTACAAACACACAAAGTTTTTGAGGATTTTTTTCTTGAGTAAATGAAAAGACATCTATGCTGAAAGAACTTCGTTTCTTCGCTGAAAGAGAAATATTGCACTGACATTAAAACAAAAGTGTAGCAATTTCTCCGAGCGAATACTTTCTGTGTAGAGATAAAATTCATCATACTATATTCATGAATAAATTGTGAAGCGCACGAACTACACATTGATGGCACACACATGCGTGCATACGCGTGCAGACACACAGAGGGAGAGAGAGCGCACCAGTGCGTGCATCTTTTTTATTGCCCGTGAGTAATTCGCACCTCTTAACACATGAGTTAAGAGCAACCGGGTGCTGCAGACTTGACGATATCCCAATTTAAATTACGATGGGCTTTCTTCTATCTTACTTTATCCTCTACCGGCCATGAAACTTGAAATGCCATGAGTCTAGACAATTTACTGCTCCGGCGAGTTTACGAGTGTGGCGGACGTGCGGTGGAAAAAGGGTTCGGCACGAGGCAATAAACACGTTACTTGAAAGGGAAGGTTTCTCGTCTAGACGCCGGAGAAGGGACTAAAGAAGGGCTAGGCTTAGTATGCTATGCGCCGAGCGTGATAAACGCTTCTAGCCAGCATGTACCATCCTCGGCGAATGAAAAGAAAAAGTGGGATGAACGAAAAGGGACAACTTGTCAGTAGTTTGCCATGCGCTGCCATTAATCTTTTCACACGCCTTGAGCAGAATGTAATTTCGCAGGCAATTTAGAACACAACGAGGTCTTCCACGCTATTACACGGCTTCTATCATTTGACTCACTCTTCTTTTTCTTCTGCGCCTGGCTGGCAATGCCAAGAAGGTTTTGGGCATTAGCAAATGTAACTTAACAATTGCACATACTTCATTTGCTTGCAGTCTGCTTGTTGTTTCTGTCTCTCTACGTGCAAGAAACCTAGGGTGCTGCTGAAATGTCACTACTCTTCAGGACACCAGTAAAGTTTTGTCTGCCTGTCATACGAAAATGAAGCAGCCAATGCCACTTGAATGTTCTACATTGGAGAAGTACGTCGAGTGATAATCAAAATACTATTATAGAAATCAAAATAAAGTGAAATCCAAATAAAGTTATTTGTGTTTTTTTGTTTCAATATACTTACTCAGTTTGCAAACACTATAGGTAAATAAATAGTAACAGGCAAGTTTTGATCCACAAAATCGATTATTAGACGTTTTAATTTGGGGCAGCTGGAAGTGAAAGTTATACAGCCTACTTGCGAACCATATGAGCCTATGCGCTATCTAGTCGAGAGAGCGCGAAACAGGCTGTTGATGTTATTTTAGCAGATGACATTCATTTTCGAACGTTTGGCAGGGGTCCTGACGAATGAATTATTCATTAGAAAAGCAATAAAAGAAAAGAAAAAAGGAACGCATTCCAAGGAAGTTTCTCTGCCTTTCCTGAGAACGTGTTGGCAATAACGGGACAATTATTATATTTGTGCAAGTTCCTACGGTCGGATGGAAGAGCGAGCAGGGGCATAAATAAACAACCTCTGCTTCACCAAAGTTACCCGAACCCGGACAATAGTTGTTCGTTCTTAGCGCTTCGGCAATAGGTAATGCAACCCCGTGCTGAAAATTGTTAGCACTTTGATTGACATCAATGAGTCTTAGTGTTAACACAGCTGGAACAATTTGGAAGAAATTGCTGGGAACGTTATGAAGCGGCACAAGCTAGAAATGCCTTACTGAAGTGCTCGGACAACATCATCCAGCTGTATTTCTGAAATTTCACTGTACGGGGACGTCTCAAATTTCAACCTCATAAAATTGGGCGCGTGAGCTGATTGTATCGGCGTGAATGGGCGTCAGTGATTCGCAGTCGATTAAAGTGTGTTCACTGGTGCCTTTATAGGCTGAACTCCAATAAACACCGTGGTCCTTCTTGCACTAGCCATGCTGCTGTCAGCGTCGTCTATATGGTCCGGGCACTAGCCATGTAGTGACTCCCTAAATTGGGATCAACGCCACGTCTTCCATCCTAGCCCCATTAGCACTGTTCCAAAGCAGGTCGCAAAATGAAAACATTTGTAACGTTATATTCAACTTTCTTCTTGCGGAGCGTCAAAGCACAAAAGAAATGCCTGCTATAATGTTGATTAGCAGTTATGAGCGTTGTTCATAAATTGTTACGTGCTCAATTTCCTCGATTTGTGGGCACGCGTAAGTCGTACAGCCCACCCTAATGCAGTAACGTTCGTAGAACCTCCATGATGTCTCCTCGTAGCGCTCGTGATGCTAGGAAAGTGCCATTTTACTCATACCTCTAGCGATAAATGCTGTAGCAGCACGCAAGGGTAACATACCTGGAATAAAAACGAGAAGACAGTTTCACAGCGAATGTTTTGCCGTAAGTGCGATATCTGGATATGGGAATGCTATATGAAGAAAGTTTAGTAGCTCAACGTTATGCATGCAATGACAAAAATTGGTTCGAATAGAAATTATAGACCATTCCCAATTGTATATTTACTTAAAACGCGTGATGAATCAATTGTTAAGAAAAAGGAAAAAAAAACAGAAGAGTTCTGAGGTGCGGCGTCACTGGTGGCTATCTACCGGTAATATCTCTCTCACAAGAGCATAATCGACTACCTTAGTGCAACTACGTTCCTTTGAGCACTACGTCCATTCTGAATGTACCAATTGGGATTTGGCCCTCAGTCCACAGCGGCTGCGAAGCAAGGCATTGGTCAGACATGTGATGCCGCGGAGGGCGCTGAGAATCTCTGGGTACAGACAGGCCGGCATTGCAATCAGATTTTAGCTAACTTCAACACTAGAGGGCATTCTAGTGAGACTGGTCTAGCTGTGCTATTTGATAAATTACAGGGCTATAAATGAAATGTGATATGGCTGAGGGAATTTAGAAGAATGTTTGAGGCTTATACAATGCCTAATGAAGGACATGTTCATTTGCTACCGTGGATTAGCTGACAGATAGGAACTAGGCGCGTGGCTCTTCAAGCAGAACAACATCGGTGGCAACAAATATTATATTATCGGTGAGGGAGTGGCAAGTATTATAATCAGTAAAAAAAAAGATCACAGTAGTACAGACCTGCGCGCCTACATCAAGCCTTGATGATAATTTGATTGAACGCTTCTACGAAGACGTCGAGTCAGCTATTAATAAAGTTAAGACAGTATAATATTCTTATCGGCGACTTTAATGTCAAAGTAGGCAAGAAACAGGCCGGAGGCCATGATGTGGGTAACATAGCATGGACATTAGAAATGACACAGGAGAGCTATTAGTAGAGTTCGTAGAACGCAATACTTTAGGAATCTTGAATAATTTCTTTTAAAAACGGGCTAACCTTAAGATGACGTGACGATGTGCTAAAGGCACAACTAAAAATGAAATAGACTTCATGCGGGCGCACACCCAGGTATTTTAAAGGATGTACAAGTAGTTGGCAAGATCTGATGCAGTGTTCAAAGAATGGTAAAAGGCTGCTTTCACATAAATTTAAAAAGTAAAGGCATAAACCGATACGCAAAAGTCAGTTAAAAAGCTAGTGGTAAGAGAGAAATACAGGGATTCAGAGTTTTACTTGCAATAAATTCGAGGCTCTAAACAAGGTAACCAGCGTTAGCGTTGATGACACGAGCGATAATCTTACTAGTATCATCAAAGAAAGTGCAATGGAAGTTGGATGTGTAGTCACTAGACTGGTCACTGAAAAGCTGTCTCAGGAGATTAAAAAATCTCATTAAAATACAACAAGCTATAGAATCTTCAATGGCCATCGGCCTAATTGAGCAATTAGAGCTTTCGAAGTAACCACTAGCGTAAGGCAGCCGACATCAAAAGATATAGTATAGATAGAATTGACCAGGTGTAAAGAAGTGACAGAAGCCTGAGCGCTGCGAAAGCAATTGCTTGTGCACAGACAAAAATAGGATGTATGCATTGAAAAACATTGCTATAACCACTATGAATACCATAGTCGAGGTGTCGAAGCAACTTTATAGAAGGCTGTACAAAATCCGAAACAACCAGGAGATTATTGTTAGAACCATTATTAAACCAGAGAAATTCGGTATTCAACCAGTAAAGACAGGGGAAGTAAGGAATGCCTTAAAATGAATGCAAAGAGGCAGAGCCACTGCCGATGCTAAAGTAACAACGGACATGTTGAAAAAAGGAAAAAAATAGTGTTAGAAAAACTGGCCATCTCATATACAAAGTATTCCTTGACCAGCGAGGTACTTGAACCTTGGAAAGACGAAAAAGTCATATTAACCCATAATAAAGGAGGCATGGAGGACTTCAACGATAACGGGCTGGTCAGCTTACAGTCAGTTCTCCTAAACTAGTTTCAAAACAAGAAGTATTAGAATTAAGGCGACATTAGAGCTCACTCAACCAAAGGACTCAGGAGGATTTCGCATGGGCTACTCCACAATGATTTATATTCACACTATCAATCAGGTAATAAAAAATTGTGCGTATAACATAGCCATTATAGGTAACAAGAAGACATTTGACTCAGTCGAGACGTTAGTAGTAATGCAGGCATTAAGAAATCAGGGCACCGACGAACCATGAACATACAAGAAGAAAACAGTGATCCGCAAGCACCATAATTCTCCACACCAAAAGCGACAGAATTTCATCAAAAGGGGTGTGACGCAGGAAGACAGGGTCTCTTCAATGCTATTCACCGCGTGTTCTTAGAATATTTGCAGGGACCTAGATTGAAAGAAATAGGAATGAGAGGTAACTGAGAGAATCTTAGAAACCTCCAATCCACTGAGTAACTCAGATGAATTACAGCTCATGAGTACTGAACGGGACACGGAAAGTAGAAAGTAGGTCTGAAAATAAATATGTACAAAACTAATCTGCAACAGTCTTGGCAGAAAACAGTCTTTGCGCTAGCCTGAGAGAGGTTGAAATTTGTAAAAGAGTATGACTACTTAGGACAGGTAGTGACCGCGGAGCCTAGCCGTTGGAGTGAAAAATATGGCAGATCTCTCGTACAATGAGAATCGATGATATGCGAAGCACGAATGGCGAAGGTTTCTATGTAACATTAATGTCAGCACAAAGTTACGAGCCTGAGGTAAATTATGCCGTACATAACTTTCACGTTATGAATTTAGTGTTTGGACATTTAATTTACCTTCGTCGCCCATTAACGTGCCGTGATGCCAAATTTGGCATATGTAGAGCTAGCCAAACAGCCACCAGCGTGCTATGAGCGTAGCATGTGGTCAAGTTTCACATGACATGCATGACTATATTATCATGTTTCGATATGTAATTTACCTTCGCTGTCTCTTCACGTCACATAATACCAACATTGGTATATGTGAAACCAGTGAAATCGCCAAGAGCACGCTGTGATCGTAGCATGTAGTCATGTTTTACATGACACGCATATTATGATTCTCATGTTTTGTTGTGTGATTTACCTTCATCGTGTATTCACGTCACGTGATACCAAGTTTTGTTTATGTGGAGCTAGCAAAATGGCCGAGAGCACATCATGAGCTTTGTATGTTGTCATGTTCCTACATGACACGTGTGTCATAAAAATCATGTTTCCACCAGCCACATAACTTCGTCATTCATTCACGTCCCGTAGTACCACATTTGTTATATGTAAAGCTAGTGAAAAGGCGGCGAGCGCATCAAGAAGAGCCCAATGTACTCCGACATAACGTTGATGCGGTGCACGCTGGCGTAGCGACGCCATGCTAGCAAAACGTGAGCATTCTATAACCTTACGCCTGGCGCGACCGGCGCGACCAGCTTCCATCGGCACCACTCAGTGGCTAACGGGACCGCGTCTGCTTCTCTTCGTGACGGAAGGACTCCGGGCGCGTTCACATGCGCATTCGTCAAAGCATAGCCAATGCAACGCATCTGTGCCTGGCCTGGCATCAATGGCGTGACGCGACCAAACCAATGCCGGTGCGCAGGCACGCCAGGTCATGGCAAAGTGTATTGGCGCCTGAAGGGTGCCATGTAGTCATGATGTGACATGAGAAGCATCTCATAATTATCGTGTTTGCACTAGTCACACACCTTCGTCATCCATTCACGTCACGTAGTACTCGATTTGGCATATGTGGAGATAGCAAAACAGCCGCGAGCGAGCCATGAGCGTAGCATGTATTCAAGCTCTACATGACACGCATGTCATGATTATCATGTTTCGACGTGTCATTTACCTATGTCACAAGTAATGCCAAATTTGGTACATGTGAAGCTTGCAAAACGGCCGCAAGCGCATAATGAACATGACATGTTGTCACGTTGTTAGATGACACGCATCCCACGATTATCATCTTTGGAGGTGTCCTTTACTTTCGTCGTCTATTCACATCACGTAATACCAAATTTGGCACATGTGAAGCTAGCGAAACGTCCACGAGCGTATAATGAGTGTGACTGATGCTGATGCTGATGATTTCTGATGTATGGCTCTCACCCACAGAGGGGGATAGGCCAAGAACCGGGTGGCAGGATACTTAAATGTAACTAAAATGAGAATGAAGCCGATCTGGAAAAGTTTAAATATAATACCACAAAAAACAAAATGTTTGCTGAGCAAGCGGTCAAACAATCTCTTGTTTTTGACAGACATAGCTACGAATTATAAACTAAAGGTCTGGAAAGGTTAGGGTTCACTAGCACGGTAATCTTTTAGTTTCGTTGATGTAATCAAGCACAGTGGAGCATATATCCCTGTGGGAGTAACCAAATGAAGTTCCGCCAAGTGATAAAATTACTGGTAGATTTACTTGTATTCCTAGCTTTTGTAAAGGAGCTACTAAAAATCTTTTTCTCTAATAAAAATAACAATGACAGCATAAAAAGAAATGTTCAATTGTTTCAATTTCGTTGCACCAAATGCATAGCGGTGATGCCTTGAGTCGAGCTTTGTTAAGGAAACAATTTAGTTTTGGAACTGAACAGCGCAATCTGATATAAGTGACCTCTAACTGGCGAGATACACACCACTGTTTATTCCAGCAATACCTCAAATGCTCGAAATCTTTGAATTTATCCAAATCACATTTTCCTCATTGCAGACAAGCATTTTGGAACCATAGCGCTGTCAGTAGGCCGTATCTGGCAAAACTGGGATGGTGGGTTCACTCAGGGATACTGCTGCTAAAGAGTCCGCCATTTCGTTCAAATACAATCCATGGTGGCCCGGTACCCATAGCAAATGCAGTTTTGTTTTTTACGTTTTTCGTGTGGCATGTGGTCATGTTATTACCTGACACGCCTGTCATGATTTAAAATGCGAAGCATTTCTGGACGACGACGAAGTTTTATCGTTCGGTTGTCGGTCTTCTTGGCTGGTGAAACTTTTTCTATTTCTTTTGTGTCATCGTGCGTCTTTCACACCCAGCACGCCCTGTACTGGTCCTCAGGACCTATGCTCTGCTGGGGGGGACCCTCCCTGCAAGGTTCGCTATAGAGGAGATGGTGGTGGCCCTGCCTAGCGGCATGATTAAACCAGCCACTACAAGGAAGAGGCTCACATCTTCAGTGACATCAGAAGTTACCCATTTCGAGTCTGATGCTACGTCGGATGACTCGGATGCATTTCTACTTGCTAAGCATCGACGACCTAGATGGAAGTCTGCGGCATCGTCCCCAAGTGAAGAGACCATTATATACAACAGCATCGGGAATATGACAGTTGCTTATGTTCACGTCGACATCACGGTAAGCCTGAACGCTATCTCAAAACAGAAGCTTCATGACTTTTTCTTCAAACTTGCCCCTGGTCTGATTCAAGAAGTTTGAGTGAATCGCGGGAAAAATATTATTGCTGTAGACACAACAGATGAGAAGATGATCCAAATTCTGCTAGGTCTATCTCAGCTATGCAACGTCAAAGTGCGGGCTTTTGTTCCACAGGGCACTAATGTAACAGCTGGGGTTATATAAGATGTAGACCTAGAACCTTCAGACGACGTTTTGAAAAGTATGATAGTTTGCACGCCACCATGCAGAGTCATCAGCGCTCGAAGGCTTGGCTCTTAGAAGTGTGCGAAGATTCTTTTCGTGTGCGAAAAGATACCTAGTCACATACAGGCTAGACTAGTGCGGTGCACGGTCCGACCTTTCATATTAAAGCCTCTACAATGACGCAAATGTCTCAAGCTTGGACATGTAGAGGGTTTCTGCACAAGTGTTGTGGTCTGTGCTAAATGTGGTGGAAATCACAACGTAAAACTCTGCAACAGTGCGACATCTCGCTGCTCTAACTGTAATGACGAACACTTGGCAACGGACAAAGAATGTCCCAAGCTAAAGAAAAAAATGGGTGGTCCTGAAAGAGAAAGCTAAAAAGATAGCATTACAAGAAAAGACGCCTTGTCATAGCACCCGTAAGGTAGCTGGCAATGGCACAACTGAAGATGCACCTATACGTCAAGAGAATACTCAGAAAGAATCGAAACGACGAAGGGAGGCACAATTTCAGCATTTCGGCAACATCGTGGCCGGCGGTACCATCAAAGCCATCGGACAGAACTTCCTCAAAGGTCACGCCTTATAAAGTTTTGAAACCAGCTTCCACCAAGGTCATGTCTGCAGTAGAAAATACTCTAAACAGGGCACCAAAAATGGCTCAAGCCAACGATGATGCCCAACTTGTAACCACACTTAAGATGCTTGTTAACGTCGTCAGATCTCTCATAGCGGATCGTCAAACGCCAGCAGCATTAGCCACACAACAGTTCTTGGAGGATCTGGTTCCAGTTCTCGACAGTCTTCACTAAAAACAACATGAACACCTGTCGCAAGCCCCGTCCCATTGTGCTGCAATGGAACGTCAGGTCTCTGCGACCGCCCCATTCTGATCTCGTTCTTAGGCTCCTTGCAACGAAGAATCTGCCGGATGTTATAGCTGTCCAAGAAACCAATGTGAAAAATGACGAGCTCAGAGTTTCAGGTAACGTGGGTGTTCACTGCAATAGCCGTTGCACGGTAATGGCGCGTCCATCTTTTCAGTGTATATACACCACGCATCCACGAATTGCTTCGAAAGCATCATTGTACATACGATCTGATGTTCGTTTCGTCGTGATCGATGCAAGTGACGTCTGCGACGCCCATTTTGAATGTGTAGCAGTTGCTAATAATCTAAGGAACACAACTACGACTGTGGCAAGCATATATTTTTGGCCAATGCGATCTTCAACTATCACATTGCTGGAGTGCCTTCTATCTCGGTGTGGCTCGTCATTTCTGCTGTGTGGAGATTTCAATGCCCATCATCCTCGTTGATGTCGTCGCCCACATGGCAATCGTAGAATGGAAATCAATAAGCTTATTGTTAAACATGATCTGCAGACCCTTAATGGTGGCTCATCTACGTTTGTTCGCAGAGGAAAGGAACAATTCACCATTGATCTTGCCATATCAACGAGAGATGTGCGTCTTGCTTGGTCAAGCAAGGCTGACCCATGGGGTTCAGATCATCTGCCCATTTGTCTGGTTCCAGAGAATTCTCCTAGCAGCAAGAGTGCTGCCTACACAGTGACGAATTGGGACAAGTTCCGTCAGCTGATTGCGGGGGCGCCATCACACGCTAACCTGTTTAAACTAGTGGGCGAATGTCTGCAGCAAGCTACAGTATGACGGCTGCGAAGCATAAACAAGCCAAACACTGACCTAAAGCTCTTGAGACTACGTGCTTGTCGACGACGTGCTTACGGGTTGACACAGCGTTTCAAAAGAAGCTCTGATTGGACAATTTATATTCGCCTAGATGCAGCCATTAGGCGACACACAAAACAACTTCGTCGAAGAAGCTGGGCTGCATTGTGTATCTCCTTGCATATGGTGAGTGGTTTTGGGAGTGTATGGTGCATATTGAAGGCTCTCCAAACACCTAAGGGCTGCAAGAACCTAACTACAGCATTGTGCATCACGTCTGGATGGTCTCGAAAAAATTTTGCGGAAGATTTTGCCAATATTTTTGTCTGTCCTATGTCAAAAGACAACACCAGTCATCGTTGCGTACCAATTATAAATGGACCTTCATGTGAGATGGATGAGGCAGAATTTACCCTGGTAGAGCTACGCCATGCACTCAGCCTCTGTAACATTCGCACCACCCCAGGCAAAGATGGTGTTACGCACCAAGCCTTGCAAAACATTGGTGAGGTCTTTCATCAAATTATCCTTGACGAATACAACAAAGTGTGACAAACGATTCTGATGCCTGCTGAATGGAAATCGTCTGTGGTAAAGCCAGCTATAAAGCCTGGTCGCCTTGCACAACTCCTGAAGTCATACCGACCAATATCACTAACTTTTACTGGTATGAAGCTGATGCAACGTATGGTGCTGTTTCGTCTGGACGCCAGATTACAAGAGCTCACTTTCTTTCCTGATGTCATGAGCGGATTTCGTCGCCACCGTTCAGCCCTCGATAGCATAGCAGATCTTGTATCATCACTTAAATCTGCTCGAGTGAACAGACTTTCAGCGTATGTTCTATTTCTTGACATACAGCAAGCGTTTGACTTGGTGCCACATGAGGTTAGTAGTTGTGCACTGATGAATGGAGCAATTTTAGGTCGTCTGTTACACTTTTTCCGTGATTTCTATCTTAGCGCTGAATGAAAGTGCGCATGGGAGAAGTACAGAGTGAACCTCGCGCTGTGAAATATGGCGTCCCGCTAGGTAGCGTCTTGTCACCGATTCTTTTTAACAGCATATTTGCTGGCCTTCCAGGCCGATTACCGCAAGAATGTGACTTTCCTATAGGCATAAAGATTTATGCTGATGACATCGCACTCTTGGTCAGTGGTCCATCACACCATGGTCCACGTCTTTGTGGTATGTTGCAGCGAGCTCTGAATGCAAATTCAGAATACTTGGTGGAAGTTGGCCTGCAGGTTTCACCCGCGAAGTCAGCTGCCATCGCGTATCATCCAAGGCAACGCGCTCGTTGAAGCCTTAGCAGGCTTTACCTCGGAGACACACTGATACAGTGGGTCCACCAACATTGCTACCTGGGTATAATCATTGATGATCGTCTTTCTTGGCGCCCTGCTTTTAAAACTGTGAGGTGAAAAGCGTTGTCCCTGTTCAAGTATGTAGCCGCCTTGACTGCTAGGGGTGAGGGCATTGATCAGAAGATGGCACTACAGGTTTACCAATCAACTGTACTCTCTTGCGTGATGTAATATGCTTTGCCAGCCTTGAATGTGCCGCCTGCTTTAATGTCCCAGCTGGAACGGGATCATCGTGTTGCCCTCCAAGTACTGTTAGGCTTACCTCATGAAGCCCAATCCATCCCACTACTGACTGAAGCACACCAGTTGCCGCTAAAGCTGCAAGCTGACCAGAGAGCGCTACCTCATATTGAGCGTCTGAACCGAGCCCCACATGGCAAGACACTCCTTAACAGGCTGTTACAACACCCACTTTCTCGATCGGGTAAAATCGCGGCTTTGTTCAATGACATTACTGGCAATTCCGGCTAAACTCTTCAGTTGCCAACTTCGAACGCTTCGGTATGTAGCGATGGCCTGAGCGCATCTGCAGCTTTCTTCTACCCTTCAATCAATGTCAGGCGGTTGTTTAAAATGCCGCACCCCTCATCGTCGGTGACAGCCGAGCTAGCAACGATTGATGTCGCCCTTAGGTACGTACATGAATGGTTACCTGCATCGAAGGTTGTCATCCTCACCGACTCTCGTGGTGCCCCTAGCAAACTCACCAGCTAGGAGACCGACAGCCCTATTCGGAGCAGCATCATGGAATCCATTAACAATATTCTGTCACGTGGGGTACGCCTAGCTGCACAGTGGGTACCTTTGCACGTGGGTATTGCAGGCAATGAAGGAGCGGATCGCATTCCCTCCCCGTGTTCGTGGCTGTGGCTTGACTCATCGTTCCCAAGCGCTGTTGTACAAACTAAGAGTGGGCTCTGTGCTGGTGCGTGATCGAATACACCGTCAAGGGCGTGTGGACAGCTCGTTATGCGAAGCTTGTGGCTCCTGCGAAACACTTGAGCATCTTGTAGTGCACTGTTCTACATTTTCTATGCAGCGGTCTTTGCAGATTAATGAATATAAATTTCTAGGACTCAAGTGCGCGACCGTGGACGACTACCTCTTTCAGAGTAGTAGTGCTTCCCGACGCGACCAGGCCCACTGAGCTCTCCTTACACTTATGAACCAAACGGACCTGGCCACCTGTTTATAAAAGGTCTTCTTTTATTATTACTTATCTTTTTTATTGTTTTTCTTCCTTTTTAGTATTATTTTTTTCAATTTTTTACGCATACTTGTTGAAGTCTACGTCTTTTTTCTCTCTTCTTCATCTCCTTTGCCCTCTCTCCCTTCTAATCTTTGTTTCCTCTGTTTCTTCCCTACCCCGAAAGAGTGAGCAGGCGTTGTGCCCCTCCGGGTGGCAGTGGCCAGCATGCTCTCTCCTTCTTTACTTTGTGTCCTTGTGTATCTCTGTATGCAAATCAAATAAATAAATAAATAAATATTTCTCAGCGAACTTCGGCGACATTGGGCGTATCTATCTGTCTATCTATCTGTTCAGCCACGTACGTTTGGGTGCTCTCATGGTCACTCCCTTAACTTGGCGTGAACCAAAATTAGCATGAGAGGGTAAAATAGTTTGACAATATGACGCGCCTGTTAAGACATGAATAATATCACAATCCTGTTACGCACGTCGTCAAACACTTTCCGGCAGAAAGTGTCACAAACCCATGGCTGGGCATGTGCCGCTGGTATGCGGGCTCGTG
Organism: Rhipicephalus annulatus; assembly: GCA_013436015.1. Lineage (NCBI taxonomy): Eukaryota > Metazoa > Arthropoda > Arachnida > Ixodida > Ixodidae > Rhipicephalus > Rhipicephalus annulatus. Next base: position 88,237 of record WOVY01010314.1, read on the forward strand.
CCACAGGTGATAGACACTCAGTATCTACCCAGGAACGACGAGAACACACATGGGCAATTTTAACTCATCAGCGTTAAGCAATACCCGACATCAGTGCCGCCGACCCAACGAAGGCACTGAATCAATGTCAAAGTTAAGAAAAACCTCACATAGGCAGTGTTGGCCCCCCGACTATTGCAAATAAGAAATTTCAGGGTCCCAGCAGGAATAGAACCCAAGCATTGTGCGTGGAAATGAAGCATTCTACCACAGAGCTACGCCAGGTTTCGGAACTAGTTTTTAAATAGACGCTAGTCTTCCTGAAACATCAATAGTGCTTGCAGTGCTGCCTACCAAATTTTGTAAACATTACATATGTACTCCTTTGATACAGCCGTCACGTGATGTTATCGTCAATTGTGGTTAGTTGTTATGCGCTGAAGTTGATTTGTGTAGCAGTGTCCAGGGCCAGCATTTTCGTGAGAATCAGCCCTTTATATCATTGTCTGGTGTTGCTGATACGCATGTTCCAGTTGACATTCCTGCGCCAATTCAAATAATTAGTTATGTAAACATCTCAAACTATTCAACAAATGTCTGTGCGTGCAGAATGTGTACATTTAGTTAGGGTCAATTCATGACAGGTTACAAAAAATGGCAACACGGCCACATTTTTTTCCGCATGTTTCGCATAACGTCGATTCCCAGGTATGTGGGTTCTGCCGAATATTTTATGTTAGGGTCTGTCGCATGTGTTCCCAGGCAGCCATGTCATACCATACCAGCTCATGTAACAGAAACCAGCGCAAGAGGACTAAAACGAAGAAATGTAAGTCATGACATTCATGGCATATATATCATGATTTTCATGTTTTGATTAGTCACTGATGCTAGTCATACAGTCATGTTATGTCATAATATTTTGGTATCGAGCCCCGCTACAGTGGTCTAGTGGCTAAGGTACTCGGCTGCTGACCTGCAGGTCGCGGGATCAAATCCCGGCTGTGGCAGCTGCATTTACGATGAAGGCGGATATGTTGTAGGCCCGTGTACTCAGATTTGGGTGCACGTTAAAGAACCCCGGGCGGTCTGAATTTCCGGAGCCCTCCACTACGGCATTTCTCATAATCATATGGTGGTTTTGCGACGTTAAACCCCACAAATCAATCAATCAATTTTGGTATCGATACCGTTTTCGAAACAGCTAGGAAAGCTAAAGTCGTAGGCGACTATATATATATATATATATATATATATATATATATATATATATATATATATATATATAATGAGATATAACAGACAGTAATGCAAAGGCATGTACAGGGGAAGGTATTAAAACCAATGGAATGTAAATAAGAAGAAAGAAAAGTGGATGAAATACTTACCAACTGTGAGCAGGATTCGAGCCTACGACCTTCGAATTACGCGTTCGATGCTCTAACCACTGAGCTAACACAGCGGCCTCCCTCCATCCAATTTTTGGGTTTATCTGTGAATTCAGAAGTAGGAGTGACAGTCAGTGCCATCTATAAGCCAAACGACGAGTGTGAAAACACTCTTATGCGCATGTTTGGCGTCACGCAGCACGTGAACTTATTATGAACGGGCAGCTGATTAATTGTCCCTCTTATACAACCTAAACACACCAAGTCTGCCAGTACGAGACCCTCGTTCAATGAAATAAGGGAAAGAAGTGTATTCCTAAGGGCTCGTTTTTCCGTGTTTTAACACAATATTAATGCGATATAACAGACAGTAATGCCAAGGAATGTACAGGGGAAGTTATAAAACCAATGGAATGTAAATAAGAAGAAAGAAAGTGGATGAAAAAACTACCAACTGTGAGAAGGAATCGAACCTACGACCTTCGAATTACGCGTTCGATGCTCTAACCACTGAGCTATCACAGCGGCCCTCCCTCCATCCACTTTTTTGGGTTTATCTGTGAATTTAGAAGTAGGTTAGAGCATCGAACGCGAAATTCGAAGTTCGATGGTTCGACTCCTGCTCACAGTTGGTAATCCAAAAAAGTGGATGGAGGGGAGGTCCGCTGTGATAGCTCAGTGGTTAGAGCATCGATCGCGTAATTCGAAGGCCGTAGGTTCGATTCCTGCTCACAGTTGGTAATTTTTTCATCCACTTTTCTTTCTTCTTATTTACGTTCCATTGGTTTTAATAACTTCTCCTGTACATTCCGTGGCATTACTGTCTGTTATATCTCATTAATATTCTGTTAGAACACGGAAAAACGAGCCCTTAGGTATACACTTCTTTCCCTTATTTCATTGAACGAGGGTCTCGTACTGGCAGACTTGGTGTGTTTAGGTTGTATAAGAGGGACTATTAATCAGCTGCCCGCTCATAAAAAGTTCACGTGCTACGTGACGCCAAACATGCGCATAAGAGTGTTTTCACACTCGTCGTTTGGCTTATAGATGGCGCTGACTGTCACTCCTACTTCTGAATTCACAGATAAACCCAAAAAAGTGGATGGAGGGGAGGGCCGCTGTGATAGCTCAGTGGTTAGAGCATCGAACGCGTAATTCGAAGGCCGTAGGTTCGATTCCTGCTCACAGTTGGTAATTTTTTCATTCACTTTTCTTTCTTCCTGTTTACATTACATTGGTTTAATTAACTTCCCCTGTACATTCCTTGGCATTACTGTCTGTTCTATCTCATTAATATTGTGTTAAAACATGAAAAAACGAGCCCTTAGGTATACACTTCTTTCCCTTATATATATATATATATATATATATATATATATATATATATAAATATATATATATATATACATATATATATATATATATATAGAGAGAGAGAGAGAGAGATAGATAAATAGATAGGTACGCTCTAAGTTGCCGAAGTTCGCTCAGAAATGCTTCGCATTTTACAGCTAGAAGAGTAAAGATGAGGTGAATAACATTCGGCAAGCATTCTCAAATCATCAATGGTAATTTGCCACTTACCCGAAAGAGGAAGGTATATTACAACTGAATATTGCCGGTGCTTGCCAATTGAGCAGAAAGCTGAGGCTTCCAAAAAGGGCTCAGCCTAAATCGAGCATGACGCGTCGGGCAATAAAATAAAAATGATAGGTGTAACAATGGGATATAAGAAAAGAGCACAGTGAGTCAGAAAACAAACTGTGGTTAATTATAACATAGTTCAAAGAAGAAGAAAGGTACAAGCGGCTGGCACATAGCGCGTATGCAGGATAAGCACTGGTCATTAAAGGTAACTCACTGCGCTCCCAGAGAAATGAAACGCACGGTAGAGATCTTCGCTCTGCAGAAGGCATTATTATTATTATTATTATTATTATTATTATTATTATTACGTTGATTGATAAAACGGTTTTTATGGTCACGTATGCACCGATTGGACGGGTACAGGAAGCCTTAAGAATCTTGTGCGGACAAATAAAGCGCTCTTCGTCATCTCTAGTATATTACACTCCATGTCGAAAACTTTACCGGTTACAGTGGCTCAGCCGAAGGAGTTTTTAACTTGTCGAGATTTATCTACGCTGCACTATTCCATCTTAATGACGACCGATTCGTTTGAATTTGTCAAGTCCGCATAACTTAATATCTGGTGGGCTGCGAGCGTCATCTGCAAGTGTTACAATGTGTTCCTTGTCGGTGTGAGCAGTTTGACAGTGCTTATGTCTACGTCTCTTTCTTCTTACAACATAAATAACCCGACCTAATTTGTGTGTCTTCAATCTTCCGATTGGTGACCTGTAAAGTGACGACACAGTCTAAGGTTTATCATGCAACCAGCAGGCGCAATCGCTTCAACTCGTCCCTGCAGTCAACACATAACTTTCTCATTAGAAGAGTTGCCTTGTAACCTGGGGACGCCACACCAGTTCAGACGTGCGTGACAAAATGCATGCATTCCAGGGGGCTCTGATAGTAGTAGGACGGCAATGCCGCACCGCACATATTGCAAGGGTGGCCCGAGCCTAGGCCGATAAACTTGAAGGAGCTTTTTAAGAGCGGCAAGCCCTTACAAGCCCGCACTGCACCGTCGATGCTGTATGAACGTGGAAAATATCTTTGTGGACATCTAGCTCTAAGCCACGCGGAAAATTAGGAACTCTCAGTGGTCACTTACGTGACACACTTTTACTATATGCTTTATTTCACATGCCTTTATGCTAAAAATAAAGAGTCCACGGCCTCATAAAAACAAAGTGCCTTGAGCTAAAGACAACCCATTTTGCTTGAAGTCCACTCATTTTTACGTAAAAGGAGCGGTGAGATCGCTACAGCAGATTATTCTGCCGTATGTCTGTTTGATAGGTACATTTATGGTAACGAAATTCACTGTTTGCCACTTTATTTTGCTGCGCGCACTTCTCGGCGCATTCACAATGCACGTAGTTTCACGCGCATTCATGGTCACACGCAGGCATTTGACTTATCATCACTACCTCGAGCCATTGCATATTGGAACGATCTTCCGGATCATGTTGTGTACATTTTTAACCGTTAAACTTTTCATGATAACTTGATTTTGTTGCACTCTAGTATTGTATAACGCTGTTGCACCTTGATTTTTGTAATCTTTTATATATATATATATATATATTTCGTCTACTTGTCTCCTTTATTGTTATTTCGTTTATTTACTGATGCCCCCCCCCTTACTCAATGCCCTTCAGTGGGCCTGTAAGGTATTTTGAATAAATAAATAAATAAATAAATAAATAAATAATTGAATAAATATCCATTGCTGCCCTCGGTGTTGGTAACTGCACTCACGCACAATCAAAGAGAAATGTACAGATTGAACGGCATTCCGACCAAGCTGCTATTTACGGCAGCCGAGCATTCTGCTACAAGGCGATGTCAGTGTTTTTTTTCTTTTTGCGTGAAAATGCTTCACAAGCCTAACCACGAGATTGAAGTAACTAGAATAATAAGAATGGGGTGGAGCACATTCGGCAGGCACTCTCAAATTATGACAAGTAGATTGCCACTGTCCCTCGAGAGGAAGGTATATAACAGCTGTATCTTGCCGGTACTTAGCTACGGAGCAGAAACCTGGAGACTCACAAAGAGGGTTCGAGTTAAATTGAGGACGACGCAGCGTGCAATGGAAAGAAAAATGGTAGGTTTAACCTTAAGAGACAAGAAGAGAGCAGAGTGGATTAGGGGACAAACGGGAGTTAAGGATATAATAGCTGCAATAAAGAAAAGGAAATGGACATGGGCCGGGCATATAGCACGTAGACAGGATAACCGCTGGTCATTAAGGGTAACCAACTGGATTCCCAGAGAAGGAAAGCGGGGTAGGGGGAGACAGAAGGTTAGGTGGGCAGATGAGATTAAGAAGTTTGCGGGTATAAATTGGCAACAGCAAGCACAGGACCGGGTTAACTGGCGGAACATGGGAGAGGCCTTTGTCCTGCAGTGGACGTAGACAGGCTGATGATGATGATGATGATGATGCTTCGCACCCCCATCATGAAACGAACACCAGGAAGATTGCTGAAGCCGTTTTCACAAAAGAAAGTATTGAAATTTTGTCAGTTGCCTACCTTTATTCTTTTCGATTGTTATAAGTCATTACTGTACGACACTTGCTGGCGATGGACCCTTCATCTTGTGTTTGCCTTTCTCTTCGTGTTTTTTTGTTATATGTTCTTTTGTGTGAATAAATTCAAGCTTTAGTCTGTGCCTGCTGTGTCTTCATTTTTGTTTCGCGTGAGCATGCACTGTCATTTATATTCCACAACAATATATTTTTTTCTAGGTATGCTCGTCAGATTGTTTCATTTGGACTGCGTCATACATTCTGCCATTTTTCACAGCTCTGTAGTGCCAGCAAGTCTTCACTCATAACTTCAAATTAGATGAAACAAATTTTATTGTGGGTGCACATTGAGGCACCACGTTATCGATTTGCTTAGCTTGACTTAGTTGAAGTGCCTCAATAGTTACTCTGTGTCTCAGCATGCATCAACGCTTGTACGCGAACGAAAGTGCGCATGTATGCAATACCATTTTCATTTGCGTGAAGTCAGTACATAGCTTTCTCAGCACATTATTTAAGCGAGTATACCGTTCACTTAGGTCTTCGCAATCTCATATTCTGAGAGTTGTCTCTATCATAGCAACGCCATAGCGCACATACAAGATAGCGGAAAGATAAAAATTGCGGGGTTGGGACTGATACATCGTCAGACATGAAATTCCTTGTCGTGTTACAACGGGGTCTCTATCTGAAAGCACCTGGCAACGCATGATGGCATGTAACCTACATTCCTGCAACCTGTACGATCATTGTAAGTGTATATGGCCTGACGAAGTCAAGTAACGAAGCGTACTGTGACTAAAGCGCTGTCTGTAGTGTCCAGAAGGGCAAATCAAAAATTAATTGACAGTACATGAAGCGTCGTGTACCCATCCCGGTCGTGGGTTTTTGTTTCATTTTTTCTCTTCAGATTTGCATTCTTAACTTTCTACCCCCATTACACTTTCCTTGTGCTGAATACTCAAACAAAAAGCTTATGGTTAACCTCCTTGCTTGTCACATATGCGCTTCATTACGTGTCAATGCAGCAAGAAGGTAAAAGTAGCATGACGCTGAGCAGTACTTGCGCTCTCAGAAAGCGATATTTCACTCAAAAGGTATACAAGCAAGCAGCACTTACAGCTACCATATGTGCAGCGCTCAAGCATAAAAAGCAAAACAACACAAAAAACAATAAAATACTAGCGAGTGAAGAGGAGACACCGTTGCAAATGGCTCTTCACGCTTCCCTGTTTCCATTTTACGCGTTTCCCTGCGAAGATGTAATGAAGCTTCATGGAAGCCCTGCCACGACAACACCGAATTGAGCATGGCGGTCGTAAAACAACGAGAGCACAGGGAGAAGTAAAAAATGAATGAAGCAAACGACGCAAAAGCACTAATGTTTACGATGGACACGTCCGCAAACATGTCGTGCTTATTTTGCGCGCTCTTGAATGGTTTATTTTGCGCGGTCTTGCCTGCTAAACGACCCACACTTCCGAGAGCTCCACTTCCATCCGAACTCTTATATCTCGTGCATTCAATTGCTCTTCGAAATATTTTCTGAAAACTTTGTTGCAGCTTTGGTATTGCATTCTTCGGGATACGGTTTTTACGTTGTTTCTCATGTTTTTATGCTCTCCCAAACGTCAATGAAATATCCTAATGATGGCCCAAGTTTTGCTTGAATATCTAAACGACCCAAAAGCAGCCTACATTTATTACTTCCTGTAATGACCTTCGAGCACTTTAATTCCAGATTTTTAATTGAAGCATCCACGGAGTTTTTTTACATTAAAAGTCAGTGGCTTGATACAGTCGTTATCTTTCAAAGCCCTAATTTTTATTGATATGGTTTGAGGAAGTCTGAGGCTCACCGGAGGGCTTTCAGCCATTCTATTGTAAAGCATGCGGTACTCTATATGCTATCCCGTTTTTTATACGCATAAAGTTAGCATCTCAAAATGAAGCTGCCTCTTATGAATGCAATTCAATAGTTTTACAACCTCAAACCTTTCGAGTTGAATCTGATCGTGGAGACTTAAATAAGAGATGCAAATGGCAGGCTGTGTGCATCAAAAACAAAAGTGTTGCGTTGTGCATTGATCGCAGGGCGTTGTTGTCATTGAAAAAATAAACAAACAATGTTAAATATACTACCTAAGGTTTCACGTCCTAAAGCGAGGATTATATTATGAGGGACGGTGTAGTGGCGGACTCCCGAAGCTTTGACCATCTGATGTTCTTTCACGTGCACTGGCAATGCACAGTACACGTGGCTCTGCTGTTTCGTCTCCATCAAACTGCGACCGCCATGGCAGGGATCGAACCCGTGAGCTTCAGGTGAAAAGAAACAGAGCCTCTCACTCAGACAGAATAATCAGTGTACGTCAAAAATGCACCATTCTTTGATAACAACATAGTTGATTCTTTGTTGTGCATTTATGCATAAAAGATTCCGCAACGTTTATTGTGTCTGGAAGCTATAGCACCACTTCACATGGATGCACACACGTTGACGCCGAGTGGCACATCTCCATCGGGACGGCTACGCAGATATCGTTATTTATTCATTTTTCTAGCTTTAATGCTTAACATGCAGCTGTACACAAACACGCGGTCATGAGACTATCAAAACAACACACGCGAGAAATGATGGACAAGATGGTGCTTACACACCAAGCACGGGGGAGAGGAAGAGCCTGTGCACTGATACGAATGGCGCTACTGTGGTTATATATTAGCGACCATGGAATGGCGAGCCGCTGCTGCGTAGCTCATAGCTAGCTTAAGGTTCGGGATGTGTTAGTTAAGGTTCAACGTGAAATTGCTGAGTTTTGTAGCGACCAACATGCTGACGTGGGCCACTTGTGACTGCGGCGAGAGTAGCAACTTGCGCAGATCCTCCCTCATGATAGCTCGGATTGTTTCTCGCAAGTAGTTGGTGCCATGAGCATAAATTCCAGATGTGTTTTGGAGTGATCATTAATCGTAGTGGTGGGTTCACATAGAAATTCTTCAACTGTCGAGGGCGAGTTTCCTATCAGCCAAGCGAAGAGCTCATGCTTTGCTCCTAGCAGAAAAAACTGGACTTTCTTATTTTGAGACATGGCAGAATGGTGAGACGTAACAGTGGACTTAGTTACACCATGAAAATGATGACGCTTTTGTTTTCAAGTTGCACTTGTGTCCTCTGCAATGTCAGCGCCCTTTTTCTTTTGAATGGTAAGGCCTGAACGTTCGAGAAAGCGCCGCGAAAAATGTTTTAAGTTTGAAAGGAGTATCCGCGATTCTCGAACCAGGTTGTTGCAGTGCCTAGCACGTAAATGTACACATGACACAGCTTGGCATCGGCGTTCGAAGTGGTCAATTTTGGAATCTTTTCAAATATCTTGAACCAGGTTTCAAAGTCTTTCCTTGAAGATTCATCAAATGCCAACAGCTCTCTGGGTGGCCGAAGAATAATCGCTGAATGCGGCACAGGGACTCAATTGTCGCCTGGGTCGAGGTCAGGGTCTTGGCTTGCCGAGTCTTTTCAGATATATGCCCATACTCTTACGGTAGACCCTGTTGACGGTGGCTTTCTCGCTGATCGAGGCTGGCGTCAATGTCTTCTTTCAGGCTTGGCCTGGGTTCACGCATTGACGGCGACGTGACGTACACGAAAGAGATGGCACCTTCGTAACAATTGTCAAGGTCGTCGCATCGACGAAGTAAGCAACGGAGTTTCCGAATTAAAACTCTTCATTTGATCAAACTTGTGGCCAAGAAAATGAAAACTCAAACTACAACAAGAAATGCGTTCTGTACACTGATATCGAAGAACAGAGCGTCGGCAGTCGATAGAACTTATAAGCGGTTAAGCGGCTCGCTTTTGATAAAAGCATCACCCAAGATTCCGAGAGTTTTCGCTAGCAACCTCATAAGTTGCAGAACTAACCCTAGTTTACGCGTCGTGCACGCAATATAAATGAAAGGTTTTAAGAATAACTATCTAGGAAGTTCCCAGTCATTCAGAACTAATGGGGCTCTCACAAGAGAATAGTGTGGAAGGCGCACGTGTATAGCACAGAAGGAGCATTATCTATGACAGGTAGCTCACTCAGCCTGTGCGCTTGATAGCGCTGTTTGTGGTTATCACAGCGTTGTCCTCTCGAGTGACGCAGCGAGAGAGTAGCGCACCAGGCCCGTGCCACACTCCGTCTTAATTTTTTGCATAACAAACAGAACGAAAAATGACCGTCTCAAGAGAAAGTCCCCTTTAACCCCCCCCTCCCCATCTTGTTTACGTCCCTTGTGCCGTATTACTGCTGTTCGTTTTCGCTCTTTTATCCGCAGCTACTTGCAGAGGTTAGGTTAGCGACTAGGTCAGCCAGCTTTATCTGACTCCACCTAACTCGTTCTTATAAGGCTGTTTCATCTATACGGTTCAGCGTGTAACTAAAGTGCGCAGCATGTGTGGCGGGGCGAGTGTACGATGCATGATAATTAGAGCAGCATTGATTTACACTACTGAGAAAGCGGCAAAAAGTAGGCGGAGTTAAGAGTTGGTGCGGCGTTTATTTGTTGCATGTTATCCTTGCTTGTCTTGTGGGTAAACTTTTGCACTAATACCCCTTTCTTGAAAGAATCACGATCAGCGTGAAAAATGAGGATCACAAATATAAAACAGAGCACTGAATTTGCGTCTACGCTAAGCTTCTAGTGTTGAAATTTGTATTTCCAGCCTTATGCACCTCAAAACTTATCAACACACCCATTCCCATCACCCAAATTTATTGAAGGTTATCTTCGCTTATCGCATATTTCTTGATATAAAATGGTATTCAGAGAGCTGTACCTAATACGCAGACTGATACCCAGACAAGTGGTGAATTTCTATGAATTTTTTAATAAAGCAAAAGTATGTGAGCTGATACACGACGGTGTTGATTCCAAGTGATTTAAAGCTGCTGTGTTCTGTGAAGCCAAACTTAATAATAATAATAATAATAATAATAATAATAATAATAATAATAATAATAATAATACTAATAATAATAATAATAATAATAATAATAATAATAATAATAATACTATATTAATATAATAATATAATAATATATATAACATAATAATAATCTAGGTAATATTATACGTCCCCCCGTCAGTGTATGAAACTACGGGACCTCCAAATGTAATACTTCCCTATGTTATATTGTATCTGTCAAAGCTGAACAATTGATTTATTGCAGTCGGTTGATTGATCATTAACAATGGTGGTTTTGGGACGTTAAACCCCACATATCAGTCAATCATTAATAATATTATTATTATTATTTTAATAAAGGTCTATTGTTGGCACTAGAAGTCTCAAAATGCTATGTATACTTAGGAAACTAATAACCATGGAGCGGCACCACGAGATTGAAGTAACTAGAAGAATTAGAATGGGGTTGAGCGCATTCGGAAAGCACTCTCAAGTCATGACAGGTAGGTTGTCAATATCGATCAAGAAGAAGGTATATAACAGCTGCATAATTCCTGTACTTAGCTACGGAGAAGAGGCCTGGAGACTTACAAAGAGGGTTCAACTTAAATTGAGGACGACGCAACGAGCAATGGAAAGGAATATGGTAGGTGTAACCTTAAGAGACAAGAAGATAGCAGAGTGGTACAGGGTACAAACCGGGCGAAGGATGTCATAGTTGAAATGAAGAAGAAGTAATGGACATGGGCCGGGCATGTAGTGCACCCACAGGATAACCACTGGTCATTAAGGGTAACTGACTGGATTCCCAGAGAAGGCAAGCAGGTTAGGAGGAGACAGAAATTTACGTGTGCGGATGAGATTAAGAAGTTTGCAGTCATAAAACGGCAGCAGGAAGCACAGGACCGGGTTGACTGGTGGAACAAGAGAGAAGCCTTTGTCCAACAGTTAGCCTAGTCAAGCTGATGATGATGATGATTTTGTGCCTGATAGTTCGCTGCTTGGTTAAAAGGGGGGACAATCATTGCATACAGCCATACACGCTATGCCAAAATAGAGAAAGTCATAAAAAAGAATCTAACAGATGTACCACTTCGCCAGGTCCCCGCTTAGTGTAGCATGGAACTTTCGTAAGTAAGCTATGAAATGTTTCGTTAGAGGATGACATCGGCTTAAGTTTCTGCGTGGCGCATGTAAAAAGCTTGCCTCATGGCTAGCGTAAGCTCTAAACGAGAATCAATGCCACGGATCGATCTGCAGGACTGACGGTGGAGCCAGTGGTTTACAGTTTTCACGATATCAACCCTGTACTAATCAAGCTATATAAGAGTGAATACTAAAATATGCCGGCTTTGATAAGCGATAGAGGATGCCAATAGTACCTCAAGAAAATCAGTTTGAAATGCAGATTTACTCTATGCTCAGAGAAACTTGTAAAAGATTCTTGATTCTAGGGCCGCATTGAAAAGGGTATGCTTTGGCATGAACTCCGTGACAATATTTTTGAACGTCGATTAGAGTACAATGAGTTATCAGAGGGCGTACCAACGGCCTTTTTGATGCACTGAAGAAATATCCAGTTTTCGGAGAAACACCTACCACTTGGAATAAAATAAGAAACACTGAAAGTGCAAATGCAATGCAGTGTCGAAAATAAAGAAGTGGGGCACGGGCTTAGGGGGAAGCGGGAAAAAGGTATAGAAAGAGAACAAGAAAGTGAGGATAAGGAGCTAACTTTAACTTTGACGGATTTACTATCAGTATGTGCCACCATTACTGTAAATGAGAACTCGCATGTTCAGAGGGCTTTCAAAGCATTAGCACCGCCGCATCTGAGTTTGATCAAATAGCACTGGGTTCCAGGGCTTATTTATGAATGAAATGGCAGATGCGCTGGCATAGTCATCTTTAAATGAGCTCTATATTGAGCCATTACCGGCATCCCAATTCTTGATAGGCACTAGATAAAGAAGAAAACTGCTGTTAGAGAAATTTTCAGCTATTCACTGAAAGCCCCATGAGAATTCAAGCACTTCGTGTATCATTGGAATAGTAAAATATGTCAAAAAAGAGGAATAGACGTCGCAATCACTAGACTGCGTTGTTAAATTCCGCAATTAAATTTATTTTTACAAGTAGTATTCTGGCACCCTCCTTTAATTTTTCTTTTTGCAGAGTAAATGAGTTGACCAAACATTACCTCATTTTGTGTCATAGATATTCTGCATTACGCAAAAACACTTTCGGTTCCCTTTGCCGCCTCCTCAGAAATGAATTATTGCGCGAAATTTGCATTCTTTCGGGACTTTGTCTTTTGGTCACAGCGTCGGGAAGGTTGCTAACACATTGCAGGAGTTTGTCATTGTCAAATGTTCAAAGAGATTCAAGTGCTGAAATAATTCTTCGGTACATCTTAATACTTTTCCAAATTTATTTTTTAATTAAATTGCACCGCTTCAATGCTTTGCAATACAGTTTCTTTGCTAATGCACTATAAAATTGGTCAAGTTGCATCTTTCTTTTTCTTGTTCCCAAGCAGATCAATCGTAACTTGTTATTAACGAAGTATTTCATGAAAGCTATCTAGTTTTTGGCCAATCCCCCAGTGTGGGTACGCGCCACATCTTCAAGGAACTTGACTTGTATTGATTGTGTAAACGTCATGTTCTTGACGTATGACCACGGGTTCTTGTTCTTATCATTTGGTGCCGTAAAACTCGGGAAGTGGTCGTTCCAGAACTACGATGTCGTCAGCCGAGCACCTTCGGAAGGTTCGTGGGATTGTCAGAGCCAGCGTCTCACGATATATTACGCTACTTAAAGAGCTACTCTAGGATTCTACACCGAGGCGTTCGAGTTAAACAGACAAGTCACCGTTTGAAAGCGAAAGAGGCTCTTCTCCACTAGCTAGATAAGGACATCCTCAACATCACGGAAGACGAGGGTGTCGAAGAAGCCGAGGGTGCAACCAACTACCATGGTAAGATTCTTTACGTGATCACTGACGCGCCATTCTTCCTATCGGAATGAAAACAGTCGACCCGTCTCAGTGACCCATCAACGGGTAGACAGCACGGTAACCGGGTAACCGTCACACTGACCAACATTGGATCTGCTCATGCTGCGCCAGAACGAAATAGTACGCCACGTTTTCGGTCTGTCGCACTTCCCACTCTTCAATTCACGACGTATTACGGCAATCTACGTGGGTGGCGAAACTCTTGGGTTACTACAGCTCACAATGCACAACAACCGAGAGTTGCCACCGATCGAGTAATTCAAATATTTTTTCAGATACCTCACGGGAGCAGCCAAGTGAGGAATCGAAGGCATCGGGATGGCTGACCATGCCTACGATGTCGCCGTAAGACATCGCAAGAACTTCTGTTCAACGAATACATCGACCACCTTCTGGCAGAGTCACCGGTACGGGGTTCTAAGGAAGTGGACAAGCTTCGGATGCTGCACGACACTGTCTGTTTCCGTGTCAGTGTGCTTGAAGGCGTGGGTGTGCCACCTGAGAAGTACTTTACCAGGACTGCAGGTCCTGGTAAAGTAGTTCCCAGATGACATATCGATAATTTACAGACAGAAAAAAAGAAGAGAGCACCCAGGATTGTGATGCCTCAAATTAGCGTGCGTTACCGAACGCAAGAGTGGCTAAGGCGATTCACAACTTGTCCTTTCTGAGAATCCAGGTCGATGTGCGTGAGGAAGGAAAACAAAAAGCACCGTTGTCGCATCTCTGCCACTCGGCCAATGTAGCTCATCACATGTAGTCATTGACAAGATCTGCACTGGACATTCTATCGACAAGATCTGCACAGGTAATTCCGTCGGCAGCTGCGCCAGCGGTGAACTAATCTCCACAGCAGCGCACTTATTTTTGCGTGCTGTGTAACACTAGAACTCACAGCCTCGTGGAATGTACCGCCGACATTTCCGTCGAGGAGAACAGATCCAGGTTGCGCAATGCTCACTGCTGCTTCAGATGCGGAACGTGGAATTGCTTCGCTCAGTTCTGCTGCATTTATGCTCGATTCGGCGCATTGTGTAAGGGGGGCTCAAAAACAACCTCAATGAGAAAATAATGTGAAGGAATAAAACACGACTAGGCAAACAACACAAAAAATAAACACTTTATGTTGAGATGTACCTAAGCATAATACATAACGGATAAATACATGATGTGTACATAATAGTGGTACTATACACATACGTACATATTTACGCATACATACACATGTATACAAAAATTTTGTTCTTGATAATGAACAACGAACTACTTCAGTGAAAATTAGCAATTAGTTGGTGGTGGATTGTGTCAAGGTTGGACAATGAAGCTATGTTGTCTGGAAGGTTATTTCATAATGTAAAGGGTCGTGGCCGTGCTGATGAGTTGAATGTTATTGTATAAACATATAATCGTGTAAAACCTAAGGTATTATGTAACCTTCTGGATGTTCAGGATGGGACATCGAGATGAAGTGAACGTGACCTGTCAGAGTGGACATGTTTGTGAAATAATGTTAGAAGGGCGCACTGCTAAGGACTGGAGGCCAAGATCAGTTCTAAGTTGTGTGACACTGCTGTGTTAACTATATATTCGTGATATGAACCGTGCTGCCCTATTTTGGATTGATACTAGTAAGTTGACCATGTTACTGTGATTTAGAGATGAAATGGAAAATACGCACTCAAGTTGTGGGTGAACAAACATGAGGTAAGCCAGTTTGCGAATATTAGCGGTTGAATTTCTGACTTTGAAGCATTAGAGCACATCGATGAATTATGAAAGGACCATGACAGATCTGAAGAAAGGTGGACACCAAAGCACTTGTAATTTGACACTTGTGAGAGAAAGTCATCTTGAATGCGATATGTATAAGTATAAATGTAATGTTTATGGCTGAATGTGACTACTTTACATTTTGATGGGTTAAGGCTCATTAGTCATGTGTTGCACCCCTGGTTAATAAGATCGAGATCACATGGGAGTGCCGAGTGGTCAATACCAGATGTAATGGAGCGGTATCTAATGCAATCATCCGCGAAGATTCTCATGCTTCAAGAAATGTTGTTGGGTAAATCATTTATATATATTAGAAATATTAATGGACCCAGTACGCTGCCCTGCGGTACGCCTGATGTAATTGGAGAAAGATTAGAGAAGAGATTGTTTACAAGTACGAATTGTTGGCCGTTGGAAAAAAAGTTAGGTGTCCATGATAACGTTAACGAGTCTAAATGAAGAGATGGCACTTTAGAAATGAACCCGAAATGAGCTACACAGTCAGAGGCTTCGGCAAAATTAAGAAATATGAAGTCTGCTTCTAGGTTATTATTCATGTTAAAATGGAAGTCAGTCGCTAGATGCAATACTTGTGTTTCGTAGGAGCTATTCTTTCTGAACTCATGTTAATTATGGTAAAAAGTTATATTCTAGATGATTGAAAATATAAGGTGCAAAAATGTGCTCTACCATTTGACAACATATACACGGGAGAGATATTGGCGGTAGTTTTTCACTGTGCAGTAGGGTCGAGAGCTGGGTTAGTTGGTGAGACATCATTTAACCATATGGTGTAGTAGCGCAATTTTCACGGGGACGAAGAGGACAAGAACACACGACACTCGCTACACTCGCAACTAGTTTTATTTCAGAAGCAGCACTTCACTGTGAAGCAGCACTTCAAGCAATTACAAGCGTTCACTGTGCTTTTGCTTCCACTTTTAAATATCGGTACAACTTTTTCAACGTTTCAATTAGAGGTAGAGTTCCTTTTGTTAGAGATACACAAATGTTTCACGTTCTTTTTGTGTCTGTACAACAGACTTGTGCATAAGATAACCCTTCTAACCACGTTCCTCGCACAAGTATATGCATATGACGAGGGCCTGGTTGTACATTTCTATTGCGAAAATTTTAAGACATGATAATCAAAGGCGATTTATTAGAAGGAGTTCAGTGTTTTTTTCTCAGTGTTGTGATGATCATTTGCTACGACGTCTCGACGCGCTTGTTCAATCTTGTGGCATATAAATTTTCCCTTATCTGTGGACCTCCTCCTTTCTTTTTAAACCCGGGACCTCATGCAGATTAGAAATATTTTCCAACAAGTTGCTCACCCCTGGTTAACTATAACTTGCTCACTTTCTCTCGTCGTACAGTATAATCTAGTTTCGCCTCTTCAGGCGGTCGTCTACGAGGTAGTGAAAGATATAAAAAATTCTCTTTTGTTCTAGTTTTGACAGTTTGGAGTTGCCCTAGATGTTTATAAACAAGCGCTTCAGCAACCAAATTATGACATCTTTATTGTGAAGGTTGCTTGCTGTTTATTGTATCAATAAAAATAGATGCCGACATCTTCTAGTCTTTTTTATTTTTCTTGGGGACCTTTAGGCAATCAAAAAGTCACTATACATGAATAAGTTGTGTGGTCTATAGCGATAGTCTCAAGCAGTTGTGGAATTTTTGGACTGTCCGTGTGCGTTGGCAACGTCGATAAGTCGCCCTGCAAACCGCCCTGGTGAGCCGTTTAGGCCACTTATCAGCGCCCTTTGTAATCTTTTGTAGATTATATGTGCCATTTATCAGGAGGCATTCACGTGACGCCATCCGCAAGGAGTGCTAGCGAATTGCACATATCTGTGCTCGCTTAACTACGTATCTTATTTAAAGCTCTGCAAAATTTCTTTTTTTAAGGTTCGTACATGCGCTCTACGGTCACTGTTTGTGCAGCTCGGGCATAATTTTTTGCATTTATCACCTCTGTTAGCACTTCGTTTGAACCACTGTCATCGTGTTTTTTGTTTATAGCTTATGCATAGCTTGGTTTTCACTGCCACTATTGATGAGTACCTTCTCAGGGAACTGCTACTTGCATCTCTGTATTTTAATTCAATACCTAGTTCTGTGATATTGTTCCATAAAATTCGCATAGATTATGGGTTCAGCACGTGTGGAACCTAATTTTTCATTGACTGTAATTCAGTGCATTTAGTGTGTGTGAAGAATACACTCGTGCACTAGTATTTAGGATGAACACCTATGGCAAGTGAACTTATAATAAGCTTATTCTGCCCTGCTTTTCGAGTCATATCAATTTTGTACATAATTCTACACATAAACTCATTACAGAATTCCCAACTCCAGGCAGATCTGGCGTCACTTTCCTGCGGTGAAAAGCGGTCTCACAACAATTGCGTGTTTTTCATGGTCATTTTTGAAATTTGACATGAGATGTAATAAAATTTTTGTCACCGTACGTCTGCCACACACGTCATTTATTTCTTGCAAATATGCATCAGTTAAGTGGAAATAACCTGCTGGCAGTCACTCATTTTCCTACCCTGAATATGTACCAGAAACAAAGTGCACATTCGGGAGAGGAAAACAACAAAACAATAGAAGCATAGAAAAGAAAAGAAGGATTGGGAGGGACATAAAAATAAAAGCATGACGGGCATTACAGTCGGCGTTGTAGAAGGTAATTATTCCTACTTTTAAAGCTTGCGGGGGTCGTCGAATACCTCCTTAGAAGAACAAATTTTTGTGACTTGCTAAAAGAAAGATTGTGGAACCTCTTCGTATTGTCTCCAGGTGGGATATTAGCGGAGATATACGACCGCTCTAGTCGTTGAACGAATTTTAAGCATCAAAAAACAAACATTGGAAGACGTTAGTTTTGGTTTGGCCAATCCGCTTGGAAGCAGTTTTATATCAGTTTTGTGCTTGCTGAAACGTACCTGAAAATCGACGACTGAGCGACAAGTCATGAAATGACGTGTCGTTCAGTCGTCGATTCTAAATATATATGGACTAATATATATACAAATGTTGCACGCACAGTCATCTGTTGAAGAGTTGCAGATGTTGATATAACCAGCTGTTTGCACTCGCGCAACGGTTCCAATTGGTACTTGCGTATTACCAACACCAAAAGCTGATATCAAGCGCTGATGTTCGCGAAGATTCTGGTCCTGGGCACTGCTACATAAACTTCAGCGCATGGCACTTAACCACAATTGACAATAACCCGACGTGACGGCTGTATCAAAGGAGTACACATGTACCCTTTATAAATTTGGGTAGACTGCAACCACTATTGGCATTTTATGAAGATTAGCGTCTATTTGAAAAGTAGTTCTGATTGATTTGTTGGGTTTAACGTCCCAAAACCACCATTTGATTATGAGAGACGCCGTAGTGGAGGGCTCCGGAAATTTTGACCACCTGGGGTTCTTTAACGTGCACCCAAATCTGAGTACACGGGCCTACAACATTTCCGCCTCCATCGGAGATGCAGCCGCTGCAGCCGGGATTTGAACCCGCGACCTGCGGGTCAGCAGCCGAGTACCTTAGCCACTAGACCACCGTGGTGGGGCTTGAAAAGTAGTTCTGAGACCTAGCATAGCTCTGTAGTTGACTGCTTCATTGCCACGCAGAATTATTTGTTTCTACTCTAGTTCGAACCCCGAAATAGATTTCATGCGTTCTTTGGGTCGACGCTACCGATAAGTGTTGCAAAGTAGGCATCTCCATTCTATTGCAACTTTATTCCGGGGAATGGCAACTTCCTGTTTTTCATTCTTTTCAATTCCTCGGAATGAAAGAGGTTAGCCCATTCCCACTCCCTGAATGGACAGGCAGATCCATTCCATTCGTCCATTTATTCAACGTAGAAACGTTATAACTTGATAACTTTATAGAAACAAGAATGGTTGTAGCAACATAAATTTATGCCATCATAAGCATAAGAATGGCAAAACTACGCTAAATACGTTACCATGGTCGAGTAGATTGGTGACTTGTCTCATGCCTTACAAGCAAATTACGCTTCCGTAGGGGCATTTATCGCACTACGCATAGTATTGGCATGGTCAGCAAAATCGCAGAAAAAGTAATAAACAGTTGGCAACACATGCATTTACTTGTTTTAAGCGTATTTTACTACCTTCGCGGCATCTCTTGACTATACGCCAGCAATTAGTAAAGCTTGAAACTTTTAATTCATATGTGTGAATCAATGGCCCTAAACCACTATATGGTTATGGGAGACGCCGTACTTGAGGGCTCTAAAAGTTTCGACTACCTGAGGCTCTTTGACCGCCCAAATTTGAGCACACAGGCCTACAACTTTCGATCCCGTGACCTGTGGGTCAGCAACGGAGTCTCTTAGTTTGAAACTCTTGCTGTTACTAACCAGGAATGCTTTCTAGGGCCTCTCTCTATAGCTAACTATCCAGCAACATACGTTGCCTGATCTACGGAAAACACCATGGTATATCTTGAAGTAATGTTGGTACTCTTTAAAAAAATTTAGATCATTTTTCACGCTTACTTTGAAGTAAAGATTTCGTGCTAAGTGATGATACACATATTAGACATATTAGAAGGGCAGATGCTGTGTACACAACCTGCATTATTTTTTCAAGTTTCATGGCTTCTCATCATTCTATGTGCCTGATCTAAAGTAGGAGTATAATAGCCTTCAAATGGCTGCAAAGGTCACTTCTGGATATTCTATGTGCGCCATCGCGTGATATCATCTGTCATTTATTCATGCCTGCATGTATTTTACCGTGCCACGGCAATTAAATGAAGTAATTAGTGGCCACTAACTAGTCTACGTGGACAATGGCACTTGAATATTATGCTATATATACTTACATATTTAAATTTTTGGTGTGGCAATCTACATGCACTTATAAATGACTACTACCTAGACAATTAATAATGTTCTATTGTTTGAGGCAGCACTAATGACGAAATACTTTGCAAAAAAGCAACGTTCACTGATCAGCGTTTTTTACAACCTTCACTTTGTAGGAGGTCAGAGCTTTTTGTTGCAGTAGTATTTAGTTGGAAAATAAGCAGGTCTTTTTTTCTAAGAAAGTATGTTCAAACGACCATTGACGTTTGGATATTGTTTCAGCTTAAATGCAATAATGCTGAAAATACGACAGCAAATCTTCCCAAAAAGATTCAGAGAGGCCTTGGTTACATGGGGTCACCTGCTGTGACTGGCTAACGAACCAATGCTTTCAAAAGTTTATTTGACCTCTTTCCCTACGGTTCATCTCGTACAACAGTTGATCGCATACACAGTTCACACAGCATACAGTTCATCGTGTACAAATGTGTGCTGCGCTGTCCTACGCAATCCTTTGCGATAGTGTTTCGGGCAAAGGATCTATGTGTGTAGGCAGGGGAACAGTATTGAACAAAAATTAAGGGTGGGCGTAATATGTGGTGTGATGGCGCGCGAGCTCGTGTATGAAAGCTTGCAGTAAGCACAAGCATCGCAACAGCGTGAATACGCATCAGAACTTATATGGATATGCATCTGAATTGCCATTGTCGGCAGAAGCAAAAACAAGATGAAGGATGGTGAGATAACAGGCTGCTGAGGCGCCCCCGAGGGGGACAATCACAAGGTGTGAGGTGGGTATGTCGCCACCATATAAATTCACATGACGGATACCATGACGTAGAGCCCTGTTTACATGAAGAAGAGAGAAAAGCATCGGAGCAACACATTTCATATAAGGTGAGAAATATAGTATGTACGTTACTTATAAATTTACCATGCTGTTTATTAGCCAAGCATATTTAAAAACTGCTTTCATTTTTCGATTCGAGGGTCAAACTTACGAAGTTTTGAAGTTTGAAAATTAGTACCTCGACGAAAATGTTCTTCAATTTTGGAAAAAGACGTAATTTCATTCACTTTTCATTCCATGAAAATTGCGCCTAATTTCATTGCCATAACATTTCTCCAAGCTTTGTTGAAATTCCGTTTCCATTCCATTATGTGGTCGCGAAATTGTGAAATTATTCCGGTTTCGTTCCCTTTCCGGAGTGGCAATTCCGCAACACTGCTAGCGATGTTGGGTATTGCTTAATGCTGACGCGTTGAAATCGCCCATTTGCGTTCTCCTCATCCTTGGGTAGATACTAAGTGTCCATCAGCTGCGGTACATACCCACATACTAGCAGCACGTGGCTGCCCGTGGGTATGTGCCACTGTCTGGCGGCAAGTGTTTGACGACGTGCGTGACGGAACTGTGACAATATTCATGTCTTCACCAGCGCGTCATATTCGTCAAACAATCTTACCCTCCCATGCTAAGCTTTATTCTCGCCAAGTTAAGGCGGTGACTACGAGAGCACCCAAACGTAAACGCCTAAATAGATAGATAGATAGATAGATAGATAGATAGATAGATAGATAGATAGATAGTTAGATAGATAGATAGATAGATAGATAGGCTTAAAGTCGCCGAAGTTCGCTAAGAAATGCTTCACAGTTCATAATTCTGGAGTATTACATGCCACAATGTCACAATAACTTATGAAATAACCATTATACATGCACCTAACTGCGGAAAAACGTCTTACGAATGGGGTCCTCCAAGATACACTTAACCACACGGTTGTTTTACCATTTCTCAATCATTCAAATGACACTCACATGGCTGCGACACTATAACACCCGATCCGATAGACTTTTGGTGGCTAGCTTTTGCTAATGTGTGCTTATTGCCAGGCAGCATTGAATAAAGTTGGTTGTATTTTAACTAGTGATGCATGTGCTACCTGACATTTGGTAGTATTCGGTACCACTGTGATGCATCAATAAATTGGCGCCTGTAGTGTTGGTTAAGGTCCTCTAAGGCATGGTATTGGTGGGTAGTGGTGAATAAATTTAATGTTAGTTACTGATGACCAATGCAGGCTTAATTTGATGGACACTGCTTAAGTTAGTCAATTACTCACTTTCACTGAACAACAATGGCCATCTGATAAACAGTATTGGTAATGGTGGCCTCACATTTACCAGGGCCGCGTAGTGCTTGGCATCTGTTCTTATTTTACTGGCATATAATCGTTGCGGCAGTCAGAAGGAGATCCCTGGAGCACTTCTGCTGTCTCAGCGGTGCGTTACCATTTACGCTTTGTAATTGACATTTCTTCATTCTGTACAATCCATGATTTTATTCTCAAAGTAAAAGGGGCGCTGGTTTTTTTAAAGTTTTGATTTCGGAAGATCACTGTTGGGCTGTAACATAAATTGGTGTTTTCATATTTCCACACTTAGGAAGTTCTCAGCAAAAGCGCTGTTGTATCGTTTGATAACTTAATTATATACAACAATTTAGGTGGAAGCGTCGAAACGATTGTCTCATTTTATCTATAATGCTGATGGTTAGATTCTACGGTTGTAGCGCCCTTGTCGTGAATCACATCGCATTTGCCGGAACAAGATTTGCCACTTAGTCTCACACCAGGTTCATGGCACACATAATCATCGAAAGTAACAGGACATGTAAAAAAAATGTAGAAAAACACTGGTGTGTCTTAAATCAAACAACTCATTGCGCGAAGAACATTTTTTTGTGTCTTTTAGTTGAGATGCATGTGACGAGGAAAGTCATTGACGCTGGTAACATATTTGCTTTTCATGTAAAGATCGACCAGTGAAATAATAACGTGCTCGGTGATTGAATTTTCGATCAATACCGAAAGATTCAATGCACTTTTTTGTTGTTTCAAGTAAAATATCAATCTATTGAGATTCAAACGGTGCGCGAAAAACCATTTGCAACGTACACAATACAAGCTAAGGGCTTTCCATGATGCTTTTTGCAACCAAACCAGTACGATAAAAATTAATCTGAGGAAAGTATAATATTAAAAACGCCAAGCCTGCGTGGAAGGCGTAGAGAGTCATAGCGAAAGCTAGAAGAGCGGCTTTTCACAGCCTTTTATCAACACCTATCTGGTAACTGCTGTAAGCACACTTGCTGGGTACCCGCTACGACAATAATAATAAAACTTTTAGGGTAGTGGGCCAGCATTCGCTAGGCCATGTTTCATAATTTTCGTCAGAAACGTTGTATCCGCTAAACTATTGCGGTAAATTTTGTGCCAATTGTTCATGCAGTAGTAGACGATGATGAAGAATTATGCCTGAAGTTGGTATGTGCCACAGAAGCAAGCAAGTGACCGTCGACCGGTTCAGACCAGCTCAGATTCTGGCATGGTACTACGTTCTGATGGTTTTGGTTGTTAATAATTGGGTAGTTTGATATCTTTTGAGTCCATTTGTATCTGTTATCTTGCGTTAGTCTACTTTCAGGGGTCATCAAGGAATCGCAGCGATGTCCAGGAATTATCCTGGGCAAGGCAGTTCGGCATGGGTAGCCTCTCTTCGATCAGATGAGATTCCCCTTGATCTCTTTTTACACAACGGCGTTAGCAGCATTCCCGTTGAACTGGTGCCCTTGGGTATTTGGGCAATCTGGTTGACATCCCTAAAGCGATCCAGGAGCAGCTTCGGGCGATAACCTCTGAATACGAAGCATCACTGAGGTACGACAGATTAGCCGCGAGGTATTGTGTGCCGATCACCAGACAAAGATTGTGTAGCGGATCTTTTGAAATGCTCATCATTTGCCTCTATCCCGGTGTGTGCATATATCCCACCCCATCTTGCATGAACTAAGGGGTTGGGCGTGGAGTTGACTCACAATTAAGCCAATCTGAAACGCTTGAGAAGCTCTCCTTTGCTGGGGTAATAGCTATCGACCGGTGCAATCGAGTAGTAGACAAGGGGAAAGTAGCCACCAAGTCAGTCATCGCAACTTTCGCCGGAACACCGTGCCCATCTGAAATGAAAACTTGGCCACTAATCTTCAGGGTGGAACCATTAACATCACGTCCCCTGCAATGTTAAATTGTTGGTGTTTTGGCCATAGTGCTGGTGGGTGTAAATCTGGAATACGGTGTTGCATTTGCAGTGAGGTTCACTCGCACGCTGATTGCAAGGCTCAAGCTGAGAAGTGCTGTCTCTGTGTGGATGCTCATAAAGGAGATTATTCCAGTTGTCCCACTCTCTTTCAAGAGAAGCAACTGTTGGAAGTAATGTACAGGCGACGATGATCAAAGAGAGAAGCATGACAGTTATCAAGGAAAGAACACAAGGGCATGCTGGGATTGCCAATCAACAGAATGCAATGGAAGATGCTAGCTTTGCTCAAGCAATTGAGGCCACAGTAGAGAAGGCAGTATCAAAGGCAATGGACAGGTTATTTACCAGCCTCTAAGAATGTGTGAGACAATGAGCACTCAACTAACTCAGCTGATGAATAACTCAGCAGCTTCTCTTCAGACAAGTTCTACACTGACATCTCAGTAGAAGGCATGATGCGGCACGAAAGCCAATAGGGTGCTCCTAGAAGGCACTCGGGTGGTTTTTAAGCCTACACAGAGAGAAGGTCACCTCCCTGCTATAGATTTCAGTGTCAACACTGATGTTGAAATTGATTCGCGTGCCCAGAAACGCAACCTAACTCTTTGAATCCTTCTTCTGTGTCGTCGAAGAAAGAAGAAAAAAGGTTCCGTCTATCAAAGTCCTAAAGGTCAGCATCCTAAAGAACGTTGTTTTGACTGTTGGTATATACCACCCAAAAATTGCCGTTCTACTTTTACTGCTTCCACAGATTTATCTTGTTTCATTGTTGAAAAAAAACGGATATGATATTGCTACATAAAACTTGGTTAGTTCGACATCAGTATTTTCATTTAAAAATTATAGATCATTTCGTTTAGAGTGATTGTCAAGTGTGGGTGGGTTACTTACTTTAGTCTCTACCAGATTTTGCCAAAAAGAAAAACTAACACTTCAGCTTTTGTCGCCGGAGTACGAAATTTTAGTAATTGTTTCGAATATTCCTTCATGTAGAACATTTCACATAGCAAATATACATTATCCGTCAGGGGTTCATGACACAAACCCTTTGGATAGTGTAATTTCTATTAGTGGTAATACTGTCCCATTAGCGGGAAACTTCAACTCCCATCACATAACTTGGGACTCAAAGACAGACTCGCGCGGTACACGATTATGGGACTGGTCTCAGCGTAATGGTCTCACTTGTCATAACTCAGGTATTCCCATTCTTATCAAAGGGAAGTTATCCTCATCTTTAAACTCAACTTTTTCGGGATCAGGCCTTGGCATCTCATCTTGGTCGAATGTGGACACTGCGACTAATAGTGATCAAATTCCAGGTACATTTGACATTGTGTGCCCACTAACATCTGTTCCTACTACAAAATTCACGTGCATAAATTACAGCATTTTTAAAAGGACCTTGCGAAGCGTCGTGGAGTCTCTATCTGAAGCAACGGTGAACAAAAAGCATTGGGCATTTGTTCACTAATACAGGAGTCGCGTAGCAAATGGAATTTGAGGTTTCAGTCAGTTGAACAAAAACCTGTGTGGCCATGGTAGAATGATAACTGTACTCGGGATCTCAGGCGTAGAAAAGCTTCCTGGAAGAAGCTATCACATAACCAGTGTCTAAAGAACTGGTCAGATCGTAAATTCATTGCAGGTACTTTTAAACCTACGGTGGCTAAAGCAAAGGCAGAGTATGATGAAAAGCACTTTGAATTTCGAAATAAAGTAACAAAAGACCTCTATTAGGATGTATGAGACTTGAGAAACTAATTCCTCAAGCAGTAAATCCCAAAGCTATAGTTTTATCGCCTTAGGAATTGTAGCAGTCTTTGAAAAGCATAGCTCAAGGTTTGGAAAAGTGATTCTCGATTAATGTTTATCCCCCTCCAGTAATCTCAGGATCAAGTGACAGTTTCTCTGAAATATCGATAGAGTAAGTGGCAGAAGTTATGAGAAAACTTACGAAGGCGGCTCCAGGCCCGGATGAAGGCACTTCAGCAATGCTGAAAATTTCGTTCAATAATCACCCGCGCATGCACCTAATGTAATAATTTATTCGATAAGAGAAGCTTGGATTCGATCTGAATGGCAAATCGCAAAAAACCATACTTATTCTAAAAAAAACAGGAGAAGGTTACGTTTTAGACAATGTCGGGCCAATTGCACTAACCTCCAATTTTCTCAATAGAGGGAGTAGTGAATGTTCACATAATAAAATTTGTCGATAGAGAAAGGGTTCTTCGCCCATGTCAAGTTGGATTTAGACAGGGATGTTCCATATGGTAAGCGCATATCGACCTAGAGAGTTGCATTTATCTGGCGCGGCGTCAAGTTACCATGGACATGACAAAAGCTTATGATAGCGTCAAGCATGGTGTATTAGTCAGTCGTCTGAGAGAAATCAATTCGCCAGTATACTTTGAAGCGTGGATAGCAGAATATTTTGGAAATAGAACATTTTATTGTTCGCAAGATTGTGTTGCGTCACGTACCCATAAAGAGGAAAAGGAGTACCGCCGGGCGCTGTTCTTCCGCCGGTACTATTCAATATTTTATTAGGCTTGATCTCATGCAATGAGAATGTTCAGACGTATGTATATGATGACCATATAGTGTTCTTGTCGCCCGCTCATGACATTCACGCTCTCTATCAAAACCTCCAAATGTACTTATCTGAAATGGAACATTGGCTTGACGTTTTTCATGTATATCTAAACGTGAACAAGTCTGCATTATTAGTATTTCCGACAAGAGACCCAGTATACATATCTCTCTCATACAAAACTCATACCTATCCACAATTACAAGTCATCAAATACCTAGGAGTGATATACGACAGCTCTCTAGTATGGCGAAACCACATCGAATATATTGCGGCAAAGGGTGTTTGGGCAAATGACTCATTACGGAAGATAAGGAACAGACGATCAGGAATGCGCAGAGCCACGTTATTATCAGTATACCGCATGAGGCCGTTTCTAGAATTTGAATGTGTCTTATACTCCGGGGCACCTGCTTATAAGCTACGTCCCCTAGTTCTTCTGGAGAAACAGGCACTGCACATGTGCTTAGGGCTACCTAAACTTGAGGTGAATAACGTTTTATATATAGAAGCTAGAATTCCCTCACGCCTCACCAGATTCAAAATATTGACTGAACAAACGTACTTAAGGGCATTTGAGTCTCCTTTGAGGCGTAAAGAAACAAATTTCATCGCAAAATTGGGTTTATTTTTTAATTGTCATTGGCCTAGATTTCACACACCTCAAATAAAGTTTGTACAGTCTCTTCTCGACCCACTATCCGCGCAAATTACGGAGGTCCTGCCAAGTTGTAGCTCGACAAGTTCTCTCTAAATATACTTTGATGACATTTTCTCTAATAGTGCTAAACACCTGCCAAGTAATTTGTTAAGAGCTACTTTACTTGACTACCTGCTAGGAATGCAAGCACATGTCATCATTGCGACGGACGCTTCTCAGCGAGATGAAAAGAGTAGCATCGTTATATTCTGCCCTGTTATAGACTGGTCCTTTTCTCTCCGCGTTCCAGATTTCACAAACATTCTTATTGCAGAATTTTCAGCCGTAGTATTGGCCCTTCGAAAACTGCCAACATAAATGAATTCCATCGTAATAATAACAGACTCCTTGTCGGTCTGCAGTGCCCTCACGGCATCCGGTGTTTCGAAAGCGTTAGTTGAATTCAACTCCCTAGTACCGAATTCATTAACACAGGTGCGATTAGTATGGGTGCCGGAGCATAAAGGCATAACTCTAAATGAAGCAGCTAATGCACTAGCGAAAGCGGCGTTAGACGGGCCCGCTATCAATATTACCCCTACAACAGCCTTTATAGTAACTTCTAGATTCCGGAAGCAAATGATGATGCGAGAATTCTATACACCATCTTTAAAAATTCTCTGGATTTCAACCATCTAATGGCAGCCTAGAAAACTTCCTCATGTCATAACCGATGACTGGAAGTTTCAATCACTCGATTACGCTATCGTATTCCTCTATTAAACTTTTATCTGTTTAGAACAGGCTTGACTCCCTCTCCACTTTGTTCTTTTTGTGGAGTAGAGGAAACTGTGAAGCACTTTTTCATCTCTTGTAAAAAGTTTTCAACCCTAAGAAAGGTATCACTAAAAATACCTTTACGAATCCTTTTCTTAGCTTTGACACCGCCAAATTTACTATCCTTAAGTGCACAGACCCTAGGGCACAGAAACGGGAAGGTGTGCGTGGCCGTAAAAGATATAATTGTACAGTCTAAGAGATTTACTTATTAACCTCAATACCAAAAGGTTCTCAATTATTCAATGTAGGCTATTGAAATATTTTCTTTCATATCAATAATTTATTGCTCAGTCAGTAGGAACTAGTTCATTAAAATTTTTCTCAAAAATTGTTTACAAAAAACAATATTTATGTTAATTTTCACTTTACCAGTATTTATTTATATACATTCGTTTTTTTATAAGCTACCCGATTCTTGGCTGATCCCCCAGAGTGGGTGTGAGCCACGAGTTTAAGATCTACATCTACATCTAGTTTAAAGCTGAACAAAAACAAGCTTTGAGAAAGTCGGAAATCTTTCTCTGATTGCCGCGGAGCTTGTTGCAAGTGTCAAGCTTCGAAATTCATTGTTGATAGCCAGCAAAGGCAAAACTGGGTAATATAATTTGACTCCAAAGGAGCGCTGCAAATAATTGAGGATGTTTATTTTCAAATAGATAATAACATCATATATGAAATATAAATACAGTTAGCAACGGTTATCTGGACGGCCACAAGACATGTTTTCAGGGGATTCCAGGTCACGTAGGAGTGATGGGAAACAAAACGGCTGACAAGTTAACCACTGCAGCGCACAAAAGTTCACTCGAAATCAGTGCCCGTTTATTTCTCAGAGAGCAAGAAGGTTGTTTCTGAACTGTGCCACGAATTCTGCAAAAATGCTTCGTTTGACGAAACTACAATGTCGTCAGTCTTACATCAAATAGATCTGTCTCTTCAATTTTCACCTAATCAAAAGATTGATAGATAATCCGACACGCTATTTCACCGTCTACGGTTAGGTGTTTCAAACACCTCACTTTTAATGCCGCATAAAAAGAACGTCCCCGCACTGCGACCACTGTAGTCATGTCGATGCATCAGAGGTGCATATTCTTTTAGAATGTCCGACGCGCTGAACTACGCGCTGAACGGAGGGATCGTTTGAACCGACTTGACAGTCGACCATTCAAAATTACACAAATACTTGGACCATGGCCGCATTCGGATAATGAAAGGTGTGCAGTGAGTGCCTTCCGCGATTTTTTAGTTCATATTATAACTGTCTTTAGTTCATATCATAACTTGCTGCTATTTATTTATTTATTCATTTATTAAAAATACCTTACAGGCCCACTGAAGGGCATTGAGTAAGCGGGCATCAGTGTACAAACAAAATAACAATAAAGGAGAAAAGCAGACGGAAATACATATAAAAAAGTTTACAAAAATCAAGGTGCAACAGCGTTTTACAATATTAGAGCGCAACGAAATCAAGTTATCACGAAAAGTTTCATGTTTAGAAATGAATACAACATGATCCGAAAGATCGTTACAATATGCAATGGCTCGAGGTAGTGATGATACGTTAGATGCTTGCATGTGATCATGAATGCGCATGGGACTACGTCAATTGTGAATGCGCCGGCAAGTGCGCGCAGGAGAATAAAGTGGCAAACAGTGAATTTCGTTACTATAAATGTATCTATGAAACAGACATAAATGAGCTATGTTGCGGCGTATTTACAGTGACTGAAATGCAGGGTATTGTTTTATTAGGGTAATGCTTGAATGATAGTCGTAGTTTCCAAAGATCAATCGCGCTGCCTTATTCTGGACGGCTTCCAACATACGTACCAGGTAATCTTGATATGGTAACTATGTGGATGATGTATACTCTGGCTGTGGGCAAATATAAGTAATATATGATAATGCGCGTACGTTAGAAGGAGCGTTGCGCAAGTTTCTGCGGAGATATCCGAGAGATTGAGGGGCTTACGATGAGACAGCTGCTATATGCGTAGTCCAGGATAGATCCGATGTGAAGTGAACTCCTAAATATTTGTAAGATGATGTAGCTGAAACAACGGCGTTATTAATCTTATATTAAAATGCTGAATTGGTATGCTTTTAAGGTGAATCGGAATAACTTGCATTTAGTGGCGTTAAGGGACATCTGCAAAGTTTCGCACCACCGGAAGGTTAGGTCAAGGTCATTTGAGAGAGCGGAATGGTAATTAAAATATTTATTGTTGCGGTTTATGGCGCAATCGTCAGCGGACAACCTAACTATAGATGAAAGGTTATCGGACTAATCATTATTGTATATTAAAAAAAGTAACGAACCTAATACACTGCTTTGGGGAACACCGGATGCGACGTATTATTGAATCAATACGGAGCGCAGCCAATTTAGAGATTAAATGACAATCAGGAACTCTATCCGAAAGGTGATCCCAATATATTAACTGGACTATGACCATGCATACTGTGCATATTCATGCATTATATTCCCTATAACGTATATAGTATCGTACATATAGCCTTTGATGAAGTTTTCCTATTTTCTTCATAATTTTGCTTCTTTGTGTGTATATATTGTACATTACTATTATGATGTTGGAATAGCGGGCTCTAACGTAGTCTATCTTCCCATGTTCCACCAAATATAAAAAACAAGCTTTTGGGATGGGTTGTAGCATTGGACGACCCACTAGTTACGCTCTTCATATTCTGCTACGACTGCTTGTTCCTCCGCTGTTTTAAAAAGGCTTTATAAGTCGTAATAGTGCTATTGCTTTCCCTACAACAAGCCTGTCTAAAGCAAGTTTTCCCACAAGTGTTAAGTTCCGGTGGGGCTCAGTGGTAGAATATTGGGCTGGCACACAGTAAACCTGTGCTCGAGCCTAACTGTGTCATTGTTACTAATTGTTCTTTCTAATTTTGCAGAATGGTGCTACGGACACCGGCGGTAGCGGTGGCAGAAAACTACGGCGCTGCGTGAGGCCTGAGTTGTTATCTCATACCAGCTTTCGCTGTAAAAGAAAAACAGGAGCAAAACCGGCGTTATGGTGCTTCAAATTACGTAGGCGTCATGGGAGTTACTTTATTGCTACCTAATTCTCGATAAGTCTATGAGGAACAACGGCACTTTTGATAATTTCGACAATCTACAGTGGCCCCACACTTTCGCTGGAAATGTATGGTAAGAATTATGTAATGCATGCTCTGCTGAAGAACTGTGAATTCTGTGACAAACACTTCATCACTCAGCGACACTGTCGCGGTACAAACACCAATCAGACACAGCGAGTTGCCACGCACGCAACACAACGTTATCGCTTTCTCGCACAAAAACATGACTTTTCATACCGGACGAGCTTTGAACGCAGCACTTCTGATCGACATGGTGGTTCCAGTGTCCACAAATTGTACCTACACCATCAACAAAAGTTGCGCTCTATTTTCAAACATAAACACCAGTGGGCGTATCTCTTCTTGCAGAGAGTCACCGGTGAACTTCCCCCCAGCGGCCGGACTGCCTAGTTCTCCTGATGTTGGCACGGGTAGTGGCGACGGGGTGGCGGCGACCGGCGCAGTCGAGGTGCTTGAGGTGTTGTCACACTTCGGTCCGAGGCCGGAGAAGTGTTGCGAAAGTGCCCCTACCGGAAGCTTCTGTTGGGTCGTGCTTGGCTGTCCAGAGTTCTTCAAAAGTTGGGACACCGCGGCTGCTGAATACAAGGTGGTGACCGTTCGTAACGTTATATCCTTGAGCGATCGCAGTACCTCGATATGTGACCGGTCACGCCGTAGTTCTAGCGCAGACGAGCTGGGCGAAGTCGTCGCTGCACCTCGTCATGGTCTGGCATGTTGGCATGGTGATTTGCGTGAATGCGACGCACAAAACAATCGTTCGCTGGCTGGTGGTATGGTCGTTCGTTACGGTAGCGTGGACGGAACAGCGGTCGCTGGTAGTAAGTCGGGTTTGAGCGATAGCTACGCTGAAATTTCCAAACTGTGCTGCGCTGCCGGATGTACTCCCGAAATCCACAAGCTACGAGGAAGCCACGTCTTGCGGGAAATGGCAACGAGCGGCGCCAGCCACTTCACCTGTCATGATTTGTTGCCTGCCTAGCTCTTCTCGAGCGATCTGACCAATGGTTGTAGCAAGGTCAACAGGTGGTACAGTTTTTACGCTGGCCACCGTGGCGATAGTGGTTAGATGGGCAAACTTCAGCGTTATTCTGCGCTGCTGCAATGTCTGAAATGTCTGACATTGTGTAATAGCATCTAACATGGAAGTCAGACTTTCTTTGCTTATTAAAATGCTATAGACGTCCTCAGCTATACATTTCAATAAGTGTCCCACCTTGTCTTCTTGGGACATGCTGAAATCTATTTGCCTATACACAGCCTCAAAATCTCTCCTGTGTATATTGTACAGGTCTGAGCGGGAAACAGAGCTCTCTGTGCAAGAGTCTGCTCAGCAAGCTTCCTTTCCGCTGCAGTATTACTGAAACACTTCGTTATCTTAAAAACAAAGCATTCTCACGTCGTCGGTATGTCCCCACGGTTCTCGTGCCACACAAGTGCAATGTCAGCCAGGCGAAAAACCACACGAGACAACTGGAAGGCAGCTTTCCATTTGTTGTGTTGGCTTACCCGCTTGTAGTGCTTGAGCCATGCGTTCACGTCGTCCTTGGCCTTCCCGGAAAAGGTTCATGGCTATTTGTGATTATTTGGACAGATTTCTCAGCGCAAAAAAGACAGAACTTCTAGATAAGAAACACATAGGCACAGCGTTGTCTTTCTTTTTAAAAGTACCGTCTTTTTGCGCTGAATTATCTGTCTAAATAACCATGAACCAACTCACCCAAGCAGCAGTTTTAGCTCTTTTTGATACAGTCATGAACTGCAGGGCCTGGTTCCCGTGCATCTGCTTTTTCAGACGTGAAAGACAAAGGAGGAGGCAGGCCAGCGAGTCATCGACTCCGGTGAAGTCCAAAGGGTAGCGGTTCCATCTTTGGCTGTTATACCCAGCATCTTCCACCACTCTGTAACGTCTGAAGTAGAGATGCGGGGGTTTTTGAACAGAAGGTTCGAATGGCGAGGCCACGCGGGACAAAGCTGCCAAGAGATCTTCCAAAGTCCACACTTCTAAACCCTCTT
Organism: Rhipicephalus annulatus; assembly: GCA_013436015.1. Classification (NCBI taxonomy): domain Eukaryota; kingdom Metazoa; phylum Arthropoda; class Arachnida; order Ixodida; family Ixodidae; genus Rhipicephalus; species Rhipicephalus annulatus. The sequence continues at coordinate 121,701 of WOVY01010314.1, forward strand.
CTCAGTCTGGCGCACACAGGTAGTAAAGATATGAAGAAATTGCTATGGCATGACATGAATACATCACAGACATAAAGTACATGTCATGCGTTGTGTATATCTGATTGATTGATTCAATTTTCATTGTACTTTTTTAATAAGTGCCTATGTATAGAAACTAGCTGCAAGCTAATAAGTATGCATATCTGCAGGAAAAAATGTGTTACTGTGTTATCTGTATCATATGATTGTTTTTTTTGTTTTTTTTATGTTGTACCTCTGAGCTGACCTGTACACTTTTTATGTTGCACATTGTATTGGACCGTTCACTAGCCACTTTAGGCTATCGGTCCAAATAATCCCTGTAATTGCATATATCTATTCATGAAAATGAAGTTTCATTGATTGATTGAATGATTGATATCTAAAAGTAGGTTCAGCATCAGAGAATATATCAACCATAGGCGCTTGCATGCTTGGCAAACAAGCAATAGTGAATGACATCTCATGACATGAAGGCATTCATTTGCCTCAAAGAAGAACTTGGATATCTATGCGAACCTTGCTGCCCTGCTTCGAATTAAATTGATTTCCACAGAACGTTGGATCTTCCAGGCTTCTTGAGCAACACATTGTTAGTTTGGCGCATCTGCCTCGTCAGCTGCCTGTTAGGAATACGAGAAACGAGCTGTTAATTTACTGCCACGCGCCCAACATATCAGTAAAAAGGTACAAGGCAAACGTTTATGACAATGTTTTGCTACTTTTTCTGACGCACAGAACTTTGGGGCCCCATTAGCTTAATGAATGAACAGGCGAGGCACGCGAGGAAGCGCTTATCACGTTTTAAACCAGACGACAAGGCAGCTTCCGCTAGCAGAGCAAATTTCTGACAGCTCGGTAAACAGAGACTTTGTTGGCTCCTGTTTCGGACAGTTGAGATGTGCAGTGTATGCGACGTAGAAAAGACGCAAAAAATAGCTACTCCCCATACGGCTTAGTTGAGCACTAATAGAGGGTCGCGAATATTTTGTATTTTGTAACCCAGCATCATTTAAGGGGCGAGTTGCACCAGTATTAGGCCGCAGAGAATTTCACTTTATCTGGTACCCATCTGCTAACTCATCTAGAATATATAAGTGAGTGTAGCAGTTGTTTATGAAAGTACAGCTATCAGAAGGAAATGCAATAAAAGCTTTAAACGGCAATTTTTTATAGAAACACAGTTCTAAACTACATTATAAATATACAATATTTAATCTCATGAAATCTTCACAGCAAAGTTAACTATGGGCAGGGCGCCACCCACAACAAAGTTTTAGATACGGCCACCTTTGCTCGTTTTTAGATTCTTGTTTGGTTTAGTCTGCACAAATTGTAATTAAGCTGCTGACTGCTCTTTATTTTGCGACAAAGTAGAATAAAATATTAGTGGCCGTGAAAACTGTTTTTATACCCTTAAAACATTTACCCATCATCAATCAGCGTTTTATAAGAAAACATTATTTACAGCTACCGCCGGTAAATTAAAAGTCGCTAGACCAGCCTATATGCCAGCTACCAACAATTTGTAGGCAATTAGGCACAGATAACTAATAAAATTTCTCAGATGACGTTCAATAAACGGTGAGTTAACGTGTAAAAGTAGTATAAAAATGGTTTCTCGGCGCTGTATTGACCCTCTTCAAACTATTTACCTAATAATCTATTGACCATTAGCCACTGATAACGAGAAACAATGTCCTTAGTAACGTTCAATGTATACGCGAAGAATGATAAATTAAAAATATAGTTACACTATTTTGCTAGCATTCTGTATACCTATTAACGTCTTCTCTACTACTGGTCACTGAAGTGTTGTTGATGTATCTTGCCTAATGAAGATAATTCTTACTTTAGGATAACCGACGAATGTAATTGAAGGCACTTCTGTGCTGAAAGGTGCAGTCACATTTGCTTGCATCAAGGAGTCTACACCTACACATTGCACTTGACTTTGACCTCAAGCAGGTGACGTAGCTTAAAAGCTTCTGTAAAGTGCAATGCAGGTTTAAGACAATAATCTTTCTCGGGGATCTTCGATGCAAACATTTTGGTCTGTCTGTCTGTCTGTCTGTCTGTCTGTCTGTCTGTCTGTCTGTCTGTACAGTTGTCTGTTTTTCCACCCTTAACGGTACCTCGAACAGCACCAAAGTGACCAAACGATACTCCAAACGACTGACCCAATCCGCAGCGCCCACCAATAATGTTCAAGCTTCAGCGTTCATACTTCTTCAATTTTCAATTAAAAAGAAATTATCGTGCATATCTGAGGCATGATAACAACATGTCAATGTTATGTGTGTGTATTTTTTACTAAAAAAGGCATACATAGGAAATCTGAAAGATCGTAGCCTTTATAACACTGCGCTACCCTTGCAACGCTCGCACGAAACGGCAAGTGCTTCCAAGGCTTTGCTAAGATGACATGGTAGTGGCAACTACCCTTCGCTTTGCGTTCTACACCTTATCACCTCAGAGTTGGGCGCGCACGGCACGCGCGCCGTTTTCCAGGATAACTGCAAGATAGCGGCCATGTCCCACGTTTGACGAGACTTACTGCGCTCGTTCGCCTCTGCCGCCTGCTCGAGGCACTCTAACGCAACACCTCCTGAATACTATTCACCAATTTTCTTGCGCAGAACACCAAACAAACGTTTTGTTTCTTCTTTTCAGACGCAAGACTATCGTCTTTCGACGACATTTGCGGCGTAACATGCAGATAGGGGGCCAATTTCTTGTACTGTAGTTCTTAAATAAACCACATGCTTGAAAGTGTTACCTACAACAAGGCACTGTTTCAAGTTTACTGTTAGCATTAAATAATATGCAACGTCAAGAAATTGATTCATTCATTGATATGTGGAGTTTAACGTCCCAAAACCACTATTTGATTATGAGAGACGCTGTAGTGGACGGCTCCGGAAATTTTGATTACATGAGGTTCTTTAACGTGCACCCAAATCTGAGCACACGGGCCTACAACATTTCCGCCTCCATCGGAAATGCAGCCACCGCAGCTGTAATTCGATCCCGCGACCAGCGGGTCAGCAGCCGAGTAACTCAGCCACTAGACCACCGCGGCAGGGCAACGTCAAGAAATGTTTGCACAAACTATGTAGTATAAGTGCGCCACCAGCTTATTTACAGGTCAACTACATCGACGCTTGCAGTTAGTGACTACAATTCCCAGTGATGTTAGAAGCGTTTCTGTCAAATATAGGCGATTAACAATTTTTGTAGTAAAACATTTAACTTTAGCAGCTTGTGCGATGACATGTATGCATGTCTTCATACAGCAGAAGATCCCAAAAAAGCATTTCTTGCGTAAGTTTTCTACAGCATGGCAAAACAACTATTAAATAGAGAGGAAATAATCATTCGCAGACATAAAAATTTAATATATTAGGCACAATATTCTTACAAGAGAAAGTCAAAGTGTAAATTGTTTTCTGCTATCTCCCACACTAGGGTTTTTAAGAGTAGTACTATCCAGAATTTATTTACTGCTGTGTGCAAAAACCTGATTGATTGATTTGTGGGGTTTAACGTCCCAAAACCACCATTCGATTATGAGAGACGCCGTAGTGGAGGGCTCCGGAAATTTTGACCACCTGGGGTTCTTTAACGTGCACCCAAATCTGAGTACATGGGCCTAAAACATTTCCGCCTCCATCGGAAATGCAGCCGCCGCAGCCGGGAATCGAACCCGCGACCTGCGGGTCAGCAGCCGAATACCTTAGCCACTAGACCACCGCGGCGGGGCTGTGTGCAAAAACCTACGGCATGTGTGACGCTTAAGCTTGGTTTAGTCGTTGAGGGTATGGGAGTTGACATTTGAATTGGTGGAACAACCTCTATACAGTTCATACTTGCATCCAAGCAATTTTCCTAAGCATTAAACATTCACGCCAGAATCACGTTGATACAGAAGGCAGTGATGCTGTTTGTAATTCGTTATACGTGGAATCAATTTTTTAATGCGAAGCTTTCCTTAGCAAAATTCGGTGAGTTTGAGAGTATCTATCTATCTATCTATCTATCTATCTATCTATCTATCTATCTATCTATCTATCTATCTAAGATTGATTGATTTGTGGGGTTTAACGTCCCAAAACCACTTCTGATTATGAGAGACGCCGTAGTGGAGGGCTCGGGAAATTTCGACCACCTGGGGTTCTTTAACGTGCACCCAAATCTGAGTACACGGGCCTACAACATTTCCGCCTCCATCGGAAATGCAGCCGCCGCAGCCGGGAATCGAACCCGCGACCTGCGGGTCAGCAGCCGAGTACCTTAGCCACTAGACCACTGCGGCGGGGCTACCTATCTATCTATCTATCTATCTATCTATCTATCTATCTATCTATCTATCTATCTATCTATCTATCTATCTATCTATCTATCTGTCTATCTATCTATCTATCTATCTATCTATCTATCTATCTATCTATCTCTATCTATCTATCTCTCTATCTATCTATCTATCTATCTATCTATCTATCTATCTATCTATCTATCTATCTATCTATCTATCTATCTGACTATCTATCTATCTATCTATCTATCTATCTATCTATCTATCTATCTATCTATCTGTCTATTTTGCGCCTACGACTTCCAGCTCTGCTGGCCAATTCGACAATGGTATGGATACCGAAGCTAGTGCTGCATGCCATGACTGTATGACGAGCATAAGTGACTAATCATAACATTAAAATTATGGCATCTATCTCGTGAATTTCAATATTTACATTTCATAGCCTTGCTCCTTGTGTGGTAGTTTCGTTCACATGATATATTGCAAATCTGGTATGGTATCACTTGACTGTATGGCAAACATAAATCAGAGACCCTATATAACGTGGAAATCATTACATGCATGTCATTTAATTGTCGATTATAGGTCATAAAATTACGGTGCACTCATGGCCGTTTCGCTAGCTTCGCATACGCCAAATTTGGTATTACGACATGTGAATGATCAACTAAGGTAAAATGACACGTCGAAACATGATAATCATGATACGCAAGTCCGGTAAAACATGACTATATGGTAAACATGACTATATGCTCATAGCGCGTTTCCGGCTGTTTCGCTAGCTCCAAATATGTTTGGTATCACGTGACGCGAACCAATGACAAAGGTAAATGACACGTCCAAGCAGGATAATCATGACATGCGTGTCATATGAGTCGTGACTACATGCTACGCTCACATCCCGCTCCCGGCCGTTTAGCTAGCTCCACAATATACTAAACTTGCTATCATGTGACGCGAACAGACAAGGAAGGCAATTGACACGTCTAAACTAAATAATCGAGACATGCACATCATGCAATACGTAACTACATGCTACGCTCATAGCCCGCTTGCTGCCGCGCCGCTAGCCTCTTCTTGTACCAAATATGGTATTACGAGACATGAACAGACGACGAAAGTAAATGACACGTCTAAACAAATCCTGTGTGTCTAAGTAATGCTGTCGACTGCTATCAGTAAAGCTTGCTCTTTGAGCTGGCGAAACATATGCAGGAGTGCATTCATACAGGCACACTTGCATACCTTCAGTTCTACTGTGATGTGGTATTATTGTGCTCTTGGTGTTAAGAAAGCGCTAACAAAGCTAAAGTTGACGTACCTTTCTCGATTGGCGGGCGCACGACCATACAGAGCAGGTGGTCCTCTCTATAGGGTACTGCGCATCTTCGCAATGAGCAGCACCGACAGAACAGAACACACGAGTACACAGCACGAGCACACTTCGAATAACTTGACAATCGTCTTTAAACACAGCCCTAACAGTTATAAGAGATGCGCAGCAAATAAGCATAAAGGATTCCAGCAATGCTAGTCTCACAGACGAGAACCGTGGTTCAAGTGCGCACGAACATTTTTATCATAACTAAACCTAACTCCTTCTTCTTCGAAGTATTACAAAAGATTTTTATGTGAATACAACATACGTAAGTTGGTAATGCGTAGAACATTTTCACATAAAAAAGGCATGAGCGCGCAAATTTTGAACTTTGTGAGGACGCACAAAATTCGAAACGTTAGTTTTGTTTATATATTTCCGTTATACATTTTCTTACTGTTTATATATTGGTTGAATAATTAGGAAGGCTGTTGAACGAGTACACCTTGCAACTCTAGAAATACTTGTACTTTTGCCTTTGTTTAGTGAAAACTGGGTTAAACTTCTGGTGCTTCTAAATTGTATTCGAATATTTTTTTCCTTCAACCATTTCCTTTTTCCTTTTCCTTTAGGCTAGTGTGTTCTATGGCGATCTCTAGTGTATCTTGGCGTACAGGCGGGAGCTTGCCTAAAAAATTTTCTTCATTAGATTCTTCATTGTATGAATGACTCACTTTTCTGTAAAGCACGCAGGTAGTGGAAAGAAATTCCTAAATTTTAGCTAATGGCAGTGGTGTCTGCAGGGTTTCGTCTGGATGGGTGAAAAATTGTACTACATCATGAACGGGCTATTCTCACTTCTCAAAAGAAGTTTTCACAGCAGGCCATTGACGTGCTGTAGCATCAAAAGTTGCCTTTATGTGAACGTGCGAACGTACAGGTGGTGGGCCAAACTTCTCACGCCCCGCTGCCAAAACAGTACACGTGATTGTGGCCTGGAAACTTTTCACCAGCGCTGTATATTACCTCGTCGTGAGTAAGTGTTTCTCCAAAGTCTTTGCGATTGTATTTTTTACTTCAAAAAAAGGCAGATTGTTAAAAACGATTGTAATAAAGCAAAGAATACTGGCGGAAAGTACATTCGGTCATAACAATGTAAAGATAGTAATAGATTGACGTTTTTAAGGCTAACATTGCTGCAGCTTTCTTCGGAGAACAGCGCCGTTACTAGATTGTTTTCTTTTTCGGGGCGAGGGTTCTACCATAATTGATATGTTCGTGCGTGCCTTTGTATGTGTGCATGCACATGCACGTAAACAAAATTGAAAAATCATTAAGAAGGGTTTGCTACCCCCCTCCAATTCTCTATGTTATGCTCCTCTCAGGGAACGTTCTTTACAAAAAAGTTGGTGAACATTCTTTCAGTTTTTTTGGAGAAAGTTTCTTTGAACAAAAACAGGGAAACAATTTATCATTTTAGAGAGTGTTCCTTTGAACAGAAGCTGAAAAATTTCTTTTTACCTTGTTCAGAGAAATTTTCTTTAAACGAAAGTAAAAAAAATCTGTCTTTTAGCGATATGTTAGTAGAACGTCAAAGTTCATAGGTTGTCAGTGAAGTTAGTACAACGTTGGTTGGTTCGTTAGAAACAGTCGATATCAATTTCCGTAAAGGTATGTTTTTCTTGTATTGCGCTGTGCCAAATATTCTGACAAGTTTAGTGCATGTGAAAGAGGGGGTGCTTATGATGTTTCTTTTCCTAGCAGATAGAATAACAATGAACAAACCGGCAATTGCTTCAAGATGTGGCTACGCGAGCGCAAATAAAACTGCATGCTGACTGCTTATCCCGGAAGCACGGCAACTTATTACTGCAGGTTTCATTGTTACAAAACGTTTGACTGCACCACCTATGTATCATCATGCAAAAACAAAAACAAAAAAGAGAAATTGTCGAACCTTCCACGATGTGTCACACAGGCTTCGATACTTGCATTGTCGCTCATTTATAATTGTCATCCAATGTGAAGGTTCCGTTCATTCAGAGCGCTGAAGCTACTAGACATACAGAGACGGGGGCGTCCGATGGTGTTTCGGGAATGTCTTCATGTATTTTTTGTCCATGTTTGAATGAACGTACGTGTTTTCCTTCTGTGTTCATTGTTCGACTATGATTTCCTAAAACGAACAGGTGTCAGTTTACACTAGTTTTGTACTGCATCGCTCTTTTTACATTGTGTTTGATTTTCTCTTCGCGTGCTGGATGCCTAACTATGTTCATTCAAATGAATCTTGTCCCGGTTTTTTTTTCCGAAATTGGTTGAATAGTAAGGTGCACTTTTTCTTGCCTGCCGACAGCCTGAAACATCGACAACTAAGAAATAAATCTGTGGAATAGACTGTTCCCGAAAAACCGAATGTATCGGGTGATCAGTCAAATTGACTTCTTTGAACTATGAAGTTTTCTTCTCTAAAACACTGAAGGCCACGGTGCAAAGTGATTGCGTTGAGTTGAAAAAAAGGTAGACAACACGCTACGAGTGATATTTTGTCTGCACAAGTTAAGTTGAAAAAAATATATCTTTAGGAGCTGTTCGAAGTTGAACTGTAGACATGTTTTCAATTTTTTCCTAGATTAAGACTTTTCACTAGGTGAACTTTAATGTCACAAGCGTCTTCAACTGAGAGTCATTGAACATAAACAAAAGATCGCGCGTTTGCGCCTTATTCACGACAAACTTCGTGTGAAAAACAGCACGTATTGGTAAGACCAGGACAGCACTATAAAGAAACAATGCTCAGTTGCTCCTAATATTCAAACCACGTGACCGCTCCGGATCGGAAGAACTGCTCCGAAGGCCGTCCTGATGTCTTCATTGAAATTCTTATTGAAATCGCATGACTCACATGTACTCATTGTTAATGAAATAATTCAATGTTTGAAGGTATCGGCGAGTTTTCTCCTGAAAACTATAGAATAAATTTAATGCATGCTTATCCTGTACCACAGGTGTAACAGTTATCAGAAATTTGCTACTGTGCTTATTCCTCATCGTCATCAGCGCATTTGTCCTCGTCATAGTAAGTACAACGTGCAAAGCACAACGGACACGCCTGAAGCCGTAGTAGCTTCGCTCCAAAGGAATGCTGCCTTGTTAATGACGATAAACTTTCTTGGGAACCTTCGATGCGAAAATATTGGTATGTTTGTACATTTGTCTGTTTGTCTGGCCTTAAAGGGACACTAATGTCAAATGACGATTTACGTCAGATTGAAAGGTTAATGTATGACAATAAAGATTGACAATAGTGCCCTACGTACCGAGAAAAAATAAATTAAATGCACAAGAACACAAACGCCGCATAGAAAATTTTCAAAATGATCCCGATGACATCAGACAAACCGCCTACAAGTAATCATTGGTAATCTATCTGACTGCACTAAATAAAGAACCTCCCGTACACCAAGAGACGCAATTACATGTTGCTTGTTCGCTTCTGTTTGATTCAAGCAAAAAAAAAGAAAAAAAACACTTGACGGTACTACGGCGAATGGCACGAGTACTTCAAAAATTCAATTTGCGCGTGGTTACATGGCACAAGTGATGTAATCTCGTGCGCGCAGTTGAAAAAAAAAACGTTTGCAATCTCTAAGCCAATAGCGGTAAATTCATCAAAGGTCATTATTGTTGCTATGACTCCAGCTGCTTTCGGCCTGCTGCTACTAGCGCAGTAACGCCGGGCAACGTTGTGCACGGCTACAGTGACGCTAATCGGTCCAGTTCATCCGCTCCTTGAGATGGGTAATTTAAAGTGCACTAACTTGATGCGAATTACTAAAACGTAATTTATAAAATCTATTCTTTAGAACAAAAGTAACACCACAAGGTTTCGGGACCGATATTTCAACAATGAACGTCGATTTATTAGTTGCCTTTGGTGTCTCTTTAAAGGAGCACTGAAATCAAATTCACTCATGCCAAGATTTTTGATCAGCTAGTAGCTATAGACCCCGTAGCAGTGATTCATGACCTAAAGGGCAACTGAGGAATGAAAAAGTATCATATTTATTGATTTATATCACTGGTATCAGGCACTATTTAAAACGGATGTCAATCCCGCTATTTTGAGTTCTGGGGGCACCAGCAGTGGCGCTAGCTCGCGGCCACCACCAGATCACGCCACAGCCGATCACTTCTCCACAGAAAAAAGTGACGTCAGGCTTAGCTGCTCTGCAAACATTTAGTCTGCTAGGCGGACACATTCAGTCATGCTTTGTCACCCGCATTGCTGTCGTAGCCATACGAAGTGTCGGCTGGGGTTCGATACGATAGTCTGGACTTCGAATTCCCACGGATCGCGACGTCGCGAATTCTTTTCGCTTCGATCGACCTTTTTCAGAACAGTGATTCTGAAATAGACACAGTTCCAAACAGCACTGCAGAAGTGCCCGAAGATGCATGATTCAGCCATGTTCGCTCGTGTGTCTCAGTTAGCTATATTGGTGTATTTTGGCGTGCAAAGCATTCAGGTATACGCAGAGGTGTCGATACAATATAGCTATCACGAATGAGCATCATCGGAAAAATACAATACGTTTCCTGTTTGCCAGCTCCTTTTTTGCGTCTCCAGATGGCCCCAGCTATCCAGCCTCTCGCGGTTAACATGATATTGCCACTTTTGCGTGAATGCAAAGCGTACAGATGAACTAAAATTTAACGATACCTGCGTGTTACTTGTCAGCAATGATATCTGATTATACGCTGTTCCACTTTTAAAAGCTTGTAGCTTGTGGTCGTGTTGATGTGTAACACATACGTAGTTATGAAATGACGCACTTATTGCACTTTCTCTGTGCTTCGAACTAGACGACTGCAATTCACCTGCAACTCACAACAATTCGCCGACATGCTGAGCAACAACCACGTGTTTATTTATGAGGCACTACGCCGTGATCCTGATTGGGTTGCAGAAATTAGGTGGCTTTTCTGATCTTCTAACCACTACCACCGACACATGTTTAATTATGTTCTTTTTATCGCCGTTCTTCTAAAGATGGTTTTTATCTCAATACTTTCACAAAATCATTCAAACCGATGCGATGAATATCACACGCGACGAGAGAGTGCATTTCTGCGCCTCGGCGCCAGTGGGCGCCACGATAAGAACACTCGGACGACGCACGCCATCGCTACTAGGGCATCGTCCCTCAGTATGGTATTTGTGGAATGTATCACACCGAAGACGTAGCACTAGGGTCAATGTCGCAGGGCAGTCTATTTTTTGTTTTTTTTCTCATTAGCTTTTCTACGCTGTTTGACATCAAAATAGATACCTTCCACGCGACGGATGCCGTTCAATTTTCGCGAAGGAGGCTCATGCATACCAAGAGATCAAATGATGTGCACATCTTGATCTTGCAATTTGATGTCAGTGCTCCTTTAACGATACCCCTAATGACACCAATCGATACTCCAAAGAGGTGACACCATCTGCAGCACCCGCAAATATGGCTCAAGATTCAGCGTTTATACTCGTGCGGTGCGTCTCTCATAATCATATAGTGGTTTTGGGACGTTAAACCCCACATATCAATCAATCAACTCGTGCGGTTGTAAATTAAAAAGAAGTTGTTGTGCATGTCTGATGCACCTTAACAACGCGTCAATATTCTGTAGGTATGTATTTTTACTAGAAAAGGCCTAATTAAGTAATTCTAAGAACCGTAGCATTTATCACGCTGCACTGACAATGCAGCGCTTGCACAAAAAGGCAAGTGTTTCCAGCGCTTTGCGAAGACCACAGAGCGATGGCACCTACCCGTCGACTGTTCTACACTTTATCGCCTCCAAGACGGGCGCGTACACCGCAAGCTTCGTTTTCCAACGTAACTGAAAAATAGCGGTCATGTCTCACGTGTGATGTCACTTGAGGCGCTCGTTCGCCTTCGCTTAACGCTCAAGGCACTCTAACGCAGCGCCTCCAGAATATCATTCACCAATTTTCTTGCGCAGAACATACGATAAAAGTTTTGGTCACTATCTGCAGACGCAATACTATTGTCTTTCGATGAAATTTGCAGTGTAACATGCAGATAAAAGGCCAACATATCGTTTTTGTAATATGTTTACATCGACAGGCTTCGTTCACTGCCTCTGCAGTACGCGAGCCTTTTTACTCAGTGTACATTCGACTGGTCGTTTTTGAGCGCTCCTGGGGCTCTAAAAAGTGTATGCCAAATAGAAACTGAGCACTGCCACTTAAATAAAAGGGCAAATACATAATCAGGAAGAAGAGGTATGACTTGCAGACCCCCTTGTTCTCGTCGTAGAGCCTAAAAGCTGCCGTATTCACCATTCTCAAGCACAGTCAGAGCGCTCGCAAACGACCACCCGAATGTGCGGTCAGTTTGTCTCGTGTAATTGTGCGCGCGTGTGCGATTCTGTTTTTTCCATAATTGTTTTTATATCAATCTTTTTAATGCTCTACATCCCCAACAAAAAGGTGCCACACTTTTTTTAGCAAAGCAGCATTGTTTATGTCGTCACTGTGTTCATTGGCGAGCGCCGTGGCTACATACCATCTGCAGACAAGTACTAGCTTTTGGTCATATTGACACACCTCGATGGGCGCATGAAGAGGAGGAGGTCGAAGCGGTCTGGCTCACGAGCAGCTCGGTCTCCGTTTTCTGGCTCTGAGCTGTACCGATCTCAACCATTTCCTGTAAATAAACGCGTTTCATCGTCACAGTTGTGGTGGAAGGTGCTGGGTACGCCAGCTACTGTCAAGCGAGACCGGAGAGCAGCCGTCTACTAACGACGGAACCGCAAGAGCACGAGCTTCGCCGCAGCCGTCGACTAGCGGGCTTGCCACCACTACCTCAAGATATGAACTTGGACGGAGACATCCAGCAGCCGGTCGCGAGGGCGCCGTCTTTCCACTACCGAGAGCCACGCACATTTACAGGAAAACCTGGCGATGACGTTGAAGAATGGCTCAGCCACTATCAACGGGTGAGCCGAGCCAATGGCTGGAATGCGGCCAGCCAGTTGTCCCACGTGGGTCTATTTCTCGATGGCAGTGCTTTAGTGTGGTTCGAGAATCACGAAGACACCTTGACAACATGGGCCCAGTTTATGGAGGAGATCAAGAAGTGCTTTGGCGACCCTGCGACGAAGAAGAAACGTGCAGAGCAAATGTTGTCGCAGAGAGCTCAAGCTTGTGGTGAGACATGCAGAACCTACATTGAGGAGGTACTGAAACTGTGCAAGTGTGTGGACACCAACATGACGGAAGAGGACAAGGTGGGCCACATTCTCAAAGGAATTGCGGAAGACGTCTACCACTTCCTTATCGGCAAGGAGAGTCTTGAGTCTGTGGCCGATGTGATTGGGCACTGCCGAACGTTTGAGGCCCTGAAGACTCGCCGCATCACTACGAAGTTCGGACGCCTTGCCAATGTTACGACCGTCGCCACTGTCGATGTGTGCCAAGACTCCGTGCCTACCGACCTTTCGTCAACGATTCGCCTCATTGTACGTGAGGAACTTCGTCGTCACCTTTACGCGCCCTTGAACGCCCGAGAACCACCGTGCGATACACCGTCCACAAGTATCAATGCTACGAGTTTCGAGGAGCGCAGCTATCCCAACCGCGGCCCTCAGCTAAGGGCTCCACCACCGACGTCTTCTTATGTAGAGCCGCCTTATGCTCCCCACAGTCGTTACGGCTACAACAGCCATCCACCTCCTTTTGCGTCTCAGTGGGAACAGAGCGCCGCGTACCCTCAACATCCAGCGACGTTCCCTATGTCCCGTGAACGGCCCGTCTGCTACCAGTGCGGTGTTCGTGGACATATCGCCCGATTTTGCCCAATGCGACGTAATCCACGTTCGACATTCCCTCAGAGATCCGCGACGTTTGCACAACGAAGCCAACGGCCTGACTACACCTACTGGCCCCCCAACCCAACTGACGAGCGGCACGCCTACCAGCCGATCAACCGGAGTGATTCGCCCGGATCTGTGCGCAGCTTAACGCCGCCCACCACCCGTCCACCTCGGTCACCATCTCCACGGCGCCGGTCACGAATTTCGTCTCCGCCACCGGGAAACTAGCCAGCGCGGCCGACGGAGGTGAGGTCGCTGGACGTACCGATTTTCATCAAAGAATGCCTCCACCAGTTTCTATGCTTCAGAATAAGGTTCAGGTACTTGTTGACGACGTTCCCACGATGGCATTGATAGATACTGGCGCAAGTGTTTCCGTGATGAGTTTAGTTTTTAAGCAACGACTGGGCCGTAAGGTTATGTTTCACTGGGACAAACCTGCCACATTTCGGGCAGTGAGCGGCGCATTCTTGCGTCCTGTCGGCGTCTGCACTGCGTCTGTTAGTGTTGCCGGTAAAACGTTCAAGGCGGAATTCACAGTACTGGCTCAATCAACGCATGACGTTATACTTGGCATAGACTTTTTGCGAGAGTGTCGTGCGACCGTGGATTGTGGAGCAGGTGAGGTTCTGTTGTCTACTCTCGCCCAGCAGCCTGATTGTGAGAAAGGTAACCTCACTGTAGCTAAAGATGTACTTCTGCCAGCGTGGTCCACGGCCAGCGTACAAGTGACCACTTCGGAAACCAACTCGAGTTTGAATTCATGTGACATAGTGATTGAGCCGTTGCCTGTAGCTTGTCTCAAGAAAAACATCTTTGTACCACGATGCATTGTATCTCTCGCAGACGAGACGGCTCAATTATGGGTGATAAACAGCTCACCCGAGTCGGTTGTACTACCGGCTGGTATGCGCCTTGCCCTGTTCGAAAAGCAGAGCAGCACCTGCATTGGAGCTTTAAGCGATCTTGAAAGGGCGGGTCCGGAAACTTCTGGTATGGAAGCTGAATTTTCAAAAATGGTTAGCAAGTCCCTTTCCTCACAGAAGCGCAAAGACCTGGTTGCACTGCTGGCGAGACATGCTAAAGTATTTGATTTTGCACGGAAGGTGCCTAGGGCTCAGATACCGACCACGCGCGCTCGTCACAAGATCGATACTGGCTCTGCTCATCCTCTCCGACAAAAGCCCTATCGCGTGTCCGTGTCCGAACGCAAAGTTATTGCTGAACAAGTTGGCGAGATGCTAGCCACTGGTGTAATTCAAGAATCGTCAAGTCCGTGGGCTGCACCTGTTATTTTGGTAAAGAAAAAAGACGGGTCCTGGAGGTTCTGTGTTGATTATCGGCGTCTCAATTCTATAACCAAGAAGGACGTGTACCCCCTCCCCCGCATTGATGACGTAATTGACTGCCTTCATTCAGCTTCCTACTTTTCTTCGGTAGGCTTGCGATCCGGGTATTGGCAGATTCCCATGGATCCAGTTGATAAAGAGAAGACGGCTTTTGTAACGCCAGACGGTCTATTTGAATTTAATGTTATGCCGTTCGGCTTGTGTAATGCTCCGGCAACATTTGAACGCTATATGGATACCGTCTTGAGAGGCCTTAAATGGGAAATTTGTTTATGTTACCTGGACGATGTGGTTATTTTTGGACGAACTTTTGAGGAACATAATCATCGCCTTGACGTTGTTCTAACATGTTTGGAGAAAGCCGCCTTGACACTGAACTCAAAAAAATGTCGTTTCGGTGAACGGCAAACACTGGTTTTAGGACACCTTGTGGACAAAGCTGGTGTTAGGCCGGACCCGCAGAAAGTGGACGCCGTCAGCAAGTTTAAGCAGCCACAGTCTATCCGCGAGCTACGAAGCTTTCTGGGCCTATGCTCTTATTTTCGCCGCTTTGTACCTAATTTTGCTGAAACGGCCCAGCCACTGACTGACTTGCTGCGCAAGGACGTCCCTTTCCACTGGACACCAAATTGTGAGTCAGCGTTTAAGCAACTAAAGTTCGCTCTCACTTCCGGGCCAATACTATGCCACTTCGATCCCTCTGCTTCCACGGAAATCCACACCGATGCCAGTGGAGTTGGTCTCGGCGCGGTGCTTATTCAACGACACAACAATGCTGAACACGTCGTCGCCTATGCAAGCCGGTCCCTGAGCAAGGCAGAGCGTAATTATACGGTTACCGAATTGGAGTGCCTCGCCGTCGTTTTCGCCGTACACAAGTTTCGCCCCTACATCTACGGTCGTCGTTTCTCAGTCATCACCGATCATCACTCTCTTTGCTGGTTGGTGAGCCTACGTGATCCATCTGGTCGACTTGCGCGATGGGCCATACGGTTACAAGAATTTAACTTCACGGTCCGCTACAAGAGCGGTAATCGCCACGCAGACGCTGACTGCCTGTCACGGCTTCCTCTACCAACGACCGAGTGTGAAGCTGATAATTTTGACGATTTTATCACAGCTATCGACTCTCATTTTCCTGACATCGCGGCTTTCCGGACAGCACAGCACGAGGATCATTGCTTAGATCACCTGTTTGCCTCCGCGAATGACCCGGCCAGTTCAAGCTCTTTTGTAGTTCATGACGCCGTCCTTTACAAGAAGAATTATTCTGGCCAAGGCGCCCGTCTGCTTCTGGTAGTTCCACGCACTCTACGTCCCCAAATTTTTCGGTTCTGCCATGACAACGCAACCAGTGGGCATATGGGCTTCGCCAGAACGTTTCATCGCATCCAGCAAAGGTTTTACTGGCCCAAGATGCGACGCGACACAGAAAAATACGTAGCGGGTTGCGAACAGTGTCAACGTCACAAGCGTCCCACGACTACATCACCCGGACTTCTCCATCCCGTACCACCTCCTAGCTCTCCCTTCGAGATTGTTGGTGTCGACCTTCTAGGTCCGTTTCCGCGTTCAGCCAGTGCCAATCGATGGGTCATCGTGTGCGTCGACCACCTGACGCGCTACGCAGAAACTGCGGCTATACCTACTGCAACAGCCTGTCACGTGTCGCAGTTTATGCTTCGGCATATCATTCTCCGTCATGGCCCTCCACGAGTCGTCATTAGCGACCGGGGACGTCAGTTCGTCGCTGACGTCGTTGAAGAGATCCTACGCCTGTCTGCCAGCCAATTCCGCCACGCAACCCCGTATCACCCCCAGACGAATGGCCTCGTAGAGCGGACCAACAGGACGCTAACGAACATGTTGTCAATTTATGTTGATGCCAAGCACAAAAACTGGGACGAAGTACTGCCCTATATCACATACGCCTACAACACCGCGAAACACGAGACGACAGGGTACGCGCCCTTTTTCCTGCTCTACGCCCGCTCCCCTCGCAGTTGTCTCGACACCATTCTGCCTTTTACGTTAGATGTGGAAACATCGGTTGCCGAGTCACTATGCCGCGCTGAAGAAGCCCGTCGCGTCGCACGCCTTCGAACCATTGCATCTCAACAGCGCTCCAAGACCCGGTACGACGCCCACCATCACTCCGTTGCTTACACAAAGGGTGACCTGGTGTGGTTGTGGACACCTGTCCGCAAACGTGGTTTATGCCAAAAGTTTCTGGCCCGCTACTCCGGACCATTTGTAGTCATTGACCGTCTCAGTGACGTCACATACGTCATCTCCGGCGTCACAAGCAATGGTCGGCGCTCTAGCAAGACACAGCTGACACACGTCGCGCGCCTCAAGCCATATCACCACCAACCTTCCTATTGACTCGCCCAGTGGGCATCGTCTGCGAACGGGGGAATTGACACACCTCGATGGCGCATGAAGAGGAGGAGGTCGAAGCGGTCTGGCTCACGAGCAGCTCGGTCTCCGTTTTCTGGCTCTGAGCTGTACCGATCTCAACCATTTCCTGTAAATAAACGCGTTTCATCGTCACAATATCTTGAGCCTAATAAGATAAATGACTGGTATCTCCTTGCTGAAACTCCAGCTTAGAAAGGCTTACTCTTCCTGGCTGAACACTCACCAAACTCAAACAAAGGCGTCTAATATACTGCGCGAAACGAGCACGCTTTCACAAAATGATATTCTTGAGTGAGTAAATTTAGGAAACTTGAAGCGTCTTTCTTTCAAGCTTCTTTGATAAGGTTTCAAATGAGGGTGCATCCATGCGGCGCACGTATTATGCACTCTAACGAAGGACGAGTACGCTTATAATTACGCCTTGGCCGGCAGAATTTTCATAACATCGATAACTATTAGGATCCTCGAAACTAAAGGGGCTATGAAGCCTTCTCTGCATGAACATCCCTTCCCTTCTTTGTATTGGCTCTCATTCACAGCGTTGCGGTGATAAGAGATTGTACGCATGATGAAGCATAAACGTGAGAAATGAACTTGGTTCTCAACTAAGGAAGCTAATCTTCGCGGAGCACAGCAAAACCAAGGGATAAGCAACACGCTAAACAGATGGTGCTGATGTAAACAAAGTCAACAAATTTATGTTTTCCGTTCTGTTTCCACAATACAAAGTGGTATTTTTCCTTTAAGGGGGAACTGTGGGGCAGATTTACCTAAAAAAGCTATATTTTATTTTTTTACTGAAAACATTTGGCAGATCCCACGTACCTAGGAATCGACGTTATGCGAAGCATGTGGACGCTATGTGACCGTGTAACAATTTCTTTATTGAGCGGCACATCATGAAATGACGCTAAATATACGTACAAATGTTGCACTCACAGATATATGTTGACAAGTTGCAGATGTTTACACAACCAGTTGCTTGAACTTCTGCAGCGATGTCAACTGGAACATGCGTATTAGCAACACCAGAAGCTGATATAAAGTGCTGATGTTCGCGAGGATGCTGGCCCTGGACACTGCTACATAAATCAACCTCAGCCCAAGGCAACTACCCACAACTGACGCTAAACCGACGAAACGGCTGTATCAAAAGAGTACACGTGTAATGTTTATAAAATTGGGTAGGCAGTACTGCTACCACTATTGACGTTTCAGGAAGATTGGCGCCCATTTCAAAAGTAGTTTTGATACCTCGCGTAGCTCTGTGGTAAAACGTTTCATTGCCACGCAAAATGTTTGGGTTTGACTCAAGCTGGGACCCTGACATTTATTTTTGGCCTTCGTTGAATCGATGCTATCAATCTCGGGTATTAACGCTCGCGCGTTATAATTGCCCATGTGCGTTCTCATCGTTCCTGGGTAGATACTAAGCGTCAATCCTCTGTGGGAGACATCCGCATACCAGTGGCACATACCCGCCCGTGGGCATGTGCCACTGTCTAGCGGGAAGTGTTTGGCGATGTACGCAACGGGATTGTGACTTGCAGTTGTACAACAACGTCATGACCGTCAATCTAATAATTAAGGAATGCCGCCGCTTCCAAATGGCCAACAACCACCGAGCTCTGCCTCAATTTTCGCGGCTCCTAAACACAGCTGTCACGTCAACCTGCACCGATCTCGGTGCCACACCATCCTTGCACGAGAATGTTACACGCATCGTTCGGCGCGAACTTGGGGCGGCCCGTCCGGTGCCGCTTTATCCAATCCCACTCGACAAAGGCACCGTGCAAACACCTACGGCGGTGTCAGTTACTCAGGCAGTCGTGCGGCAAGAAATTGCTAACCTTGGTTTTTCTGTCGCCTGCTCCGTTTTCTGACCACCCTAGAAATCGATGCCAGTAAATGAACCACGCCATGACCCGTACTTTCTGCCCCGATCGCGCAATCCGATGAAATGGAGAACAGTAGGCGACAAGCCAATCTGCTCCCGCTGTCACCGAGTTGGCCATGTCTCCTGCTACTGCCGCAGCACTAGGACGCCCCCCCCCCCATCTGTTGGAGCCAATTTTCTTCTTCTCTTCGGCCATACGCGGACTCTCGTCGGTATTCGCCCAGCAGTGAGTACCCTGCTTCCGACGCACCTAATAGCCGCTCTACCGCTCGTTCACCATCACCGCAACGCCGCCGTTCTCCGTCGCCCCAACCCCGCCTCTATCCATCACCGACTAAGTGTGAATCTTCCCGATTGGAAAACTAGATTATGCAGCTCCTGGAGGTAGTGCTGCATCAAGTACGACTGACCCAAATCTTCCGTTGACGCTCCCTACTAATAAGAACTTGCTGGAAGTGCTTGTGGACAGTCTTTTACGGCTTTAGTTGACACTGCAGCTCAGTTGTCTATAATGAGTGCTCGTCTTTGTCGCGGCCTCAAAAGAGTTATCACGCCTGCCGCAACAAAAGCCGCCCGTGTCGCCGATGGTGCGAGAGTTGCCATCATTGGAATGTGTACCGCTCGCATTAGCCTTGCCGACTGCCATGTTCCTGTTTCTTTTACCGTGCTGGACAATTGCCTTCATGACCTCATCTTCGGGATGGACTTCTTATCGACGCATTCTGCCCTGATCAACCGTTCGGCCAGCACTCTCTGTTTAGAAACTCCTCTTCTTCCAGATTCTCGCCCCGAGCTGCCGAAGAGCCTCCGTACCTCAGACTTAAGTCAGATACCACCAAAGCCAACAAATTTGTTGTTTTGGGAACAAGTTCACCCGTTGTTCACGGTGATTATTTCGTTACACCTATTCCTGATGTTCTCCTGGCGCGCGACATCACTGTGGCACACTCCATCGTAACCACGGCTTCTAATCGAGCATGTCTGCCAATCATTGGTTTCGGTTTCACGCAGCAAGTACTAAAACACGCAATTTCAGTAGCCATGATTCGACCCTTAGTAGAAGCCCACGTCACCGCTTTTGCGGCAGGCGCATGCTCCGAGCTTCCATGTCGCCCACAGGATGCCACATCACTCGATGCGGCCTTGCGCCCCATGATCAACCCGAAGCTTAAACGTGAGCAATTCGACACACTATTCCAACTTCTGGCTTTCTACCACGACATACTTCACATCGACAGCAGTGCACTCGGTAAGAGTTCCTTCGTGAAGCATCACATGCTGATTCTCCTCCCATTCACTGCCGACCATACCGAGTGTCTGCCACAGAGCGTAAGGTAATTCAAGAAGAAGTCAAAGAGATGCTCGCCAAATTAATGATTGAACCCTCCTCAAGGCCTTGGGCTTCTCCTGTTGTGATCGTTAAGAAGAAAAATGACACGTGGCACTTTTGCGTTGATCACCACTATCTTAATCGAATCACGAAAAAGGACGTTAATCCTGTTCTTCGAATTGACGACGTCTTCATTGTCTTCACGGCGCGCAATACTTTTCTTCAATTGACCTACGTTCTAGCTATTGGCAGATTGCGGTGGACGAGAAAGACCAAGAAAAGACTGCGTTTGTAACTCCTAACGGCCTATACCGTTTCAAAGTGATGCTGTTTGGGCTGTACAACGTTCCAGCCACGTTTGAGCGTATGATGGACTCGCTATTACAAGGGATCAAGTGGTCAAGATGCCTGTGCTACCTGGATGATGTGCTTGTATAATCACCTACATTTTAAAAACATCTCCAGCACTTGTCAGCGGTTCTTGACATCTTCCGCACTGCTGGAATTCAACTAAACTCGTCGAAATGTCACTTCAGCCACCGGCAGATTACGGGGTTGGGCCACCTTGTCGACGCATAAGGTGTGCTGCCTAACGTGGAGAAAATTCGTGTCGTCACGAACTTTCCTTTACCCCAGTCTGTCAAGGACGTCTGGATTTTTGTGGGACTTTGTTTCTACTTTAGAAGGTTCATGAAATATTTTGCAACGATCGCTTGATCACTCACCAATCTTCTGAAGAAAGACGCGACTTTTACATAGGGTTCCGCTCAAGCTGCCGCTATTGTTATCATCACCCTCCTCACGACACCACCTATATTGGCCTATTTTGACCCGTCCGATCCGACAAAGTCCGAACCGATGCGAGTGGTCACTGGATCGGAGCCATCCTAGCCCAACGCCAGCGGGCACAAGACCGAGTTATCACCTGCGGTAGCCGCCTTCTCACAGCTGCCGAGCGCAACTATTCAATAACAGAGCGTGAATGTCTTGCTCTTGTTTGGACAGTCACGAAGTTCCGCTCATATTTATATGGCACGACTTTCTCTGTAACTAACCGACCACCATGCTCTATGTCAGCTTTCGTCACTGAAGGATCCTACTGGCCGGCTTGGGCGCTGTGCTCTGCCACTTCAAGAATATACCTATACAGTCAAGTACAAGTCGGAACGCCTGCATCAGGACGCAGACTGCCTCTCCCGCTACCCGGTCGATGAATTGAGCACTACCCCTGGCACCGACACCAATGCTTGCCTCAACTCCGTTTCGGAAATGACGCGCATCGGTGACGAGCAGCGCCGTGATTCACCCTTGCGTGCTATAATCGACGAGCATCTCGAATCACCATTTTCCGACAGGTGCCATCACTTACTCGTCCTCTATGATGGTGTCCTATACCGCCAGAGCTTCTACCCAAATGAACCAGCCCAGCTGCTCGTCATTCTAAAACACTTCGGCTCGTCAGTTCTCCACGAACTCCATGGCCTGCCAACTGCCAGTCACCTTGGTGTGTCACGCACTTACGACTGCATTCGCCGACGCTTGTTTTGGCCAGTGATTTCACACTCAGTCAGAAGATACCTTGCGGCTTGTGATACATGTTGCGACTTGTGATAAAACCATCGACGGTTCCCGCCGGGCAACTTCAACCACTTGACATTTTGTCAGAACCTTTTTTTCCGCGTTGGCTTAGACCTCTTGGGCCCTTTTTCTTATCTTCTTTTGGGAACAGGTGGATAGCTGTGGCCACAGACTATGCCACCGCTACGCCATCAGACGAGCGCTTCCAAGAAGCTGCGCCAGAGATGTCACCGACTCCCTCCTCAAGGACGTCATCTCACAACAGGAAGCATCAAGCCAGCTGCTCCCAGTCTGTGGCCGCACCTTTATACAAAGGTAATAGCCGATATCCTTCACTCATGTGAAACGAGGCACCAGCTCACTACGTCGTACCACCCGCAGACAAATGTGTTCACGGAGCGTCTGAATTGAACACACACAGGCATTCTCGCGTATTTTGTTTCTTCCAACCACTCTTACTGGGACCTTGATTTGGGACTTTGAAATTATATTTTAAGCCTTTCCAATCATTCTGAATCAAAATGCTTAAAAAACTATGTGAGTTTATTTTAGAAAAAGAATTATTTGGCAAGTTTCCCTCATGCCACGTGTGAAGTGTGCGCAATATTTTTGTGAAATAAGTATAAACGGCTGTTTTTACAGGTTCAGAATATTAGAAACATTGCGTGAAATAAGCGTTATAAACACAATGGCGTGCGTCTTTTCAGTGTTTGAAATTATGTACATGTCATTTCTTGCACGGGCTTGAAAGTACGTGCCCCACTAGAAGGAAGTAAAGAAAGCTACAGTACTAAAATCAAAAGGCTGGAGGGCATTCTTATTTGGCAAAAAAATATCACAACCAACTCTTGTATGAGATTTAAAGCTAAAATAAGAAAAGCCTGTTAATCCTACGATAGCCCATTAAGGTGAAAGCCTAATGTCTCACCAAATACGAAAGATGATCGTCGGACCCCTCAAGAGCAGGGGTGGTGCAACGAATCATCGTGGAACAACGCCAACCCACATATCGTTAAAATTCATGAAGAGAATATGTGGTTTCTTGATAACGTTATCACATGAGAAATATGGGTTATCTGGGCCTTGCATGAGTTGCGGAAAGCTCACAATGTCTCACAACTCTGCTGCATCGGAAAACCATCCACGTCCCGTGCGTAAACGTCTCTAATGCGGAGGATCATTGCAGTTGCCACAGAATGGTAACAAAGCAGGAGGGTAGCTTGAGCCTCCCAGTCATATTAGGCTAATGCCTGCGGGATCCTGGGAGTTTCTCTCTGCGGAGATTATTGGTCCAAATGTTTTTTTTAAGTTTAGAGGGTAGGGTGCGTTACTGTTACCACGTGCATGACGCTTTGTTTTCTTACGTGATATTTTGGGCATCTTGCTCATCTATGCCACTGTGGTTAATGGCGTGGTCAACGAGATTGTTGAAGAACATTGCGACACCCTGACAGTGACTACGTGAATCTTTGTTATCACATAGAAGACACGAATCGATATGGCAGCGAGAAGCTAGAATAAACGCTGCGTCTTCAGATCTAAGCGCTCAACGGAGCGCGCACCTGTACAGGTCTCATAACAGATGACTTTCGCTGAAGAACGCTTTTCGCCAACCTGAGGCAGACTGCTTCAGCGATACCAGACTAGTAGAATATCACACTTAAGCTCACTTGCACCGCACAAGGTTCTGTCAAGGCTATAAATTCCCAATCGAAGCGATACGCTGCACGTGTGACGGTACGGTAACTCTTATGTACTGCACTGCAGATTTTCTCTTTGGTGGCTCTCATGTCCGTACATTTTACCGTGAGATTTTATGTCCGAGATCCACGGTGTGAATATGGGGGACGACGTAGTGGAGGGCTCCTAAATGTTTGAACATCCGATGTTCTTTAACGCGAACTGGACATCACACAGTACACGGGCCTCAACCATTCCACCTCCTTAGGTATGCGAACGCTGCAGCTGGCATCGTATCAGCGACTATGGGGTCAGCTGCCTAGTGCCCAAAACACTGATCCACCAAGCCAGACGAATCATATGTGCCGCTCATAATGAGATAAGCATGAGCCTTCAATGCAAAACTGACAAAGTAAACATTTAATCTCCTGCGAAATACGACGTATAGAAAGTTGACATAGATGAAAATCTTCAAATAAACGAAACACTACTTCTGTCACACAGCCGTAAGTATCCTTTAAAATACGATATAAAAGCCACGTCGGGTAGTCTTTGCGACGGGTAGAAAAAAAGGCAGTTCAGCTCCTATAATAGGATTAGAAAAGCTGTCTTTAGTATTTATTGTCGATATTTTTAGCAGTCAAATATTATTAACGGAAACTATTAAACAGTGAAAACTCCCGTCGTATTCAAGATCACGTGCATGTTACCGTTCGCACTAAGGAAGTGTCCTGACTTTACGTTTTGCGAATACCACGTAAGCCTGTTTTTATATAAGGAGAAAGCAGAATAACCGATCGTCCAGGGAAGCTTAAATGGTAGTAAGCGCAAGGGACTATGGCATATTGTATGCTTGTGGTCAGCCGCTTACTTTACCGAAAATTAAACGCCGTGACTCGAACTTGGCCATGACAGAATTCCATTTTAGTGGCCATGCAGAGAACTTCAGGCATAGTGAGGAGTCACCAGAGCAAGTAAGGAAGAAAGAATAAGAGAGTATAAATTATTGGCAACACGTTGCGTCTAATTTATATATGATCTCGCAATTGACAAACCAGCAACATATTTTTGTGATGATCTTCTGATACGAAACTACCCAGTCAAGTAACTTATTTCTGCAGTTAACCGTAGGTCTTGCTCAAATAACCTGTTATCTTGTAGCAATCATTTTTTCGCATGCTTTACACTTCATGGCCGACATTCTTATTGAATTTGTATGTTTACCTTGTGGGGTGCGTTTTGCGTAGGGTTATACAAACTTACTGAAAAAAAAGTGGTTGGGAAAGCAACCGTTTTAGCGCTGACGAAAACGGTGTGTCTTGAAGTGTTCACTCTTCCATATTTGTAGTTGTAAATGTTCGCACATTGCTTTCGAGCCACAAATCACGAAGTCTCTCACTCTCCTGTTTTGAGAATACTGACTTATTATTTGTAAATTATTCGAATAAAGTTATATTCACTTTTCAATCCGGCGTACTTTGAAATTTCATTCTTCGCCCTTTCATAAAAAAAGGAACAGCTTTTTGCAATGCGTGCTAGAGCAAGTTTTTACCACAAATTCCCGTAATGTCCTTTTCTTTCTCTAAGAAACTTTTTGCAGCTATTTAGCATAAAAAAGGCGTGCAAATTTGTCTCTTGGTTGGATATTATTTATAGCAATCTTGTAAAATTGCACTTAATGTAAGGGGAACTTTGCGAATGCAATATCCATCACGTGTTCGCAGTAGGCGAAATATTTGCACTAACTACTGAGAAAATAAACGAGGTGAATTCACAGCCCCCAAAATTAAAAAAAAATATATATTGCTTTAGAGGTCTTCTGCCATGCGTGGTGAATGGCAATATTATGCCTGAATACGACGATTATTACTCATATCTCATTTTTTTATGCACTGTCCGTAAAACTGAAAAAAAAACAATCTGCAATGTAGGCATACTTTGTGTGGATCATCCTGCGGCAATGGGCAGCCGGCAAGAAGATGCCGTCGTGATAATAAGAGCTCGACTATAAAGGTGGGCAATTTTCTGCGTCTAGACTCCTACTATAGGACTAAAAATGAACCAGAGATTGTGAGCGGCAGCCGGAACATAATTTATGTGCTTTGCCACAGCATGAAGACGAGCAAGTGAAAACCAGCTTATTCGAATGAAATGACGAATAAATAAAAATAAGGCAACAATCTGTTAGCATCTTATTTCGCACATTCTCACTACTTTTATTGCGCTGCTGGTGCATTTCCAACCCCTTAACAGAACCAAGCAGATGTGCACAGGACTGTCACACAGTTGGCTATACTCGTACTACGCTATATATTTCATGCACTGCACCAATAAAGATGAGTTGTGAGTCAGCCTTCGTGTGTGTGACTCTTCAGTTTCGTCATTGTGGCGCTTTTTTTTTAGTTACAGTGCTACAATTTGATTGATTCATACATGGGGTTTACCGTCCCAAAACCACCATATTATTATGGCAGGCGCCGTAGTGGAGGACTCCGGAAATTTCGACAACCTGGGGTATTTAACGTGCACCCAAATCTGAGCCAACGGATATACAGCTTTTTTGCCTTCATCAAAAATGCAGCTGCCGTAACCGCGATTCAATCCCGCAATTTGGGGGTCAGCGGCGGAGTAATTTAAACACAAGACCACTGCGGCGGCAAGCTAATACATCGCTACAAAACAAACTAATCTTTCGAGAAATCTTCAAAAGAGGATATCGAAAGGCTGGAAATAGCTTTAAGGAGAATGTTTGCTCAGAATAATAATTAAAAAATAGGCACTATGCTCTACACACCTGTTGATGAGGTAAGTCAGCAGATCCTTCAGTTTTGCGCATTTTTTGTCAAAATCTACTTATCTTCCTGTCGAATCTTCCTCTCAAAATCTACATTTCCCGTCTAAATCATTCGCGCAAACGCAAGCAGTTGTTTTGGATAGTTAAGTTAAGCGATGTCTAATAGTGAAAAGTGCTTTCCTTGTAACACAAATCGAAAAGTGTTTACCTTGTAAAACAAAATTAAAATAATAACTGAGTGTAATGTCCATTTTTGTGTGAACAGAAATAACGTTTAGTTTTTTATTCATGAGAAAGTTTTTTTGTTTTTGTTTCTTTCACGCAACGGCAAGAACACCACATTGTGTGTCTTTTTTTTTCAGCCAACGACGAATGATCGTTCACCCATATTCACGAAGTTCTCTACTTGGCGCCAACGTGTGTTACCAGTAATGAAGCCATTACAGATTAGTAAGTCTTCCCACAAGGTGTCATTTATCTATTTGACATCAACGTATTTCTCCGTTTCCTCTTCCATAAATATTGAATATCGTATTACAGGGTAAATATATCTCTATGCTACTGTGAACATAAAAAAAGAAAAATACAGGATTGATATTTTTATTTCCTGTGCGTTTTATGTTCGTTCGTGCTAGTTGCGAGCATTGCAGAATCACTTGAAATTGTAGATACTCATACCCATATTTATTGGCTGCAATGACTCGCAACTCACGAGCCCACTCACTTCGTAAGCCTGCATGTCGGCATGTGACCTTACGGAAATTATGCTCGGGTTAGTGTACGGTGGTGCATATTGCTTACCACTACTGCCCATATATTTTCTACACAAATGAAGTTCTCCTAATAGTAAGAGTGACTTCAATTTTCTGGAATTTTAATGCAGCAGAGTATTTAGTATTTGCTTCGACATTTTTAAACGTCTTAGTAATCACCATCATCATACGTTGTTGTTAAGGTCAAAGAGGGCGAAAGAGGTGTGTAACTTCATGAAGGGCACACCATGAAATTGACCGTGCACATTTTTGAAATAAATGTAAGCGTAATTGTCAGTTTTGCTGGCACAATAAGGCCAGTACCTATACAACGACTGTTTAAAGGAACGTAAATTTTTACACACTTTCATCAGGAGTATTTTGTTGAAAAAGAAAACATGCGATCGTTCGGCTTCCACTCGAGAAGACGAAAATGGGAAATTGCCGTTATCTGCTCGTCAGTATTAGCTGATGAAATTGTGGCTCCCGATCAACAGTGTGAAAAAGTTAAAGGAAGCAAGCGCAACGCAAGAAAGTGAACCCATCGAATGCTGTACCCATATATAAAATTGTGTGTAAAACCTATAACAAAGAAGAAACTGCAAGTTCAGGCTACACTATGAACATTTCCGCATTCACCAATACATGCTCTACGAGTTGCTTTAATTAAAGTTGCCTGCCAAGTGGTGCACCCAGGCTTCGAAATCACATGCTAAAGGCATGCAGAATGGATGTTATTCTGTTTTCGCTGGCGGGAACAATTTCGTCGACAATTGTGCGGCGTATTAGTCGAGGTAAGAGGGGCAAGCCGCACTGCAAGACATTACGCCCTAACACCGCATCTCGTTATTCTGCGAACGGTGGCACACTTTCGCCGCTACGAGTGGTGAAATTCAACTACTGCATCATGCGAATTTTTGCAACTGGTACAATTCACTATGCAAACTACTTTCTTCTTGGACAAACAAAATAACAGGGAAGACGGTATTCCAGTAGTTGCCAGAGAGTTTTATAATTGGTGAACAAAGACGCTAGGTTTCCAAGCTGCATTGAGAAGGCATCCCTTGCTTTCGACGGATCAGCATCGCTTGAGAATTGCGTCCAATGCAGGCGCTGTTGGGTCAAATGCAGGGGGCGCCACGCTTGGCGAAACTAAAGGTGATCGACACTTGACCTATACGACTACATAGCCCACACTGCATAGGCGTCATCTTACTGACAATAAATAATAGTATTTGTAGACGTTTAATGCCTCAAAACCGCCGTATAATTATGAGAAACATCACAGTGGAGGGTTCCAAAAACTTCAATCACATGGGGTTTTTTTTAACATGGAGCTAAATATAAGCATATAGACCACAAGTAATTTTGCCTCCATCGAAAAAGCGGCCGCCACGGCCAGGGTCTATCCCACGACCTGCGCGTCAAAAGCCGAATGACTATGCGACTGCACCTCTCCGGCGAGTCAATGACAATACAAGATGCTTTAGAGGTTATGTCCTCTTGTGTCAGTCTGCGAAGCAGTTTCTTCATTCTCGCAATGTGCTTCAAATCTGCACATGCAACAAACCAACTAGCGCGATTTTCAAAACCTAAAGGTTCTCAGAAGTTTTCGATGTTTGGGCCTAGGATTTAAAATGGGAGCTCAAGCAACTCGCAAATGACTGAGTGCCTAAACTTTTTTGGGACCCAATTTTTAAAACTCTGTAATGCTTTCCATATTTGTGTTACAACATGAATGAGTAGTTGACAAGCTCTGGATCAAATAAAATAAACAAAAGAAATGACTCTTAAAAAGTGTTTTAATGTGAAGAACAACTTATCTGAAAATAGTCGTTCACGGCTGGTCGCAAAGCAACGTGAGCTTCGTGCTGTGTCACTTGGAATACCCTCAAATGCTTAGGCCAACAGTGAAGAACCTCTTGAGACAGATGACTAAGTGGCCCGAAGTCGAAAGAGTGGTGAACAATAAATATCTTGTTTGGGGGATAGAAAGAAAGAGAGGTTATTTGCACGTGCCAAAAAATCTGCACATTAACAACAATGATTAGAACTTGAATAAAAATCGCATTTATTTTCAGAGCACTTGTCACACGGTTGCAATTCACTAACATCAGTTGACATAGCAAACGGACGAGATCTGTTCTTATTTTTGTGTATGCTCACCTGAGGCCAAGTCTGCTATGTCAGCTTTCAGATATGAACTTACAACAGTGACATATGGGGAGCAAGTGACATTGTACCCCTGCCGCATAGTGCAGCCCCACTTGAAGAAAGGTGCGGAACCCTAACTTGATGATCTGTTACATTATGGGTCAGCATCTCAGCATGCATTGTCACTCGAATTTATAACGCTCTGGATCTAGCACTATGGAAATGTAAACCTATCATAAGTAGCATATAATGTTCAAAGTGCTTAGAGGGATATGTGTTTGATCGCTATTGTGAGACCGCAGCCTTGCCCTCCACGACGGCCAGCGACGTCTCAACGTTCCGCCTGCAAGGCGTCATCCTCCAACATAGTCAACCTCACGTGATCGTCAGTGACCATGAACGATAATTTACGGTGGATATCGTAGTAAAGCTGTTACGTTTGTGTGACATCTACCTGCGTCATTCGACACCATATCATCCGCAAACAAATAAACTCATGGAGCATACCAGGCAAACAACTCTAAACGTGCTTTTCATGCATGTTTCATCCTGTTAGAGGAACTGTGGTGACGTACTCACTTTCATGACGTGTGCGTTCACCAATGCTAAGCATGAGACTACTGGCTACAGTCCTTCGTTCTAGCACGTCCACTGCGGCACACTCTCGACACAGTTTTGCTTTTTTCTACTCACGAGGACCTCACTATCACCGAAACCCTCTGGTCTGCCGAAGAGGCGCGTAGTATTTATTGTTTACAGACTTTGGCATCGCCAGATGGATCAAACTGCGATACGACAATTACCACCATTGTGTTACTCATCGTTCCATTGAATTAGTGTGGCTATGGACCCCGCTGTGAAAGCCCGGGTCATGTCATAAGTTCTTGCCCACATGCGACGGACCGTTTGTTCTATTTAAAAAGCTCAATGAGGTCACCTACACAATAGCTCACCTCCCGGCTAATGGTTTATTTGCTCGCCGTCACGGCTAATTATCCAGTGAGCAAGATAAAAAGCCAAGGTTGTGATGTTGCTTGCTTGAAGATCTTCAGCTAAGATGAATCACCTAACTCATTCGGTGGGCTTCGCTTGCGAAGAGCGAAATTTTGCACGTATTGAACATGCTGGCTGCCCCGAGCGGCAGCCAGAGAGCACACGGTGACGTTGCGGCAATCAACCTGTAGGCCTTGAGCTCACCTTCGTGATTTACAAGTCTCGGTTTCCTTTGCGCGTAAAAATATTTAGTTGTCAGTATGTGTGGTCAAATCAGAGGACTCATCAGCGCTTGTGGCTTGTGTACGTAAGAGCTTTGATTTCGAAGTCAAGCTCCATGAGCAGTGCTTCAACTTTTGCCATGCAAACATTGCCACGACCATCCTGCGCGACGAGAGTGTGAGGAAGACGTCAAGGCCAGCTGGCGCACAAGTGCCACTACATATTCCGCAGATGAACTCGGTTAAGTAACATACACGTTATCCAGCTGACTGCCAGATTGTTGTTTGCTGTTATGTGACATGGAGTGCACACTGTCAAACGTTTTTTGTATGTGATATATCTTTCATATTTGGTGAAATCAACTGCTACAGCACCTTTGTCAGCTGCTTTTCTATAAATTATATCGACACTGCACTTTCTAACCTCGCCTATCGCTTTAAAAAAGCCTCTTTGTCTTGTTCGTGACTGAATTTAACAAAGAATTCTGCAAATTATCAAATATTCGCAATCTAATCGCTATTATTGTTTGCTGTCCCTTTACCAAACTCTCGGTGAAATGGGTCACCAGGTATCTCTTTCAAGTCTTCGGAGGGTTCAACATCTGTAGCGGAACTAAAGGCTGCGAAGAGTGTCGCATTTCTGGAGGGTGGTGCACCAGTGGTGCAAAAAAGACTCACCCAACGGCGCCAGCACATACACACAAGCACATGGGTGCCAGTGTTTGGGCACTGACGGCATAATCATAAGCACCTTTCCGTTACTGTACAGCAGCGTCCGGGTATGGCTTTCGAACGCTTCCACGGAAAACGCGCCAGAAGCAGCGGCCAGCAAAAGAAGCACAACAAGGTGTATTCTTGCCAATGCAGCCGATAAAGGCGCCCAATTTCCAGGTAATGGAAGGATACGGCTTACTGCACTAAACGCAGCGTTAGAGAGTGCTTACATGATGATTCCTTCAGACGCGAGTTGTTTCAAATCCGCTAAGACTATGCGGACCACTAAACTACGATATTCTGTCGGACTAAGCATTTGTTCATGAAAAAGATACAGTAGGTTTCAGGAACTGTATTTCAAAAGCCTTAGGCACGATGCAAACGTTGTGACTATGGTTTAGCAGCCGCGTCAGTGCGTATTTAAGGCCCTGCTTCTGTTCCTGTTGTTTCTTACTGTGTATCACTCGTACACTGTCATTCCTCTTACGAAAAAAATACACCAACAGAAAATTGTTACAACAGCGTTGAACAGAGTCCTTTCTTTTACTTGCAGATGATGAAGTATCTTCAATAGATTTCTCCCGTGAAACGCCACAGCTGTTTCCAAGTAATCACTCACGCTTGTGCTTCGTTTCTGGTTCGTCAGAGTCATGCAGCTTCCACTTCTTTGCAGTTACTCCTCGAATTGCACTACGGCCAATTTGCAGAAAGGTCTTAGGTTCAACTGCGAAGCGGTGGCTGCAAACTTTAGCTTCCACTAGCAGAATACCTTATAATTAAAGCCACACGCTCTAAGCATAGACGTAAGTGCTATGTAAGATTAATACGATAAATGTGTTTTGCCCCTCAGTGACTTTTTAAATGCGCTCCTTCGGGCACCCATATACAGGCTGTACTGTTATATCTTGTGTTGTCCATTTTTCTTCCTCACACGTTATCATTTACAGTGTGACCTTCGGCTGCAAATTTGATCAGCTGACCCTTTTCTGCAAACTCGTGTTGCAGTGACATTTACAAATTATTTCTGACATAGTTTGTAGAGCGTGATTTCAGTTTGCACATACTATTGTGCTTCCGTTTACACCGCAATTCAACACACGAAACAAACGAACGTACAGCATTTGAGAGAAGAAGCTGGAGTCACTTGTTTTAATTAGTTCTTGCCAGGTGTATGTAAACCTCACACGTTTGACGAATCAGAAAAAGTGAGTATGTACATGACGGACACAATCGTAAGACATCGATTATGTACTTTGCTTATATGAGATTTATTAGATGAAGGTGGGAGCCGACTCAATGGTACAAAACTGCATACAAAACACCTTAGGGAAGCAATGTAGAATAATATTTTACTTAAACCTTAAGCTGAAACCAAGCTATGTCAGCATAGGCAAGTTCATGCGAATTCACGATAACCAAAAAAGAAATCACTGCGACCTTAATTTATTTCCACGAGTAGACCTAACTTTCTGGAATTTTCAAGTGAGGGTCAGCATCGCATGGCCTGAACTACCTCATCACATGATAGCTTATTTGAAAATTCTACGAGAACACGCAAACCAATATAAGGGGAAGGCATGGCCTCAGATTTCCACTTGGTGCATTGGAAAACCGTTTTGGGAAGTCCAGCAAAAATGGTAATTGGAAATCGATGTCAAGCATCGACCTCCCCGATTCTCGAAAACAAAAATTCTGGTTGGTCGCTTTCATAAAAACCTGTTTTTGGTCAATTACCCTGAACTGACGAGAAAAAGAGTGAGGCTGACAATGAAGATCAAAGAAAAACAGAAACGTGTCTGGAGTAACGGTATTGAGCGACTGGTGGGAGACACCATTTTTTTTCTACGTGCAGCCAACTCGTAAAGATTGCTTCTCAGTGAAACGAGCTTGCGCTGTGACAAAGCTTATACGCACTGGGCGTGTGGTTGAGCTTTTTACTGTTGATCAAAACGCAATGAGAATTCGGTGACCGTTTTTTAAGGCAATTTATTTCACGCGGTCCCGCGGAGCCCGTTCATCTGTACTGTGATTAATTTGGTTCCCGGCCTTTCTTTCTCTCTTTTGCTCTCTCCTCCTTTTTGGTTAAAGAGAAATAAAATAGCGAAGAACATAAACGAACACAATTCCTCTACTTCGCAAAAGCGAAAAAAGTTCCCGTTACTGTAAATGATTAAGCAAAAAGAATAATATTTTGCTCTCCAAACGTCGCTGTTAGCTTTAGCTGATGTGTTTCTCTTCAGCATGTTTATCCGCACATCAATTCTTCTTCTATTTCTGCCTGAACAGTATGCATAATATCTATTATTTCCAGTCATATCTAAGAATCCCATAGAAATAGGTGAAAACTACTCAGACCTTTGAGGAATTCAACCTTCAAATGAGTTGGTGGAACTGACGAAGAATTATTTCAGTATTGAATGATTTAAAAAGACGTTCATGCGTCCGATATGCGCACTTCAACAAGCATTAGCCGTTGTGGGGATAGTGCCTAGTGATGCCAAACTGGAAACATTTTCGTCCGGATAGATTATTATCGAGACTACAGCAGTTCACGACGCCGCAGATCAATACAACAAACCTATCTGTTTGTAGTTAAAATAAAATCAAGTGTTTTGTATTACTGTAGTTCTGGAGGTGATTATCACTTATGTGTTTCTGCTCTGCAAATGTGTAGACGAAGTTAGTAGGCTTAGAAATGGTATTTTAGCTGGTAAAGTTGCGTGTGATATGAAGGTTATTGTGCGAGCGTCGACCTATCTAATGGTCTTGGGGCCTAGCAGCCCATTTGGGGACAGTGGAAATCAAGAGTGCACATTCCTCTTCTATCCCTTGTTATTTTTTTTCATGAAATAATCAGCCTTACTACGAACTTTACCCCCTTTCTTTCTAGTATGAGCCTTCAATTCATTGTGAGTAGTTGTATTTTTTCCGGGCTCTCATAAGCGCGAGTGATTACAATATTCCTGGGAAATATGTTTTAAAGTTGGTGTTTAGCACTGCTTTGTTTAAACAGCTTCTACAGACGCAAATGATTACAGCTAAAGGAGCAGCTAAAAAAGCGAGTGAAGTTTGTGTGGCAACACGCTCTTCTCCAAAGAGTATTCTGTGATGCGATGCTATTGTAGTTCTTAATCCATGCTCGAACGATAACAATTGAATCGCACTCGACTGCACGTGTCCCAACTCTTGTCAAACTGTTTGACGCTCACCAGCTTGGAAGAAGCAATCCGTTCACTGTTTATTCAATGAGATCGTTTAAAGGCACATTAAGCAAGAAGTTTAGGTAGCAAAAAAACAACAGTTCTCACGTCAGACGTTTGACGGAGCTATCTATAGCATGCGCATGCTGATTACAATACAGTACACATCGCCCTTCTTCATGAGTTTTCGTGTTAACTTTCATTAATATGACTTGTCTGTTCGAAGTTCTCCGCGTGTTGAAAGCGATTGCCATTGTGGATGGGTGGCGCAATTGCCGCCCTGTTCCGATTGCTCTCGTCAGGATGTTTAAGCTCCTTGGTGACGATGATGAAATGATGGAGGCAGGTTCCTGGGCTGAAATGTTGTCCTTGCCGCATTCATTGCTCACGCAGACATTAGTGTCGAACAGCACCTTCCTGCCAGTAAATGCTGGCGATGGCAACGCAGTCTTGCGGTTCTCGCTTCCTACGTAATAGGTGAGGGAACCAGTAATCGCCTTTGCCTTGGCTTTGCAATCCTGTGACATATCTTTGATGCGCGCAACCGCTGTGATTCCACGAGGAGCCAGATAATGGTCTGCATGTCTTTTGTGCTCCTGTGGCTTGACTCATGTGGAAGTCTGGTGTCCGATGTCACAGGAAAAGGGAGCACAGCCACCTGCTTGTAGAGGCTCACCTGGGTGCCAGCAATCTTTCAATAATCTTGATCTGTTTTTAAGCACGCTAAGCCAAAAGTATTCGGTTGTTTCCGTGGTGTTTTCCGGTATTTGTTCTTCGATTTGTACACGCTTTCAGCTAGCTCATTGGACCAAAGATACAGTGAACTTGACATTAACACGCTAGATGTCCTGCATGTGTCTGGAATACTTGTATTTATAGAAGTATTCCAAGTACAAGACAAGTACAAGACAAGTACAAGACAATACTTGTCTGGAATACTATGACTGGAATACTTGTATTTTTTTCTTTGTTATTCATCAATCACTATAGTTGGGAGTCACGTTCCGTGTCATACGGCAGAATTCAGTTCCTATGCTTCGTAACAGCCGAAGTAAAAGGTCGAATATAGAGAATCAAGAAAACTACAAACAAATAAAGCCAGTAGCCATGCTGCAGCTTCCGAGATTGAAATTCTATTAGCTCTCCACCTGTGCCTCAGCCCCTTCCCAGCCGTTTCCGGTTCATCTTACTGAACATTGGTTTCTAATATATCTTCCAAGTTGCAACACATACGTCGATACCACAAGAGAAACATAGGAACCAGTCTGGTGTACTTAAAAAAGTCGTAAACAAGATACGAGTTCAGCGCTTCTATCTGTGCGGGAACGATTGGTAAGGCCTTCTAGTAATTCATTTACTTCCCTAAACAGTGCTTCACTAGGCCACATAAGAAACATTACTTAGACTCTGCAAGTTCTCATGTGCCAAAAGAACCGTTTCGCACCACTAGAATTTTTAAAGTAGTTCATTACTTGCCTGGTGTAGACCTCGCCGTGAAGACGAATCCTTTAGCTAGCCTTTTTAGTATTGGAGCAACTCGAAGCCGAAAGAACACATGATGAAGACGCATAAATACGTCATGCGCACGCAAGGTTACATACGATAGATATGCCCATGCAAAGCTTGCACACTAGCGGTGTTGTGTCTTTTCGATGTTCCCTGCATTGTAATGCCTGTTTCTGTGGGATGGATCCCTCTATGCGCACAAATTTGAAAAGGCTGGCATGAATCATATACCCTACCTCAATACATAGCATCGCACCGCTCGAACTACTCCAAGGGATCATACACCGAAAACACGTCCAGCCTTGCTAGTGCTGCCAACGGCACGATGCAAAAAATGCAAAAGCACCAACGCAAACAAAAAGAGACAGCTTAGTCTCGCATCTCTCTCAATACGAAGCCAAAAATAATAATAAAACAACTGATGTAGATACCGTTTGTATGCTTTATTGTTTGTGTCAGCCTTCATATTTCAATTCAGGCAACAGATTGAACAAATTACAAATGTCGCCTCGAATATTTCTCGCTGTGTCGCACAATGATTAGATGTAAGCAAGACCTTTCCATGCTTTATTCGTCACCTCCATTATGTTGGGCCATGCGCCCATGAAATGAAGATCAAATAGGGCTGTCTAACTTTTCACCCCTGTACGGGTGTTTAACACTCCAAATCTTGGCACATGAGTTTGTGAATGCCCAGTGCATGCAGTCTTCTAATCAATTGCATGGCTATGCTAAACCATTGGCTTCTTTGTACCACTATGAACAAAAGCATTTTTGTTTGCTTTCCTGTCATAGACACAGATCCCACACGTAATTAAAAAAATTGTGAATTTTGTCGAAGTTTATTGTGCCTATATTTATGATTTTCGGAGCCTAAAACAGTGTTTTGCCCGCAAAGGGTTGGCACATAAAACTCGGTTGTTCAGTGCTTATAAACCCGGCCTCTATGTATAACTGACTGATGAATGTCGTTGCCGTGAATTGTGGTAAACTACGAGTAACGTGACAGTGGTAATCTTATCACGCTCTTCGTTTCTGTTCGTGTTTTTAGAGCACGTACACAGAGAAAATGTCTAAATGACTTTAAAATGGAGAGAAGCGGTACCATTGGCGCAAACTAACAGCGACCCTTGTGGTCGACATAGACTATTAGCGCGTTCTTAAGTAGGAAGGTGTTATCCAGGGCAATTTTGATTACAAATGTTCTAATAAGCCAGGGGCTCATTCTCAAGGCATTATTTAGTATGTCTTTTTACAATATTCCCAATTATGTAGTCTTAATTAGACACATCATTTCTTCCTCTGTTCTTGTGTGCATCTTTCCCTTATTACTCATCCTTGTCCGTTTCTTTTCTTTTTTTTGCCTTGTGTTTATCTGTTCTGTTCTTATTTTTCCTTTATAAGTCAGACAAATTAGGCTCACGCTTTTTGTACATTTATCGCGTCAACCCCAATGCATGTGTTGGCCACAGGCCTTAATACCCGCGAAATTACCAGATGATACTGAAAAATTATTTACACCGAGTGTAATTTTTCTAAAGTACGTCGCCTCGAACAAGTAATTCATTCATTGTCGATCTTTACACTAGGAATAGAAAATCAATAGCATTCATCGGCCGATTTATTGCGTCTTAGGCGCTAGCCGAAGCTGTGCCTTGGAGGCCGTTCATAATGATAACTTTGTGGTCATACAAAACTGCGAAAGGAAAAGCCCAAACAGCTGCGCTGCTAGAATTAGTATTCTTCAAGCGGTAACACTCCGGAGATCCAAACGAAATCAAGCCGCCATTCTGTAATATGCTAACTAAACCAATACCAGCCTGTACGTCTATAGGCCGTCCGTTGAGTTTGGGTGATAAACGTGCGCAAAACGTCAGTGTGCCCGGTAGTTGTGACTGCCCATTGTGACAGTTGTGGCAATCCGTTGTTAGATTAACGTCCCTCAACTTCACGGCGCTCATTAATACTGAGTTGCATTCAGTCGTCACACGAAGTAACATTGCATGAGCACTACTTTCGTCGAAGGGCTTGCTGTGACTTTATTATACGCAAATATTCACGATGCGCATAGACTGTCGCACCACCAAGTGAATTCGAGGCGTCCTCTTGAGGATAGTCTTTAGGCAGACGCTCCTTTGTTGGGCTGAACTAGCCGCTGTGTTAAAACGGTAGCAGGAAAAGAATACTGACCACAATGCATGTTTCGTGGATCAGCAAATACCTGATATGAGTTTGCTATGTGGGCTGCCACATCTTTAGCGTCGTCTCGCTACATTGAGTCAGATTTATCATCTCACAGACAGCCTGATCAGGCTGTCTGTGAGATGATAATCTGAATCAATGTAGCGAGATGATGCTAAAGATGTGGCAGCCCGCATAACAAACACATATCAGGTTCGCGACATTTTCTGTAGCCACAGAGTTACATGTTCTCGTTTGACCTTTGCAGTTGAAACTCAGCTTGTTTTGCGTGCGTAAAGCATAGCGCTTTTGTAGTGCTCGAATCCTACAACAATCATTCCACGCCGAAAGTCGCGCCGGCTAGCGATTTGCTGTCGAAAACATGGCCAACGCCACGCCACTTCTTTCTTTTGCATTTGTTGATAGATGGCACCACACAGCATGCCATTTGTTTGTGAACAGGTTTCTGAGCGAAGTTTTCTCCGCGACCAGATAAACGTGGTGAGTGACCCGGTATTAGTGTCCCTGAAAGCGTTCGCTGGAAGGAATTCCGCATATATATACTGCTGTCGGCAGTGATCTTGAAAGAAACTATCGTGACGACGAGGATTTTTAACTCGACGTAGAAGGTTGCCAACGCACCGAGAGTAGCAGCGACGATGAACTACCAGCTGCTAACACGCGAGAAGCGAGTTGCGTTTGTATGAGTAGCAGTTCACGTCCCCTCATGCGTTATTGTTTTTTTTCACGCTTGTCGTTCACTTTGACGTTATTTAATGTGTAAGATCCTTCATCGAAGTCAAAATGAAAGCAGTTTTTTCCGCATTGCGTGTAGACTAATTAGAGTTTGTATGATGTAGCGCCGCATGCCACCAACACGGTCGAGCTAGACCGACGAAGAAAAATGGTTAGAGCGATGAAACGAGCAGTTACGACTAAAATTTATGCCTTTCTGCTAACGTCTCCCGCACTTCACCGCTACCTTCCAAATGAGGTTGCTGTTCGACAAATTTTAGCAATTTCGCCGTTGCGAAAAGCGAATACGTGCGTATTTTTTATGTATTTCTTTCATCGCACTGATGGATCCTGCAACCTACGAGTGCATTGCATTTCACACGTTTAGAGTCTGAGCATGGCTGGAACACCAGTACTGCTTATTGGGAACTTAAATGCATGTGTTTCAATGAAGAAGCAACTCCATGTTGCTGACAGCGCAAGTAATGAGGACGGCGTAATTGTGTTTACAAACCATCCCCACGTTAAACATTCGGTTCCGTGCAGCTGCGATGACGTGGTGGTTGCAATAACGGCTTACTACTATGGCGAATCCGTCTGTCAGATAGGCTCGGTAACAATTACATTGGAGTGTCATTCAGTTTATACGTCGATTGTGGTTCGTGCAGTTTTCTGTAGCACACACAGCTAGGATTATGCAAGGAACCGTTGATGAATAATCAGCTGACACAAACGCATTTCCTACTGCGGTAAAAAATAAGATGCTGAATAGTTAGCCATTCCAAATGTTTGGGAAAGTACGTTGGTCTGACATAGATATTTGACGATCAAGAAATCATCTGGTGAAAGCGGCACAGGGCGTACGTCCACGCGTCCTATCATTTATTATGCGTGTTCAAGGAGTTGACCGTACTCCCACAGCCGCCTTGTGTT
Source organism: Rhipicephalus annulatus (assembly GCA_013436015.1). Lineage (NCBI taxonomy): Eukaryota > Metazoa > Arthropoda > Arachnida > Ixodida > Ixodidae > Rhipicephalus > Rhipicephalus annulatus. The sequence goes on from WOVY01010314.1 coordinate 161,683, forward strand.
GCACGGCCTATGGTGATTGCGAATAGCTTTTATCATTGTCTGGCTTTATGACCGTCAGAAGTGGCTGAAAGAGCTTTTTACGGATTTTAATTTCACAGTTGATTTTATGCTGTTATGTGCTAGTGCGAGAGCAAATCATTTATTGCATTCGGGTTCATTGATTTTTTAGTAATAATTATTTCTTCAGTTGCTGTTATCATAGATATCGCTGTAGTCTTGGTGAGAAATAGCGCAACAAACCTAGATTCCGTTACCGTATGTGAAAAAGTGAACATGACACAAAAAACATTTCCTTTTCTTATATTTGTATTCCCGGGAGAGTATCTTTGAGCGGTAGCAATCCACCATTCAACACCCACCTATTAACTGACCGTAAGCACTCGCGGAAGCGTTATTCGAAGAGTCAATTTGTTTTACTTGTGCAATGTAAGCTCACCTATAACGACTTAAGAGTTCGCGTATGTTACTTACTACTTACATGCCAACCACACGTTTATTTAAAATACCAAAAAGCCAACAAACAGTTTTAAAAATAGTTGCAGTGCAAGCACTGGTCCACCTCCTTGTCAATCGTGTCATTTGTGAGGTCATCGGCAATGGCAAAAGCCCTAAGCCAGAGAACAGACGAGTCGTTCAACGAGGGTAAAGACAGCCGGCAGTAGGCGTACAGACAAGAAAAAGCAAAAGTCGTATCAAGACAGGATCTTTAGAAGACCTTGGTTCTTCAAAAAATCTAGTGCGAAATACAAAGGTGGGCTTGCAACATCTACGTCCGGCCTAATCACAATGCCGCACGAAGCAGCCTCTTTTCATGTAGCTTACGCTTAGTACAAGTCTTCTGATTGACTCGATCAATTCGAAAGCATGACGTCGCATAATAAGTAGGGAGGAATATGCCAGGACAAGGACAACTTGTGACTTGTTTATTTTCTTCTGAATGAATGGCACGGACGTGGTTTGTAACCAAAGCGCTATACTCAGGCCATGACAAAAAACGCTAGAGCAGTCTTACACAGATATCGCAAACACTATGGCAAAGAATTGAGTAAACATAAAAGACTGCACGCAAAATTTCCACCAATTATATGCTATCACGTATAGTGTAAATAAAAATGCCTGTAAAATCACGCGTTTCTGGTAATAAAGTATGGTGTCGAGCATGCGAAGCTCCAACACTTTATTTGGCAAACTATTACTCAAAACAAAAAAAAGAACTGACACACTCAGTGCGATGATAGCGTCGAACGCAATGTACAATGCACAGTAGTCTGATCGTAGGTAATTAGCCGCGTCCTAAGTGCATGCCAGGGAAATGTATCCGGCGGTATTGCAGACGCTAGTCTTTTTTTCACAAAAATTTGCTAATGTGCGCATGCACAACACATCATACAACAATATACTGAAACTTTCCGTGCATTTTGGCGCGTCCTGGACCAGGAAAAGGTAACACAATAACACCTATAGCGCACTGAAAGCACAGGACACAGAAGCACAAAGGGGACGCGGGACGTGTGTTTCTGCCCTTCCTGTCCACCATAGGTGTTAACACAGAATACCAGCACGCCCAATCTCACGTTCTTTGGGTGAAATGTGTGAACGTGGCATAGGAACAGAGAAGTGGGAGCGCGTGGTAATATAAATATTTGTATTGTCATTTCTTCGAAAAAAGTGAACCATAAAATTTGTATGCTAATACTCATATCAGCCGACACATGATACGTGCGGCTGATGCAATAAATAAATGAACGAATAAACGCCAACTGAAATAGAACGGTACTTCTATTTATCCAAGGTTTAATAGGGCACAAGGTGACTACACTGCTTGTATTGACTTCTCAAAACGCCTCAATACGTTACGGTCAGCGACTATCTCTATCAACCTGAACACCAATCGAAGCGTTTGCGAATGAAGAGTTTTCTTTAGGCGTATTTTTTCCCCACCTATTCGTTTCACAGCAACAAAAGATATACTCGTCTTAATCCAACCACATATATGGCAAAATATTCGTTTCCGTGGTATTCTGCAATGCGTCTTTGCTTCTTCGAAACTGTTGCAGTAATCGATGCCTGAATTGAGCCATTTAGCTACGTGCCAAACAGTGCAGGTGTCAGCTGACACAGGAAGTAACAACATTCATTGCTTCATATGAAGGCAACAATGCAATTCCGCATTCCGCATCATGAAATTGTAAGTGACCTTTGTAACCTCCATAGAAGATCAAATTCGCATATCACAAAGTACTGACCGTCAATAAACTCAAGATCAATGATACATCTTTTATAGCATAATTGCACATAAAAAATTCACGTGACCTGTATATCTTCCAGGCCCGCAATTGTTGGTGCTTGTAAGCACCATTTATTTGTTTTAGCTAGGCCTACCACTTAAAGGAAACTTGATGGGCAATGGCTACTTGGAAAACTGCTTGTTAGTCAACGTTTCACTCGTCATCTAAACTCCGTGCAAAAAAAAATGGCGGCATATTCACAGGGTGAATGATGGAGAGCGGGGCGAAGCATTCGTTCATCCATTCGTTCTTGCTTCCGTCCATCCATTCATCCGCCTGTGTGACCGTCCATGCGTCCATCCGCCCGTCCGTGCAAGCATACGTACGTCCATCCCTGCGTTCGTCCATGCATCCGCCTCTGCGTCTGTCAATGCGTCCATCCGTCCGCGCAGCGATGCGTGCGTCCGTCCATGCATATGTCTGTGTGTCCGTTCGTCCATTTAGTCAACACTCCAAGAACCACCATCTCTCATTTTTTCATCATATATTCCGCACATAAAAGCACCGCCATACAGCGGACATTCCAAGGACTAAACGAGAGGTGGCACACACACACTTTCTTACGGCTTGCACTTCGTGTCTACTTTCCACCTTTAACCACCTAGAGTTCTTGGTATATACCAGTTCACTGTATTCATGGCACTGCGGCCCAACGCTCGCTAAATCTTTCTCCGTCCATTCGTTCTTTCTTCCGTCCATCCAGGCGTCCGTCTGTGTGACCGTCCATGCGTCCATCCGCCCGTCCGCGCGCGCGTCTGATCGTGCGTCCGCACATCCGTCCGTGCGTCCATCCCTGCGTTTGTCCATGCATCCGCCCCTCCGTCCGTCCTTGCATCCATCTGTCCATGCAGTCATCAGTGCGTCCATCCATACATCTGTCTGCGTGTCCATTCGTCCATCTAGTCAACACCCCAAGTACCACCATCTCGTATCTTTTCATCATATATTCCACATATAGAAGCACCGCCATCCAGCGGACATCCCAAGGACTAAACGAGAGCTGGCACACGCACACTTTCTTATGGCTTGCGCTTTGTGTCTACTTCCCAACTTTAACCACCTCGAGTTCATGGTATATACTAGTTCTCTGTATTCCTGGCACTGTGGTTCAACGCTGACTAAACCTTTCAAAAACCAAGGAGGTTACGCATGGCGAGTATAACGTAGTAACCCTTTCTTGTCAGATAGTTCTCAATGTACATGTTAAAGGCTGCTAATGGAGAATGAGAGACAGGAGAATTCGGCTTTTAGCTAACGCGCACGCTGTGACTTTTTTATTGCTCAACAACACGCAGAAGAATTTTCCCACCGGAACCAGTTTGCTCGTCAAAGCTTAAGACATGTTACACACTACTACGAGGGACGAATGGGTGCCGCTTTAAGGAGCTTCGCCCGTAATAGAATAGTTGAGTTTTCAGTCTGTTTTCATAGCATTACCACGCTCTTGAGATTCAGTTGTATTGCCCAAAGAAACCCGTACATACACGTAAATCAACACAGCTAGATATCCACGCATTTACGCGAGTTTCTCGCAGCGTTTATGGGCGCTTTCCAGCGAATAAAGACGCTGTAAAAGCTGAGCAGCCGCAAAGCTTGGATAAGGTGCGTTTTGTCCATGCTGTGGCTGAAGACGATAAAAAAAATAAGCCGGATGCTTTTGTAGTGGACTAGAGCATTCGACGACCCACTCGTTACGCAGTTCACATTGTGTGACGCCTGGTAGTATAAGTATACATTATTTTTCTCAATTGTTTTAATAGACATTTTAAGATGTTAACACAGTTTACGAACTTCATCTAAGGTACAAGATATTCTGATGAATACCCGTACAAAAGTAGATAGCATGCACTTACTGCAGTTGCGAAGAAACCATCGCGCACCTTCTGTGTGAGTACACCTATTTCAACGAGCAAAGACAAGAACTCACTGCAGCTCTGGATAGACTAGACAATCGGCCTTTGTCGGAACAAAGGATTCTGGGTCATTGGCCAAGCCCATCCTCAGCCCAGAAGGCTTTGAAAGCTTTGCTGCGCTTTTTGCGGACAACTGGCCTCAGAGACAGACTTTAGTGTTTTATACTCTTTGATGTTGCCTTTCCTCTGTCGCAATTTTTTTTTTGTAATTTCTCCCTCTCTTCGCAACATTCCTTTTTAACATCTATCATTCCCCTCACCCCTTTCCCCAGCACAGGGTAGCCAGCCGGTCTAAGAACTGGCTAACCTCCCTGTCTTTCCGCTTAAACTTTCTTCCTCCTCCTCTCTGACCGCTCTGTTTTGGTCACTGTCAGCGACGTAACAGTAATTGTAGTCTACGACTTCGGTGAGTTGTCTGCAATACATCATGGTTTCGGGAAAGCAATACACAAACATGCCGGAGAACGGGATCATGACATGCGCGGCAAAAGAGTGACCATGAATAACGGAAACCGATAAGAGTTGGTCTGCGTAGCAATTGGCCGTGACAGTTTCGAGTTGGTGAGGCGGCAAACGACAAAAGCTATCGGCTAGAGTTTTGTCCGAACTGAATTTTTCACGATAAAACCAGAAGTCACTGTCTACATTGGTGAATTAGAGCATGTTTATGTCTGTAGCGTGACTCAACGCTATGTATATGTGTCATCTTTGCTTTCCCAATTCATATAGCACATACTTCGTTTTTGTTTACCCTCTCGCACGGCTGGACATTGCTTGCGGCACTTGCTCAATTTATTTTGCACGCACTCGTTTGTGCGGATGTGCCGCAAAGGGCAATGGCGACGCCGCCTAACGCTGCATGTGCACCGAAGAGATGCGTGTTCAAATCCCAGAATATGCAGAGACCAATAACTACTTACCTTTATTACCATTTCTTATTGCCACCCCCCCCCCAAAAAAAAAGAAAGTCCTTCGAAACACCGGGTCCCTTAGTATTTCATTGACACTTTGCCAATTTACAGAGTGTGAGTGCTTCTTGAAGAATATGTGCACACGCGCTAAAAATAAAAAAAAAACACGTATTTCTTGCGATCGTAGCAGATTGTGAAATTTCGTAGCAGTAAGTGAAGATGCTATCAGTAACCGCCACACTTGCCCTCCTCCGCCAACTCAGTGAAGAGCTTACATCCTACTGCATAAGTGAAAGTAGTTCGCCTTCATTTGGCATGGTAAGTGCGGCCAAAATGCACTCACGTTTGCCTCAATACACTGTTACGCGGCTTCTTGCGCCAGGATGATGGATGACGCCATTTATTAGCGCCAGTGCCTGTACTGCCGACATAACTGAACGTGCTGCTTCGTATAACCACCGACCTGGCCTCCACTTACGGCTTTATAGCTGGCATCGCTTTAAGCTTTCATGTCATGTGCACCCTAACCAAACGCGAAAGAAATCGCTATACGATGTTACTGCTTCCATGTTTTCAATAATGTAGCTTCCAATAAAGATTTCGTATTCACACAAAAAGGGAGAGAGGTGGCTCTACATCACATTGAAATATGCAGTTACTGATTGCGTTATCGTAAGTTGAGCGGACCATTTAGGTTCAGGAAAAGTCGCCAGATGAACAAAAAATGGGAGAGAGAAAACACAATAGATGAAAATTTATAATAATAGAAAGAAAGAGAGAAGACAATCGGAAAACTGGAAGACGGAAACGTAAGAAAGAGTGTAGGGAAGAACAAGAAGACCAGAGAGAAAGAGACAACGCTGACACTCTCTGGCTTGGCACTACACTGCAAATCGTTTCACACCCTTAAGGGTGGATTTTTCAACAAATCACCCATCTTACACCTATTATTTCTGCCAAACTTATCCGCACGGGTGTAATTTATGCAATTCCACCTTTTGTACACCCATTTGTCATTTTGAGGTGTACTATAGGTGTATGTTCGCAAATTACACCCTAGCGTGTTTCCTTGAATGTTACACCTATCATATATGCATATTGTTTAGAGCATCAATACATATCACATCTCAACGGATGCAATCAAACCGCATGCCAAAGTTATGGTGAAAATGTCGATGTTTTGGCCTTTGTTTTCAATTCCCGTATCATTCGCCAAAGTATATCGTGCTATGTATTATATCTATTATAGCACCGCCTATTTACAATATTCAGAACATTTCTCACATGTTCAACGACTTAATTCATGGGTTACGTTTTTGGGATTCTTACTAAAAATATTTTGCTGCCGCTCATGTACATTCTTCCCTACTTCTCACAGAGACATCGGTAAAAGAGATTAGGTTGCGCTTAAACATAACATGAAACGATTACACATGGTTTTCGACAGGCTACGTGCGCGCTTTCTCATTTGAAATCACACTAAGTTTTTCGTACCAGAGCTCCTGGTTTATTAAAAACGATACTCTTTCTTGGGGACCTTCGACGCAAAAATTTTGGTCTGTCTGTCTGTCCGCCTGCACGTTTGTCTGTTTGTCCACTCTATACGGCATCTGGTACTTCAAACGGCCGACCCCATCCGCAGCGCCCACCAATGTTGCTCAAGATTGAGCGTTCATGCTTGTGCAATCGTCAATTAAAAAGCAACCATTGCGCATGTCTGCGGCACCATAACAACACGTATATAGTCTGCATGTGCATATTTTACTAGAAAAAGCATACATAACTAATTTTAAGGACCGTAGCGCTTATCACGCTGCGCTGACCATGCAATTATTGCACGGAACGGGGAGTGTTTCCGACGCGTTTCTAGGACGATACGGTGATGGCACCTACCGTCGCCTTGCGTTCTACACCTTATCACCTCTGAGGTGGCCGCGCATACCCATCTCAGAGCCATGCGCTTTGTTTGTTTGTTTTTTCAGAAAACTGCCAGATGACGCTCATGTCTCATGTGTGACGTGACTTGATGCGCTCGTTCGCCTCCGCTGCACGCTCGAGGCACTCAAACGAAGTGCCTCCAGAATACCATTCACCGATTTTCTTGCGCAGAACACCAAATAAATGTCCTGTTCACTCTCTCCACACGCAAGACTATCGTCTTTCGACGACATTTGCAGAAACATGCAGATACGGGGCCAATTTTTTAATGGGGGTCCACATATTTCCTCACACTGAAGTATTTCGCATCAATACACAAGTCCCTGATTTATTCAGTGAGTTATATTTAGATCCATGAACATGGATGAGTTCGAATTGAATGTTTGCAGCATTCGCCATGCCGTGGAACTAGGCATGTTTACAAATAACAGGTTAACCTTACTTTAATGCAGCTGCTGTGCACGCATGCCGCGCCGCAGGACAAGCTTAGCGCACATCCGCTAAGCACGGGTGAACTCGTACAATGGTATGCACCACTCTCTGGGCACTTACTGTTCTTTTTTATATCCTTGATATCAACGCTTGCGTGGCACCTAATATACACGTGAACGATCGTAGACAACACTAGCGCAATGTACCCGTGCCACAAGAATGGAGAATAGTTGACTAGTTGCAGCATTGTAATTGATAGCTGTTACTGTGGTGTTACAATGCACTGATAATCGCACATTGCTATGCGCACACACAATTTAAGACTTGAAATAAAAGCAAGCGCCATTCATACTTTGTCGGTAAAAAAGCCTAGTCCCCAGGTTCTTGCTGAATGGCAGAGGGTTATTTAAAAGAAGCTAATAGCACAGCGGGGGTGTTGCTAGGATTTATGCATGCAGGGGGATAGAAAGAGAAAAAAAAGGGGGCCTGACCCATTTGCATGTACATTTTTGTCTGTGGTTGCATACTTAATAAACCATATCGGGAGCTTGCATTTTTTTGTGCGAAATGGGCCAAATCCTGACCCGAAAGTAGCACCAATGACACTCATTTGGCTCATACATACGTTCACCTTTCCTCTAAAACAGTAAAATTAAAACATTCTTTATACTTATCACTGTTCTAGAAAAACGTTGATAGCATGTATATGCCGAGGCAGCTTTTTTCGGTTCTAGATTTGCCCCATTTCGAATAAAAAAGCTCCTCAAACGAACATAAGAAAGGGGTGGAGTTGCGTCAAATATAGAACAACCTCCCCGCCGCCCTTCTTTAACTTTTCATTTATATCTATGTTGCACAAATAACAAATTTTGACTCCAAAATGTCGAAACAACGCCACAAACACGCCTCCTTCGGTAAAAGAAAAATGAGCATTACGAAGGCTACGCACTTGCCACCTGCACACGTCAGTGGCAAAAAAAAACGACTTCAAAGCTCTGCAAGCAAATAACTATGTTGTCAAGCATAAAATTTACACTATATCTTGGAGGCTTGACATAGCTTGAAAATTATATCATAAAACGGTGCTGCTATGAATTTCTGTTTCGGCTTTGAGGTCTCGGGGCAACTGCGCATCGCCATCGTCAACAGGCAGACTTTGAATTGGGTGGTAACATGTCGTATGCGTGTTTGCTGCAGGCTAACGGTGGTTTATTATTTTACTATTCACTTGCTTTGTCCAGGATGTGTACTTATAAGGCTTGCACGGTTCAACTCGCGCTTACAGTAGGTACAGTACGAGTCACTGCAATCTGTGGCGCGTCGGCAAGTACAAAACAACTTCGGTGCGGCGGAGTGTGTCTCCTCTGTCAACGGTTTTCGTTGAAGCTTGTGCACGTCGCAACCAGAGTGTTTCCGATCAAGCTATCAACGGAGTGTACGCTGGGAGCTACATGGAGAACGCTTTTGGATTTCGTGCTATGCTGAAAAGGTAAGCTTTCGTGCATGCGAACAACGAAGTGCAAAAGTGCGTGCCTGCCTGCCTGCCAACTCCCGATTTGCCCGCGATACTCGTCATTGCAGGAAGCGACTGTCTCGTGGCGCCGGCAGCTTCGTGACCTTCGCTCGCTGTGTGCTTATCAGCTGCGATGTCTCAACAGTCGCAGCGTTCGTGACGCTCGCTGTCGCGCATGGTTAAAGAAAACGGGGGGATGTGCCGCGCGCAGATAGACCTTACGGCATGCGGCAGCGGGTGAGAATTGGGGGGGGAGGGTTGAGCGAGCCGAGGTGGGCGAAAGAAATGGAATAATAATAATAATAATAAAACGAAGCAGATCAACGGTAAAGGAGGCGCCAGTTGTCAGTTAACGGGACTACAGTGGACAAATAGGGCGCGTTTATTACGCGGGAGAAAAAAATCCAGATTTCAGTGACTCAAGACAGGGGTGCGTTTTTAATGCGAGTAAATACGCTATTTAAAGCAAGAATCCGAAAATACTTAAAATTTGTATCAGTACCCCTTTGATGCTTGCGCTTTGCAGTGGCGTAACATGTGTTTTGTTACAAATCGTGCAGCTAACCAAAAAATTTAGATGTACCTTGTTTGGTCAGCGATTTGCGCTTTTTATGCCCTGTTAGGTTTGTTTATATTTATACTAGTATATTGTAGATAATCAGGATATAGAAATATTGATGTGTTTTAATAAGGGATTGAACAGCCACACTCAATTGCACACATCTTTTTGCATTTTCGCACCATTGTAGTGCGGCACATAGAATATTGTAGAATAGAATATTTCTGTATATTTTGGTGTAGGGTTTTGGCACTGTGGTTACATATGAAAGCTTAGCCAAAGTGTACCAACAAACACCCGCAAAAAGCTTTCAGTTAAGCTGATACAGCACAGATGATAATGGTGTAGGCATAGTTAGCCACTAAAGAACACGCTCGCGAAAAACGAAAGGAGGATGGCGACACAGGTGGCTGTAAATGAAAGCAGGCAGACCTAACAGTTCTTGTCTGTTTCATGCATTTTGTCTGTGCAGGTTTCATCCTTACGAATGCAAACACACTGATCCAACTAATAAGCCCTCCATGCATATATTCCTGTTAGCTACTTCTCCAATAAGTCGTGCATTTCTTTAATTATACATATTTCTAGTCGAGCAGTTCAGAGCTTATTGAGCATATATTTAACTTACTTCTGATACATTATCTGTTGCATGGCTGTTTTAATAAATAAAAAAAATCAACTGCGAATTAGCAGCTGACGCATGCACTCGAAGAATAAGATTAGCTCGTCTCATTGATTTTTTAAAGTAGTCAGTTTTACTCAAGGGCTAAAGTTATCATTTTGTTGACCAATAAGCAACCTGTTAAAGACATATTATAAAATTATCCAGTAAACCAAACTTATGTAACTGGAGAAGAAATTTAGAGGTGAGCCTCCACAAATACACAGTGCTGTGTTTCCAGCAGCAGTTGTCATTTAACAAGTGCTGTTGATCGTTTCAGATTGGGGCTTGCTCGATGTTTTACACTAGTTTCACACAGTAGATTGTACATCTGTGATGAGTACATGTCTACAAAACGATCCTTCAAAGTAAATGATAAATATTGCTATTTCTCTGTCTTAATGGGTTTATATAATTTTTTGTATCACCCATTGTAGTGGCCCATTGGTTAGAGTATTCTAGCTAAGCAAGAAAACTTGGTAAAAACGATGAAATGTGAGCATCCCAGTATATTTCAAACTTCTTGGTAGGTGCATGATTCAAGAGAGAAGCACTTTTTCACCACCACCATGGTGTAGACTCAAAATGGCACTTGCATTCGTACACTAATATGCACAGATGCTTGTAAATGTAAAAGTGAATAGTGGTAAAGCTGAAGTTGGGGAAGCTGGAGCTTTTCATTATATGACACATCGTAATGAGGTTATGATTGTTCCCAGTATTTTTTAAATGTTTAGTTGAATGTTGTGCATCTCTTACATGCAGAATGTTGAAAGGAAACACACTACGTCTTCTACGATGGACTGGGTGCTGACGATGCAGTGCACTCTTCATCACAACATGAAAGCAGCTGTTCCGGGCTCACGACCTCACTCAAAGGGTTGCAGCAGAAGTGGACGCTACTCTTAGGGTGCACCAAATATCTTGTACATTTTAGGAACATTCCTCCGATCGCAAGGCTTCATATCAAGCTATGTGTTCTATATACCTATTTATTTTACTAATATGAGTATCAGTTTGCCATCAGATTAACAGCAGTGCATGTAGAAAACTGTGTACAATGCATAATGTTAGAGTTGTATGATAAACTGGAGACGGCCTAGATGTCTCCAGCTTAAAAGGTTGATTCACTAATGGGTCATTCCACGCCAAACATCCCAGCTATTTTAGCGACCATCTCAAATGTATTCGAAAAAATTGTAACAATTTACTGAATCGAAAACAGTGAAACAGTAAATATTTCTGAAAGAAAAATTTTTTGGTCACGTAGTTGCCTTATGAACTTACGGGAATGTCGTTTTATTCTTGTTTGTGCAAAATTTTGTTTTAAAAGTACTGCTACTTGCTTCTATACCAAAATTTGTCTACATGTTAAGTACAAGTTCATGTGTTAAGTGTTTGAAGCGCAGTATTATTAGTGCAGTTCCACTGACACATACGCCTCCAAGACTAACAAAGTGCTTGATACGGCTGGTTGGTGCTGTATGGTAGACAAAGAAAGTGCTTAACAGCGCAAACGACAAGAAGGGAAAGAAGAGACGAGCTGAGCCCTGAACAAACAACCAAAGTTTATTGCAAACCAACTGCAATATATAGAAAACAGAATCTGCGCATAACCACGCACCATAAGCAGAATCGCACATACATGCACCATACAGCCTACCTTATCAACAACCGGTCATGTAAGTGGACCCCAGATAACTAACTTCACAGCAGTTAAAAAAATTGAGGGTACGCTAACACAGTGAGCACAAGTTGTTGAATGTGGAAGGCTTCACTAATCTTGTGATCGCGCCGATTTTTATATCCCCCCATGATGAAACACTTTTCAAGAATTGGCTGACAACAAGACTTATTACAATGGTCTGCCAAGTGGCTAGGAAGAGAACCTTTTAGAGAGTTAGCGTGCTCCCTCAACCGATCATTTATGCATTGCCCTGTTTGGCCAATGTAATTGTGCCCAAAAGTAAAAAAAATATCTTGTAGAGAATCGCTAAAACACATTCAGCATGCACGTAGCGTGTTTCTTAGTGCATGCTTCTTTCTTAGGTCCTTCGCTGTTGACCCAGCGACATAGCCCAGCGAGTTTATCGCATGCGCAGAACACAACCCTTACACCTATTTTGCTAGTGACCTTCTTTAGCCTTTGGGAAACTTCATGTACGTAGGGAATAAAAGTCTTGCTAGAATGAGGCTTGTTAAGTTAGCTGTTGCTTTGTCTCTTATCAGACACTCTTAGTGACGTTAGGAGAGTCTCGGCAATGGAATTTAGCTCGGATAAGAAAAGCCTGCTTGTTGAAGGCGGTGAACTTGGAGCGAGAAACTGCACTCTATCTGGCGATGACAAGAGCCAGTTAGAATTGTCTTTAGGCAGAAAAAAGCGATGCTTCACTTGACTAGCTTAAAATGGGTTGACCTAAAAAGCAGGTTATTTCTTGAGCATGGCTCGTACCGCCAATATATATGATAAACAACAAAAAAAAAGCATTTCTAATTGTAGACATCGTAGGGTGTCGTCAGAAATAAACTCCGACGTTATTTCTAGTTTCTTCATTTCACGCCCGAAAACGTCGTATATCTCATCCGTGGTTCGCCGAGGGTCAGATTGATCGATGCGGTAAAACGCTAAAAAGTCATCAACGTAGTCGAACACTTTAACTGTACCCGTGTGATTGAAGTTAGCCATGAGACTTCTTTCATACCGCGCGAGTAAAAGGTAACAAAGAACCGGTGCTAAACGTGAACCAATGCACACATCTGCACTGGTGAGATATTTGATGTTTTTCATCGTGAAATGAAGCAACTGGAACTAAAGTCGGAGTTTAATTTATGACGACAAGTTACAATGTCTAGACTTGAAAATGCTTTTTTTGGTTGACCATGTATATTGGCGGTGCGAACCTTGCTCAAGAAAAAGCCTTCATTTACATCCACCCATTCTAAGCTAGTCAAGTGAAGCATTGCTTTTTCCTGCCTAAAGGCTATTCTAACTGGCTCTTGTCACCGCCAGATAGAGTGCAGTTTCTCGCTCTAAGTTCACCGCCTTCAACAAGCAGGCTTTTCTAATCCCCTGCTAACTTCTATTGCCGAGACTCTCCTAAGGTCACTAAGATTGCCTGATAAGACACAAAGCAACAGCTAACTCCACAAGCCTCATTCTAGCAAGGCTGTTATTCCCTACGTACACGAAGTTTCTTATAGGCTAAAGAAGGTCGCTGGAAAAGGTGCCGGCTCCAGTGTGTGACACCACTGATCGTCTGCGCAGCGCATAGAATTGCGCACACACCGGCGGTGAGGCGCGCGCGGCGGCGGCGGAGTATCATTGCGCATGCGCAGACCAGTGTCACGCGAAATTGGCTCATTGAGGCCAGTGTAGCTAACGCTACAAAATAGTGTAAGAGTTGCGTTCTGCGCACGCGACAAGCTCGCTGGCCTATGTCGCAGGGTCAACAGTGAAGCAACTAAGAAAGAAGCAGGCAGTAAGAAACACGCTATGTGCCATGTTGAATGTGTTCTAGCGATTTTCTACAAGATATTATTTACTTGTGGACATTGGCCAAACAGGGCGATGCATGAATGATCGGTCTAGGGAGCACGCTAACTCTCTAAAAGGTTTCCTTCCCAGCCACTTGGCAGACCATTGTAATAAGTCTTGTTGTCAGCCAATTCTTGACAAGTGTTTGATCACGGGAGATATAAAAATCGGCGCGAGCAAGAGATTAGTGAGGCCTTCTATATTCAACAACTTGGTGCTCCCTGTGTTAGCGTACCCTCAATTTTCTTAACTGCTGTAAAGTTAGTTATCTGGGGTCCACTTAATGACCGGTTGTTGATAAGGTAGGCCGTATGGTGCATGTATGTGCAATTCTGCTTATGGTGCGTGGTTATGCGCAGATTCTGTTTTCCATATATTGCAGTTGGTTTGCAATAAACTTTGGTTGTATGTTCAGGGCTCTGTTCTCATGTCTTCTTTTCCTTCTTGTTGTTTGCGCTGTTAAACACTTTCTTCATCTACCACGCCTTCAAGAACTTAGCCAAAATGTGTTATATTTGCATTTTTTCTATTATAATACTTCACTTTCTATGAATGTCTGAGTAATGAATACTAACTACACAAAAGGTATATTTTGAGGAAATAATATTATGAGGCATCTTAAGCTGATAAACATTACGACAAAAAATTACAAATTTCGCAGAATCGTCATTTTCGTCTGTACTGAGACGCGATTTGCACTGTCCAGTGGTCCTATTAAATATGACCTTCATACCTAAATCGAAAGGAAAAAAGGTATTTTCATATGCCAATTGTTTTTATTACATATTTTTGTTTTAAGAAAGAAAATAAGTTTTGAACTTTCCCATTGATGAAAATAGGGAATTTCGAGGCGGCAGCTGTCGTATGACCAAACGAAAAGATAGGCGCCAATGGGAATGCTAAAAAATATTTTCTTCCTTAAAACGAAAAATGTAATGATAGTATATGAAAAGAACTGTTTATTTGCTTTCAATTTATGTTTAAAAGTAATTTTTAGTTGAGCCACCACATGGCGTAATCGCAACTCAATGTGGACAAAAATTACGACTTTGTAAAATTTATGATTTTTTTTCACAAAGTTTACTAGCTTTAGAGTGCTCAAATATTTTTTTCTCAAAATATACCTTGCATGGAGTAAGTATTCACTAGTCAGATATTCATACAAACTGCAGTATTGCAATAAAAAATTGCAAACATAACACATTTTGGATTAGTTCTTGGAAGCATATGTGCCAGTATAATTGCAATAATAATACTGAGCTTCAAACACCTTACACAAGAACCTTAACTCAACATATAGGCCAAGTTTGCTATAGAACGTACTTTTAAAATAAATTTTTTCACAAACACCCAAACCACATTCCGGAAAGTTCCGAAGGCAACCACGTGACCGAACATTTTTTCTCTCCGAAAAATCCTACCGTTTCGCTGCTTTCAATACAGCTAATCAGCACAATATTTTTCTAATGCATTTGAGATGGTCGCCAAAATGGCTGTGCGTTTGGCATGAAATCACCCTAACAGCATGTCATGAGCACAAAAAAAGGTCCTATGCTTATTAAGCCCTTTATTTACCAAGAAATATATTGAAAGTGCCTTCTCTGAGGCACTGTATAACGCTGCTTTTTTTCACAGTTCTGAGGCGGCTGCACGTGCTGTTGTTTACATGTGCAGCAGTGCTGTTCATATCTAGTAGAACTCGCTGTTGGGATAGTTGGTGCATGTTTGCATTAAACATTAGTCAATTTTGCGCCAAAATGACGACCACACAAACAAAGAAAACACATAAACAGGATGGGCACTCATTTGCAATTGTTTATTTCTTGAGGAAACAGGCTGATATAAGCCCACTTTTCGTCAACGCATGTGCCACCTACTTGGGCTGCCCCTTACCTAATCACGCTATAGGACACATGATCGCTAGATACCATGCTTCCAGCTCATACATGATGAGTGAAGTTTTGCTAACGCAATTTATACCCCTTTTTTTGTGAAAGCTCTTTGAAATTGCTCTTGGTGTGAATCCACATGAAGTGACATGCGCTCTTGAACGGGCACCGTCGTTATTCTTTGCCGTAAGGGCATGTTTCCTCGCTCGATCATTGACGCAGCGCCTCGTCGTCTGGCTAACATGTGTCTTTCTGCACTATAGGGGTATTTTTTAAACCACTTCAGTGGCAGACTTCGTGAATGGCCACGCGTGCTTCTTTTTACAGCCTTTCAGCTGCTCAGGATGATTTCCAGCGATGCACCGGCGCAACTTTGCTAGTTTGTTAGGGGCACGAACTCCATCAGTACTTCATGCCGACTCGCCACCTTTAAGGTTGTGTGTATGAATATATGCTATATTATGAATATATGCTACAAACAGCTGCTAGTGAGCACCCGTCCTGCCCATGTGTTTTCTTTGTGTGGTCGTTGTTTCCTCGCGAAATTGACTATTCAATTCAGGCATTCATGTCTATTTACAGCACATGTTTAATGTCTTTAGCACAATATTACATGCTATTTTCGTATTCTATTTGCATATTCAAGAGAACAGCAGCCGCGCCAATTGTGTCAATTGGATACAATTTCCTAATTTTGCACAAAACCATTATGAAATGCCTAACCAGCTTCAATTATTTCTCAGTATTGTTAACTTTATCAAGAAACATAAAATCTATTATTCAACGTAAGTTTGTGCATCACCATCCAATTGATTTATGTGTGCAGTTTAATGTCCTAAAGCCACCATTTGATTATGAGACGCCTTAGGGGAGGGCTCCAGAAATTTCGGCCGCCTGCAGTTCTTGTGCACCCAAATCTAAGCAAATGGGCCTACAGCATTTTCGCCTGCATGAAAACTGCAGCTGAGTACATTGGCGACTAAACAATCGAGGCGGGTTCATCATCATCCAATCTAATACAGATGGCCAACCGCAGTTATAACTTTTTAATTGACTATATTATAACCTCACAGCAAAAGAAAAGAGTAGAACGGTTTTAAAGAAAGTTCTCCCCCTTTTTCTATGAGGTCCATAACGCTTTTTATGTCGCTTTTGCCAGAGTACGCTTTCGCTCTGCGGAAAAGTGTTTTATGATTTGGAAGTGGCTACTAATACTCACTGTCACAGGGCACAAAATATTTTTTCCCTATATTACTCTGCCATGCAGATGCCATTCAATAACGAGTACTAGTATGAGTGCTGGCCGTCTTTCAGAGTGATTTATGAGGTTTTTGCAGCCTTAAGCGACAATAAGGAAAATCGTATGCTACTTTTTTCTTTTCGCCACCCCCTTGAGCTCCTCTTTTACGAATATCTGGAGTTTGTGGGTCGCCTGTCAAACAGTTTGACAAGCTCGGCAAATACTACTGTGAGTTTTACCCCCGTATTTTAGAACGTCCCTTCACTAAATGCTTCGCCTTGACTTGAGAAAACTGATTCCAGCGCAGTCTCTTGGCAGAGTAAGTCACCCAGTATTAGTGATAATCTGCAGCGATTCTCGAGAAACGCAGCATCATTTTTAGACAAATGGTGGCACTGCGCTCAGCTTGTTCAAATAAGGACGAGATTCGAGTCGAGGAGCGTTCGTAAATAGGGAGGTTAGCATTGTTTGCTCTGTGGGACAGTTCAAGAGTGCTTTTATTAAAATAGCTGCGCTCTCGTATATTTTGAATGAATTAGCGGATCTCAAATAAGTTCTACATATATTTTTCCTTTTGTGTGATTCAGTCTAATTTGTTGTACTACTGTAAATTTGGAGCCCCACTGCGGTGGTCTAGGGGCTATGGTACTAGGCTGCTGACCCCCAGGTCGCGGGATCGAGTCACGGCTGCGGTGGCTGCACTTTCGATGAAGGCAGAAACGCTGTAGGCCCGTGTGCTCAGTTTTGGGTGCATGTTAAAGAACCCCAGGTGGTCGAAATTTCTGGAGCCCTCTACTACGACGTTTCTCATAAACATATGGTGGTTTTGGGACACTAAACTGCACATATCAATCAATGCTGTAAATATTGAATATCAGGCTCAAAAATGCTGCGGTTGTTTTTCCTGAAACCTGCTCCAAATTTAAATTTTCTCCCTGGGAAAGCAAGATATGATGCTCCAAAATATTGCTCCAGATGATAGCTTGGCTGTTCCACCTCTGCTAGCTATAAGTGGTTACTCTTTCACCCTGCTTTTGTGTGTCCATTTTATATTCTTTGATGTTGCATTGTTTCAGGGAGACATACGTACGTGATGCGCTTGATATTTTACATCTTTAAATCAATTATTCTGCATGGTTAATATCTAGTGACACTGTTAAGCTATTGTAACTCTGCCTATTGTTTTCACTCCTGTATTATTGTTTCTCCAGTATTATGAATGTCTGAAAACACAAGGGTTATTGTGAAATGAAAATGCCATTTTAAGACTGTTTTGTCATTACATTCATTAGAATATCACTAGCCTTGCATAATATGCATATGGCATGCCACAACACATGCAAACTGTGGCGTATCAATGAGGCAATCGTAGTGTGCATTGACATAATATTTCAGTATATTGGAGGAATAAGGCATGCTGCATTGCACTACTCTTTTTGCTGTTTGTATGCTTCACTGCACTGTGCTTTTGTGCTGCATTGAAGCTTGTTAAAATTAGTTCTTCTTTTTAAGTGCAAATAAAGGCTCTTCTGTTGTACTTTGATATGCATGCATCGGTAGTTAGAGCTCCATGCCGTACCATTGATGTCTTATTTTCGGTCTTTTGTAGCAAATGGCATTCTGTTCTGCACAATTGAAAAAAGGCTTTTGATTAAAGTACAATTTGTCTCTGAAGCCTGTATGTGCTCTGTGTCTAATAAAATAAAGCTCGATTTCATTTTGCACTATGGCATGACTTTGTGAACATTCTGTTATGTGTGACAGCTCATTTTGAGTGGTGCCTTCACATACTGCTAGGATTACATGTTATATGTGAGAGCCTTATATGCCGTGCTTCATATATGCACCATAAAAGCTGTGCTAGGGCCAGCATTACCACACTGTGGCAGGAGCCGCTACAATAGGACATCTGCACATGAATGGTAAAGGGTAAGCTTTCACGTGCTTCCACAGGGGCCCTACTGGAAAGGGGTAACACTCGAATCATGGTATTTTTCGTATGGGTGTTGGGGCATTATTTAGCATGAACACCCCCACACCCTTTTTGCTGTTTGGGAGAATGACACCCTTACACTACTTTTGTTTTTTAAGGGTGTTAGGGTGTCAGCAATATTACACCCTTACGCCCTTAAGATTATTTGGGTGTACATTCGCTTTTACACCCTCACTCCCTTAAAGCCACATGGGTGTACATTTGCTTTTACACCCCAAAAAATGCTTGTGCCATAGGGTGTAAATTCGGAAATCCGCCCACAGTAATTGGTGTAGTCCTGCTTGATACACCCATTTTGTGGGGTGTAGGGGTGTGAGTTATAGACACTATAAAACACCTATAAGGGTGTAATTTGGTTTACAGTGTACGAGTGCAAAACTGCCAGAATTTTCTCGTTCTTGGTTTGTGGAGCCGCGGTTGGTATTCTGATTCACCCAATTTATTGGACACATGACCATTTATAATGACGAGGGTTTTCGGGTAAGCCGTACGGACGGCAGTGCAAATTACTACTTCGTTGTTAAAAAACATTTAGAATCCGAGACAATAAATCGCACACCCAACTGTCACACTTATTTCGTGAAAAAAGTTGCATCATATATACAAGGCTACATTGCCTGACATTCTTGCGAGATATTGACACTGTAGGTACTTGGAAGCACCTTAAGCTCCCTCTTCGAGACAAGAACGCATTCCTGTAATCAAACCAACACATATTGCCTTCTCAATCGCTAGCCTTGCTTCAGTTCTCAGTGTGTGCCTCAGCCCTTGGCTTAAGGAAAGGAATAGCTGTGTGTGTACCATTAGCCCTTCCAAATTATTCTAGAATGCCTACTGGGAGTACAGTTGTCTGTTTCCTTCATAATCATCTGCAGTCTGATTACGCTAACTGCAAAGCGAAGGTCTCTCCCGTGTTCCGCCAATAAACATGGTTCTTTGCTTTCTGCTGCCATCTTTTTCCTGCTAACATTTCCATCTCACCTACCAACCCAACGTTCAGTTTCTAAAGCAATAACAATCATATGTACTCTCGACTGGATTTAGGCACCGGCGTTCGCGTTGCCGTCATTCGCCACATATGTATACATACCTATATATATATGAAAACGCAAGAAATAATATATTCCAGAAGACTCCGGCGCGTGGAATAGACAGTCAGACATCTAAATTGCGAGTACAAGGCGTTATTCATTGAGCCACAAAGGAGCAGCTCCTGCAACTTTGAATCGGCAGGCTATTTATATCTACCACTTACCGCTGGCGATGGGCACCTCGGGGAAAACTGCCGCATTTTCGGCATTACCAGTGAGATGGCACAATGAGCGCGCGTAGCGACATACTCACGACGCGGAGGTGCGTGCTCTCTTCTGCCACGCGTACTTTGCCCTATGGAGGAGGCGCAGGATGGACGCTCACGCGTGCGCTTGTCTATCTCGCGGTGGAGACAATCGTTCGCCTTGGGCTTTAACCGGAACGATTCTGTTGGAGTTGTTGGGCGCACAACAGTCGCTGCAATTGCTGCACAGTCTATGTTTGCGAAAATGGTGTGCTTTTAAAACACAGTGATGTAACTACTGAAACGCTCATTCGCGTTCATCTGTACCCGAGAGTACGTTTCATGTGTCCTTTGTGCGTGAGAAGCGTGGCACACGTTTCGATCCGCTTGCTAATCTGCGCGTGATCTTCCAACTTGTTTCTATCGCGTTCAGTGCTTCGCCTTAGCGGCAAAGCTGTTTCTTTTTCAGTGAATACTTCCCTCCTTTCACATGATTTCTCGGAATCCAACAAGTTACCCTGAAAGACCAGCGATTAAGCTGGCTTTAAAGGCTGTTCGTTTGTCTGTCAATCGATTCAGCTGCCCGAGTGCTCCGCCGCGTTGGTCTAGTGGCTAACGTACTCGGCTGCTGACCCACAAATCGCGGGATTGAATCCCGGCTGCGGCGGCTGCATTTCCGATGGAGGCGGAAACGTTGTAGGCCCATGTGCGCAGATTTGGGTGCACGTCAAAACACCCCTGGTGGTCAAAATTTCTGGAGCCCTCCACTACGGCGTCTTCCATAATCATATGGTAGTTTTGAGACGTTGAACCCCACATATGTATCATTCATGCACCAGCCACCCGAGTGAAAGTTTAACCCCTGGCTGAAGGGCCACCGATCTTGATCGCCTGGCTGCGTTTCTATTATAAAACGTTGTCAAGCAAGCAGCAAGTATTGCACTTATTTGGGCGGCAAATTGATCCTTGAGTAATATGTTGTGCGTGTTTTTAATTACAAACTGCATAGATGCGTAATTCTGAAGAGCGCAGTGTTTATTAGGATACGCTGACAATGCGACGCTATGAACAAAACAGCGGGTGTTTCCTACGCTTCCCTAAAACGATGCGGTGCTGACAATTACTAGTTGCCCTGTGTTCAAAAAATATCGCAGCACATCCATGGAGTGTGTGATGATGAGTGGGTCGAAGCATCCGTCAGTCCGTCTGCGCTGCCGTCGGTCGTTTGTTCTTGTTTCTGTCCGTCCATGTGTCCATCTGTGCGACCATCCGGCTGTCCGTTCATGCGTTCATCTCTGCGTACATCTATCCGTGCGTGCATCCGTCCATTCGTGCGTCCAACCATTCATGAATCTCTCCGTCCGTCAATCCGTGTACTCGTCCATGCGTCCGTCCATGCATCCGTCCGTCTGTTCGTGTGTTTCTTCGTACGTGGACCTGTCTGTCTCTCCATCCATGCGTCTGTTCGTTTCTCCGTCCATCTAAAAAACACTCGAAGTACCGCCATCTCGTATCTTTTCATCTCATATTCTTCATATAGAAGTAGCGCCATCCAGCACACATTCCCAGGATTAAACAAGAGCTGATACGGCCGCACTAGAGGAGTGGCATGCACGCACATTCTTAAAGCACGCGCTTCGTCTCTATACTCTGTTTCAGAAGTTCCGTTCAGCACTGTGGAAGCTACAGGCCCCTCAGCCAATAGGAAGTGCGCTTAGCCCCTACACATGTATTCATGCACACCGTCTTGTCTGCTCACCGTTTTCTTGGCGTCTGTTCACCGAATTGTGGTTATTAGGGCTATTTTATCAATTTAAAAATCAGTAACGCTAGTAAACAGGGAACTAAACCAGGAACTTGAAAAAGCGTGAATTTGTTGATCTGCTACAATAACCTGCTGGTGGATAACTTCACTTTGTGGCTGTTTCTCTCCGGTGCTATTCGTGGCTCTCGTATGTCTATTTCTCCTTCGACGCGTTCCATCACGTCTGCTGCTGCAACGCTTCTTTTTCTCATTTATGTTTCTACCCTAAGAATATCCGATGAGCAGGGAGCACTGTGTGAGTTTGCATGTCCGATATTTGTAGATGCAATGTTTTTGATGTGACGACGCAGTGCGAACACTGCCTCAGCACGTTAGACTTAGCAGGTGTGGCTAAGCAAGCATCACATCTCGATAAGATTGACAAAACGTACCTGATGCTTAAGTCTCAGAACGAGATGAAAGAAATCAATCGCTGATTGCACCATTTGTTTACTGCTAT
Organism: Rhipicephalus annulatus; assembly: GCA_013436015.1. NCBI lineage: Eukaryota > Metazoa > Arthropoda > Arachnida > Ixodida > Ixodidae > Rhipicephalus > Rhipicephalus annulatus. The sequence goes on from WOVY01010314.1 coordinate 184,095, forward strand.
CAGAGAAGTGGGCGTGTACCAAGAAGAAGTCCGGAGCGAAGCGGGCGGTCACTTTTGCATGGGTGCAGTCATGTTGATTTGTAAACGCAGTTATCGAAGGTACCGATACAGATAATCAAATTCGTACAAAATAAATGCGAAGAAGAAAAAAATTATCTAGTATTTATGTGGCGTAAAACGCACCCCAAAAATAGGCAGATCCCACATACAGTGGAAATCGTTAATAAGCGAAGAACGAATTAAAAATGTTGATTATTTCACTTTAAAATCAGCACAACGTTATGAGGTGGAGAAAAATGATGCCGTACATGACTTTCGTGTCAAGATTATCATGTTTGGATCCGTCGTTTACCTTCGTCATCTATTTACGTCACGTGATACCGAATTTAGTATATGTGGAGCTAGCGAAACTACCGCGAGCCCGCAATGAGCGTGGCATGTTGTCAAGTTCTTACATTGCAGGCGTGTCAGGATTACCATGTTTGCACTAGTCATATCTATAGCCATCTTTTGAAGTCCTGTAACATCAAATTTTGTGAATGTGGAGCTAGCAAAACAGCCGCGAGCGCATAATGAAGGGTGCAATATACTCCAATGTAGCGTTGACTTGCGCACACGCTGGGCACATCGACGCTACGTTAGCAAAACGAGAGTGCTCTACAGTTTGAGGCCAGGCTGACCAGCGTCCGTCGGCGTGGCCCGACGACAACCGGCGCGAATCGCGACATGCTGCATTTCGCACTGATGCCTTACCCAGACAACACTGCGCCTCCTTCTTTTCATGAAGGAGGGGCGCCGGACGCGCTGAAATGCGCATGCGTCAAAACAACGCAGCGTGGTGCGCGCCTGCGAGTATATGCAGGACCGACGCCTGGCGGAGCAACACCGACGTGACGCGACGAAATGAACACCGGCGAGCACGCGCACCGCGTCACGTCCAAACGTATTGGCGCCTTGACTGTGGCATGTAGTCATGTTCTCACATGACACGAAAATCATGATTATCATGTGTCACCAGTCACACACCTTAGTCATCTATTAGCTTCCCGTAATACCAATTTGGCATATGTTAAGGTAGCGAAACTGCCGTGAGCGCATTATCAGTGTGGCATGTAGACATGTTTTTACATGACACGCATGTTGTGATTATCATGTTTGGATGTGTCATTTACCTATGTCGTCTGTTAACGTCGCGTAATACCAAGTTTCGTACATGTGAAGCTAGCGAAACGGCTGTAGACAACATCATTGCCAAATCTGTCGCAGTAGGCCGTCCCAGGAGGTCGCCACAGTATTCACCTTTTCATAAACGCCTCCATGTGCGCCGCCATAGCCTTCCTTGGGCTGTGCGAATTGGCGCGTCCCCTCGAAAATGCACTGGCATCGCTGCGCCCTTAGCCTTTGTACTCCCGCGCACAGCCCATCTTGGTGTTTTTTTCCTTCCTGTGAAAAGGTATATAGGTACAAACTATGAGCGCCTACGAGCAATTAGAAGACGAGCATAACATCGCTATCGCCGCACTGGGAGGCAAAAAGATTACAAAGAGAGTGAGGCCACAAACATCCAATCTAACCGACACATGCAAAAAATAGGTAGAAAGAAATGGCGCGATATCTGCAATTCAATGACCTCATTTGCTCTACTTCCGAAATCTGGAAAACAATCACTGCTTTAAGTAATCCAGTATCCCAGTGGCACCCATTCAGTGCATTGGCCATATCTCTTGCATTATCCAAACGTGATGTTGCTAATAAGTTTTGCACAATGCTGACTGGAACTTGCCAAGTGGATCACAACAGTGCTGCACTGCCTAATTCTGTTGAGCAGCAAATTCAAGATAAATACGCTTTATAACATGTTCAACGAAATAAGACATATTTTCTACTAGAGATGCGTACTGCTCTATCAATCACCCGTGTAAGAACGGCAACTGGTCCCGACAACGTATCGAACAATGTTCTGAAAAATCTAGGACCGAACGGCGTGCCAGTTCTTCTGCGGATATATAACGACATGTGGACAAAGGCGTATGTGTCAATGTGCTGGAAGGTCGCAAGAATTGTTCTACTGCTGAAGCCAGTTAAATCACCGCTTTCGCTTGACTCATTTCGACCAGTCAGCCTTGCTAGCTGTGTATCTAAAGTCATGGAAAAAATGGTTGACAGAAAATTACAGTGGTGGATTGAAGCTAACAACTCTCTTCGAGAACAGATGGCTGGCTTCAGACGATGGCGATGCACTATAGACTGCGTCTTCGACCTCGTTACATTTGTAGAACCTCAGACGAGCTGTGTAATTATGGATGTCGCGGCGTTAATAGATATTTAGAAGGCGTTCGACTATGTGAGCCACCTTTCTGTGCTGTACGGGCTTACCCTACTAGGGTTTCATGGCCCTATCCTTCAATGGATTGCCAACTTCCTGCGTAACAAACAAATATACATTTGAACCAATAACAGAGACAGCGATCGCTTCAACATGAGCAAAGGCGTACCCCAAAGAAGCGGTCTAAGTCCGCTTTTTTTTTCAATGCTGCAATGGCAGGTTTTCCAGAAATGCTGCCCGAAGTCTTGAACATATCCATTTATGCAGACGACGTATAGATACCAACGTTCCACAAATCACTGGAAGTGACCGATTATCGGCTTCAGCGAAACTAAGTGCAATAAGTGATTACCTGAATCAGCAAGGCATGTAGATTTCTCACGCCAAATCGGTAGTTCAGCCGTTCATGAGAAACCTAGTGAAAACTTGAAGCTATTTGTGAAAGGCCAGAGAGTCGAAATTGCACAAAAGCATCGCTTCCTTGGTGTAACCTTAGACAGGCAACTCAGATGGAGTCAGATTATTGCTGATCTAGAAAATCAAGTGAACTTCTCCCTAAATGTTAAACGTCGCATTGCGGTAACAAAATGGGGTGGTACATCAGCGTCTCTACTCCACGTCCATTGTGCACAAATCTGACAAAAAATTGCCTGCTCTGCGCCAGTTCTCCACAGCATCTCTCAGACGTCTTTACACCGACTTCAGCTATTACAAGCACGAAGCTGTCGCATTTTTTTGGAGGTTCCACAGGCAACTTCGAATTCTCTGACACTGGCAGAGGCAAGAGAACTCAACTCTTTAGTATTCAGTAGAGACATCTCGGCACCTCTTTCGTCTAGCCACGCAACACCGTTCGCATCCACTCATATCCAACATCGTGAACCACGCCGGAGTGCAAGTACATCATGTGTACCAACAGTACACTTCCCGGCTTCCTGTGTCGACACATTGTCCACTGGACTAAAACTACCCGCCATAGCTGCTTGGGCTACCAACTATTGAAACGTCAATAGAAGGACTTCACAGTAAACATGAAGTGCCAGTCGTTGCCGCACAGCAGTTGGTATCACATCATCTGTTTGACAGGTACCAAGGATGCACTCACACACACCTGTACCCTGACGGCTCCATCACCAACGAGACAGCGACATCAGCATTTATGATTCCGGAATTGCACGATTAATATGTATGTCGGTTGGGCCATCTCTTTTCTTCAAGAACCTCGGAGCTCGTGGAAATTTCGCAAGCCATAGGCTTTATTAAACTGTCAGGGTCACCAGGAAAATCGGTGATAATTACAGCCTCTTTGGCAGCACTCGCGTGTGTGCAAACTGCCAATTCAAGACACATTGATGTGCGTATAGTATACGCTATTCTAAAGGGCTTTCAGAAGCTATGAAGTCGAATCATCGAATTGCATTTTAGGGAGTTCATAGTCACTGCGAATTCAAGAGAAATGAAAAGCAGATCAGTTGGCGAAAACTGCTCATCACTATACGCAGACGTGTCTCATTGCGGTATCTCAATATGATGTAAACTGAATTTTAAGAATGATAAAACGTGAATTTTGCCTTTATACCTGGTTTGCAGGCAAAACAAAGGAATTGATAATATATCTTGTTGATCATAATCTTGAATACCAATTATACCGTGGCCTTCCAAGACGAATCGACACACTCATACATCGCCTACGACTCAGAACGGCTTAGACAAAGCACTTCCTACTTCGTATTGTGTGCAACATCGTCAGCAGGTTCATGCTGCCACGACGACGAGGATATCTGTCATCTCTTGCTCGACTGTCCAAAACACGCACCGAAGGCGACTAGAACAGGAACTCCATAAGTTAGATCCGCGGCGGCCATTTGCGTTAAATGAAATGCTACTTCCATGGCCATCCAAAAGAAATGGCAAAGCAATGAAAGTGCTGCAACAATTCTTCGAGGAAATGATGATGTGTGACCACCACTGAGCAGACAAAAGCTAAAAATAAGTGTGGCGACTACGTGTTTGTTCTGCCCATAGGAAAACTTTTGCTTTCACCCACGTAGGTCTGTATTAACGAGATTCCACTGTACTTGGTTAAAGTGTGCAGTCATTGCGGAATTTATAAATTTACGCAGAAAATCAGGTATAACCTAAGCAATTCTTTGGACGCTCGTCTATGCAGGCAAGGCCATACGCAGGTATTTTGGAACTATTATGGAACTGGAAGAAATTATCGCGAAACTAGACAAACCATGAACCTATGTTAAAAATGAAAGCCATGCCACATCTGAATGACAGACCTTCAATTCGCAATTATTTTACATCCTGCTCTGCTGTTTCTTTTTTTCAAGCTAGCAAGGTCGATAAGCATCTTGTAGTTGACCTCCTTAACGTCAGAGTGACTTCTACATCTCTTTTTTCGTTTTGAGAGAGATAATGTCTTACATTGATGAAGTACTTTCCTCCTGAGGACTCTGAACGCATCTACAGTGTGAACGAAAATTTCTCACTCTCTGTCTGACTGCCTATGTACTCTCAAATTAGACTATTCGTTTAGATTATTCGAAAGAACAATTCAGCCAACAGTTATCGTCTCGCCTATTTTCATGTTAAACAGGTTTGTACCGCAAGCACATTCGTGCTTGCGGTGCAAGCACCTTTGAAGGCGAAGGATGGAAAGCAAAGAGGGACAACACATTCTTCGCTTTGAAAGTAAACATTCGACAGAAGTATGTCTGGTTGGGTATTAAATTCATCTCCCATCCTTCTCCCATCCCCATCTTTCGCCTTTCGTACGCGTTACACCCAGCACATTCATGCTTGCACTGCGAACCCTTTTACACGAAATATAACCAAGTAGCCAAAAAATCTTTTTTTCCTGTGTTTCACCAAAAAAGTTCCCACTCATTGAAATTTTTCAAAATTATGTTCTGTTTCATTACTGTTTCTTCAGTGTTAGCTTCTAGTTTTGTCTCTAAAGGCACTACGGTATAAGTAATAATACTCCGTGATTGCTTATGTCGGTCACGTCTCACTGCAAGTGCTGAAACGCAGGGAAAGCTCCAGGTGAAACAACTTCAGTATGTTTTGTAATGATGAAGACAAACGAATGTTTACCAGTATTTACTTCAAAACTTTAAAGTCCACTAGAGCACTGTAAACAAATGCATATAAACGTGGTCAAACAAAGTTGTATAATCAACCCGATCAAAAAAGGCCAAGTTATCCTTTCAGATACTTTCCACGTAGGACTGCCTATTTACTAGACAGAGCCGGTACACTAAGCCGTACCGTGGTAATGGCTTGTGGAACTGTGAGCAAGTTGTTTCGGGAGTACGGTCTCCAAGTTAAGAACTTGTATATAGACACTACGAAAAGGAGAACAAGCTGGTCTACTTAAGGAACGATGCCAGGAATGTAAAGGCTGGTGCATAAGGCTACTTTTCTTTCCATATTTTACAAGCCTGAAATAAGAACAAAAGAGAAAGAGTGTGTACTTTTCGAAAAATTCGCTGTGAATATGTGTTTTTTTTCTGTGAGTGATGATCATCAACTATTCTCTATAGTGGATCCCGATTGTTGCTTTCCTGAAGTTCAGTCATTAGGGGATAAAATCTATAAAATAGGGCACAAAAACATCAGGCAGAGTGACACATGATAACGAAAATTAAATAATCACATGACTAAATAACACAAGTTATTGCAATGTGCGTGTCTTATAGTTTTTGAAGTACAACTATAGCCATCTGCATCTACCAAAAAAAAGATGGGCGCAAAAGCCTACTGGCATGAACGATCATTTTCTAGAATACGCTGATGCTGCAGTTTTATGGTACAGTTTTTTCAAGGAACAAAATTCTTTATTTTCACTGAACGGCGTCTTGAAAGGCCAATGACTACATGGTGGTAAGAAGGAAAAAGCGCAAAAACAGGGTGAAGAAAGAATGTCCACTCAACACAATCGCTGACGAACAAATGTGAGTAAATTTATTACACCGGATAATATATAGCTGAAAAAACGAACAAGACTACAGGCATCAGGTGCGCATCAAGATGAGGCCCATGATGAATCTGCCATAAGTCCTAATTTCCCAAGTTGCAGAAGGGTGAGTGAAGGCTAACTGACGCACATGTCCTCTTTCTTCTTCATATGGAAGGCTTCGTTGATTTCGCGCTCGATCCAGCGACGATACCGTGAGAGGACCTTGCTATTCTAGAAGACAGGGCCGACTTTCACAAAAAGGAGACCATCTTTGCAACCAATAGCATGCTTTGTCGTTCACGACAGACAAAGCACTCATACACACAGCAGGCTGCCGGTAGGTCTTTTTTATTACAACACGAACAAAAGCTGCCCATGAAGCGTGATATGAGTGTTTCTCATATCATATAGCTTCTCTTCTGTTAGCCAACCCATAAAATGCTATAAAACGGTTGAACAGGCTTGGTGCAATATCGGCAGTTTGCAATGTCAGCGTATTTCCCTCACAAACGTTGTACACTGTGTGTGCGATCTTCGATCTCCGAACAACATCCGCTACATTACCGCGTCTGTATTGGCGTTCACAACACTCATATCCTATCCAGAGGAACATCTTCTAATGGCGTATAATTTTTCAGGCATACAGCATATATCCGAGTATCAGACATGAGAAACATGACATTCGGTGTCTTTTTCCTTATAACACCGGCGGTTGTTTGCTACGGCCGATGATAGTTATTGATCTTAGCGTCAATGCTGTGCAATCTCTCTGCGTACATTTGTAATTTTGTCTTTTTCTGGCAAGTACACCCTACTATGGCCAACCTTGCATGAGAGATGGCATTCTTTCGTTGCTGAGTCAACACTGACGTACGAGCGTGGGTCACGAACCATGACAGTGAAAAGCACACGGGCATCACTGCACAGATAAAACAGGAAAGCCGAGGTCGTTGTGTCGGGAAGAGGCCATACGCCTAACGTCGTTTGGGCACCGAGGGAGCGCGGGAAAATAGATTTATAAAAATGGCGAGCACTCAGCAAGACTGGGAAGCCCAATGGCAGCCTGACGCGTGACGTTTCCTAGTTGATAACGTGGACAGCAATGTTCTTTTGTTTTGCTTTATGCAATCGCACGTTAGCACTACACTTCAAAGCCTTGACGCCTGCCGTTCGTTCTTACAGCAATTGCTGGAAAGCGTTTGACTGGCTTTGCTATTAAAGACACCTCTATAGTAGATAACTAACATGTAGCAGGAAATAGCAGCAGAAAAAAGGCAATACCTCACATGCTTTTCACTGGAAAGCTGCAGTGCAATGTCAGTAGAGCCAATTGATTTGTCATGATGTTTGGTCGTCTTGTGTCGTTCAATAAATTCAGGTATTTCATGGTTTTCTAATGAAGCTCATAAACAATATGTGAGCCATATTTTACAAGTGTAAACATTTGAGAAAAAGAATATTTCCTGACAATCAAAATTGGACATAACTTCACCAGTGCTTGCGATATTATAAGCATTTATGTTCTACTTTTGAAGTGCAACTTTGCCTAGTCGACGCGAATTTTCCACGTTATTGGCAGAGTTTTCCAGAGTTAGGTTTGTGTTTCTTGCTTTGTAGAAAAAAATAAAATACCATATTTGTTTCTTACAGTGGTTATGGGAAAGCTTCAGGCAAAATTCAACCATGAACCGATGGATATTCATAGAACACGCAGCAACGCCGGCCCCTTTACACTTTTCTCAAAGACCTTATGCGAACCTTGTTTTTTGGTAGGTCGCCTTTGGTTGCCGTTTTAAACATTGGTTGTCCAGAGATTGATAACAAGCTTCAGATTCTCTACGGTTATAGAAACTCGGAAAGCGAATAAGTACGTCATACAGCGAAACTTAGTGAGCCTATGCTCAAATGACAGCCATCTATGCGAACAAGTGAGCTGCCTTGTCCAGCAAGGACTGTGCAGCCTACGCCCCTGCAGGAATCATGTCAATGTTTTTAGGCCCAGAAGACACATGTATGCTTGTGGATACCAATGAAGACAGCAGTGCTGATCATTGTAGTCTCCAAAATATATCCTGCAGATGCTGACTGGATTCGTGAATTCACATCAAGTTATCTCCTTCAATCTTTCTCGTAAAACATGAACTGCCCAAGGTAACAGGCAATCAAAAGTGAAAACCTCCTCACAGTAGCTCAACCACGCCATGTTTTAAAGGCTTGATCACCAATCTAGAACGTAAGGTAGTGTGGGTAGAGGCACCGAGCTGACTCCTGGATTTTACTGTGTATCTTTCTGCACATCGTCGGCAATGACAATATTGTTGGCACAACAATGTTTTTGTAGAGATAAAGTGAAAACTAGGAGCTAAAATGATAATCGGAGCTGAGAAAACACACAAAAAACAATTTCTACACAACAGATTGTCATTTTTTGGGTTAAGGTGCTGCAACACAAGGTAGCAAATGGTAGAAAGAGGCCTTTATACGACTGAAAGGGTTCAGAATACAAGGAAAACGTGGTGCCCAGGCTGTGATTAGAACCCTCACAAAGGCTTCAGCACAGATTCCTGGTGGAGCTAGTGTCACCTTAACATATCGCAGTAGAAAAAAAGTCGCAAATAAAAGGAAACGAAAAAGCAGGAAAGAAAGAGTGTCGCTACAGTCACAACTGTTTAGTCAGATGACAGGCTTCCTACTAATACATTCACATGCATCCCTTTTCTTGTTCGCATCTTTCTTTTCATTTTCCTAATGTCGCGATCCTACGAATTGAGGTTTTTTTAGTGATGCGACTGTGGATGTTGTGCAGTGGTGCTTCGATGAATGTATTTGCACATAGCGACGACTGCTATCACCCCGCCGCAGTGGCTAAGGTACTCGGCTGCTGGCGCGCAGGTCGCGGTATCAAATCCCGGCTGCGGCGGCTGCATTTCTGATGGAGGCGGACATGTTGTAGGCCTGTGTGCTCAGATTTGGGTGCACCTTAAAGATACCCAGGTGGTCAAAATTTCCGAAGCCTTCCACTACGGCATCTCTCATATTCATATGGTGGTTTTGGGAGGTTCAACCCCAGATATCAATCAGGACTGCGATCACGAAGTGTAACGGAAAGCAACAACGTGCATCACTGAAAATGCATACAGCCTTAATAAGCACCCTATACGTATTTCAATCATCATGCAGCAGCGTTACATTGTGCACAACTTGATTTGACTAAAGAAACACAAAAACATCTAAGCCTATTCAATTTAGCCAAAAGAACATAACTAATCTCTAAGCATAACGGCTGCAGATAGGTGGCATGAAAGTCACTATTATGAAAGTACTGTATTGAGCGAAAATAATTGTTTCAGCTTTGAAAAATGGCCAAAGTATTAAGTCACCGAGCTTCAGCAAAATAACCATTGTTGACACTCAACACTAAGTACAAGGTGTCAAAATTTACAACGTTGACTTGACGCATTGAAAAGCGTCGCCTAATATATTGCCAAGACATTTCACAACATGTGAGATGCTGTAAACTAGAAACACACAAAGTAAGGTACGCGACAGGCCTTCGTGCACACAGCACGAATAGCAGCGACCCAACGAAAGTGAGCAGTGACAAGGAGCCACCCTCCATTTGAACGCAGAGGAGACTTGTAGCAGTAACTTTTTTTTAAACAAGAAGTTTTGCACAAAGAACCTCGAAGCATACCATGCACCTGCCGTGAACGCACCTTGTGTCAGAAGATTTTAGCAGTTTGTAGAGACCGCATGTAACCAAGAAGTAGATATCGGGTGAATCACGTGTCTCTGTTTTTAAGGAAGAAAATTTAAGCAGGTTGGAACAGAGCATTTGCACAATAAACAGGTCAAACTACGTAATATGGAGATGAAGCGACTGTGCTAAGTTAGTGCTCGTATTAAGGTGTATTCATGACGAATATAAACAGAAATTAGGAAAGGCGTGTCAGGCGTGTCTACAGTAGCGGGACGGGTGGATGGGAGGGGCATCGCGATAAAAGTGGAAAAGGGGACACTCTGCTAATGTGTGGTGGTAACCTCACCATGCTATTGCTTGTAGAAAAACAAATTATTTGCACTAGATAACTATATCCATCTTTATATGCACTTTGTTTTTACGTGATCTATCACGTTACGCTTTTAAGTTTTGCGTTATCTTAGCAAGGCGACCACGTTGTTCATCAATGTGTCGATCATTGACCGCTCGTGACGTCGCTCAATATTTTAAAAAAAATTGGTGTCCAACACAAGGCAACGACTAAATGTAACATGTAGCCGGTCGCGCAATGAATAAAAAGGAAGAATGAATGAAAAGTAGATAAATAGCTGTAAGTCGTTGTGACAGCGAATTGTGAGGCAGCATTCAGGTGGAGGTAAAAAGTGTATAGACCCATGCTAAGATTTGGGTGCACGCTGAAAAACACCTGGTGCTCGAAATTTCCGGAGTCAACTACAACGGCGTCTGTTGGATAAGGAAGGTTAAACCATACATATCAGTTTAACAGTCAGGCAGCGGTTAAGCAAATACTGTAAGCTGCCATTCAGCAGAAACACCGGCATCGAAAAGGTCAGAGGTATTAACGAATACGTGTCACCTTTCCCGTATTTCTTAGGACAGCTCTACAGTGGCTGGGTTGTAACTGAGGCTTCAAACTACTTATAAAGTGCTCATGTCATGTAACCTCTCACAGTGCTCAACACTGTGATCATGAGACGTAGTTAAGGTGGTCTCATTTCACCTGCTCTCCAGCAATCCTTTTATGCTATATTGGACAATCTGCACCTTCCAACGCCACAGCCCATAAACAGTGGACCCATGTTCCAAACGGATTGATTGTTTCTTGATGTCCCCGTTACTAGACGTTGTAGTAATCAGCTATTCATGAAAATTAACGGGTTCTTGATGTTGTGGTAATCACCAGACCACTCACATCTATTTAGGTCAAGCCCACGGTGAAGTTTATCTCTGTCAGGAGACTTTAGTGCAAGTATAGATGGCGTGTTTTCTTGTGATAACGTAACATGGTAAGCGCAGCAATCCAACATCGTCAGTCAGAGGGGCCAAAAACTTCGTCCTCCCCTTTAGCCTCACAATGAGATTTTATTAAATTGCTTCCTACAGCTCAGCTCATCCTATCATAAATTTGCTTTTCATTAAGTTACTTAGTTTGAATGTTTGCAGTAGAACACATTTCTCTATTGTTTCCACGGGCTTATAGTTTATTTATTCACGCCCCGCCTCAGTGATCTAGTGGCTAAGGTACTGGGCTACTGATCCAGAGGTCTCGGGAGCGAATTCCGGCTGCGGCGGCAGTATTTGTGGTGAAGACAAAAATGTTCTATGCCCTTGTGCTCAGATTTGAGTGCAGGATAAGGAACCCCAAGCGATCGAAATTTCTGCAGTCCTTCACTGCAGCGTCTTTATGGCGTATGGTGGTATCGAGACTTTAAACCCCACATATTTATTTAATGTAAAGCAATCTAAATACGGATACATGTACAGTCTGTGCTCTCCTCTTCTCCCTTTTCCCTCGGCTTTTTCATGTTTTAAAGTTTGCGCTAGGATTATTATGTTCAGCAAACCCAGGCACCAACTCGCCCAAGAAAAGTTATTTTTGCCTGTGGTATAGAAATTTGAAAATCGTGAAAGGAGCCTTCAACGTCATTCTAAACAACAATAATATTACTATCGATTTTTAATATTTTATAAAGAATATATTATAAATAATATTATTATTATTACTATTAGTAGTAGTAGTAGTAGCAGTAGTAATAGCAAGTAATAAATATTTTTCCTGGTGTTTCGCGTTACAGAACTTCCATATATGATTTTGAGAAGCGCTGTACCGAAACACTCCAGAAAGTTCGACCACCTGAGAATATTTAACGTCACAACTATTTCAGCATTTCACCTAGAGTTAAATTGCGAGCAAGTTGAATGCGGACGACGTTTCACTAAATATACTTCAATGGCAAGGGGTGAAGATGTTTACGCCAGCATATGTATTTAAACCTTTTAATTATTGCGTGATTATCATGTGCTGTGTAATTCGTCGCTCTATTTTCTCTGCTTTCTGAAGCACCCTTAAAATATTTGAATTCAGTGTTACTGCAAGGTACGTATTGGATAACTTCCGAAAATATGTAATTAATAATTCAGATAAAACTATATTTTCACCACTACCCGAAAGATTATAGCGGTACCTGGGGACCAGTAGGCCATCGCTCGTTTTTATGCCGCACACGTACATCTGACGTTCTTCTAACCCGCTCAACCTCTTTGCATTCGGGGAAAGTGCCTAGGTGAAGGTGCACTTGTGCTTGTGGCCAAGAAAGGTTTTGAGTCCTGCACATCAGGCTTTGCATAGCTTGTGACCACAAATTACAACACACAGTGACCCCGTAATTCAATGTTTTGAGAGAGTACGAACTACTGTTATAACATGTTGACTTTTTTTATTTTCAAGGGACAACATCAGGATAATAAAGTGAGGAGTAGCAGCTTTTTTAGAAAAAAGCGAGAAATTCTACGTTTGCACGGTCACAAAAAAAACAAGAACAAGGAAGACATGCCTTTTGGTTTTCCGCCTTTAGCGCTTGAGATGCTCGCAATAGAAACCAGGTGGCCTCAGACACTGAAAATATCACTCCGTTCTTTATTGCACCTGAAGTAGTTCCAGTACGACACCTTTTTTTTTAATTTTTCACTCACGCGGTATGATGAGACGTAGGCGCTCAATTAAGAGGTCGGCTGTAGCTCTTAGCAAGGATGAACGTACAATTTACAAAACCGACAAAATAGTATAAAACAGTGTGCAGAATGGAAAGCCGGAATGTAATAGAATCACAACGCCCATAAAAATTTGATGGATGCTTTAGGTTTGCCTTCCAAAGTATAGCGTGACAGCGCAATCGGGCCCCGCTCGCACTGTCTTTAACCCCGCCGCAAGGAGTGGTACATCTGTACGCGTTACATGGGCTGTTTCAAACTATCCTAGAAGTAGAAGTATAACTTAGAATCCTTGGCACACTGGCAAGTTGGTCCAGTACCCATTAGTATTCTAACAGAATACCTCAGTTTTGTTAGCCAGCGTCTTTTGAAATGATAAGAAGGATGTAGAAAAAACGATTCCTACTAGAAATTGACAAATCAATACTATTGATATAGAAACTAAAGGGGAAAATTTTAACAACAAAAATGAAAATTAATTTAAAAATTTCAAAACCAGATATTTAGGAGTACTGAATAATGCTACAGTCTTTTTGAACCTGTAATTAACTCCTGCACTGCATTGGCAACTATCTCGTCAATGTATCTTGGGAACGAAGCCCCTGAACAAAATACATTTGGTGTGTTTAACTCAATACCTCGGTCAAACTAATTGATTGATATGTGGATTTTAACGTCTCAAAATCACCTTATGATTATGCGAGACGCCGTGGTGGAGGGCTCTGAAAATTTCGACCACCTAGGGTTCTTTAACGTGCGCCCTAATCTGAGCACACGGGCCTACAACATTTCCGCCTCCGTCGAAAATGCAGCCGCCGCAGCCGGAAATCGAGCCCGCGACCTGCGGGGCTTGAGTACCTTAGCCACTAGACCACCGCGGTGGAGCGCCCTTGGTATAACTACAGTTTTATTTTCTTTTGTCGCCTAGAAGATCCAGCGCTAGAATGTCTACTAGATGCACAGTGGGTAAGTTCCCACTATGCCACGGTTTTTCCTTTCGCTTATAGGTGCAGTACCCACTATCTCGTCCGCAAGCTGCCACGTGTACTTGCGCAGCTGCACATTTTGTATTGGGTAGGCAGCTTAGAAGCCCATACTCGTTGCGCAGCCCACTTGTTTCGACGTCTGGTATGATTGTAAGATTTTGGCACGTAATAATGCATACGCTAAATAGTAGCTTTCTACGACAGGAGATGCATATGGCGTGTTTCTTTTTTCTTCAGACGCAGCATCGAGCAGTGACGTGGCTTTGTGGTGGAACACCTGTTTGCCATGCACACGGCCTGGGCTCATTCTGATTTGTTGCCACTTTTGTATTATTTTGTTTATTTCCATCTGTTTCTGTTCTCGGGTAATAGACAAGGCGCGATAATTTTTCGCTCATTACCGTTGGCTTTGAAGCCAACATCGACGACTTGAGTTCTGCGAGAGAGGCTCTCTCACGCTATCGCATTCGTACAGAATTTGAACAACACCATGACGCTCAACAGAGTATGCTGCACAAGCACTTTAGTGCAATGCCGAAAACAGACGGAAGATTGCTTTCTAAGATTCGGGAAAGAAACACCGGACAGGAAGGAAACACCACTATTTTGATAAGAACGCTCAAAACGCCAATACTAAGGGGCCCTGCGTGAAAATTGGTGATGCTTCTAGCTTCGCACGGAGCGACTGCTGGACTGCATCCATGCATTGTTTACCAGGCAGCAACCCTGTACCGCGCAGCATTCAGCCAAAATGTACACTTATTCGGACGCGTTTCACAAAGGAATGTACTGCCTCTTATCTAGAGAGATGCTTTCATATGTTACTAATAAAGATGTGTTCTAGCGCGTAGACGATTATTCATTTGCTCACCAGACCTAAAGCTTGGGCGAACTGTGCATTCGAAGATTGACAATTTCACGACATGCGTGGTGATGCTGGCATGCTTACTTGAGTTCTTTTCTTCTACCACCGCCCGTCAGTGGGCAACAGCCCGCGATCGGGGACAAAAGATGTGATTAAAATGCATTATATTTATCATGTGCTGTGAACGGCGAATGTCTCGTTGGCTAGATGTATTACGGCAGTTTTTTCTGTCCATTTATTAGACGAGTATTGTTGCTTCGTACGTTTAGTGAAGGACGGTGTCAAAAGGGCATGAATGATCGATTTCCATTGCAATACGAATGCGGCCAAAAGTAGAAACAGCCCGAGTAACTAAAGGAGCACCGTTTCACAGCACATGCCCGACGTTCTGCGGCCCGCCCATCCGCCGTAACACTTATCGATCGGTGCTCAATTACAACTGATGGTCCGAAAAAGGAACCCTTAGTTTGCGCATGGGCGGGGTCATGACTAAAAGAAAGCCAGCTTTTGTTGTCCGATGGTGTTTGTATGCACACTCATCGGCCATTTCTCATTACTCGCTAAGATGTGGTGTTTTCCATTGCTTCGTTGATTCCGATTCGCCTCTATGCTATGACTGTAGTTCGTACACCGGAAAGACCCTTATGATACCTCAATGTCTCTTCCATGCAATACTGATATTTTCTCCAATTTGCGTTCTGAGAAGTTAAAAGTTTGTAGATATCACATATATTTAAAATATTTTTTAAATGTAATCATTGAGACATCCATATTTACAATCCAATTGTGTTCATTTCAAGGCATAATGAAGCTTAAATGCATATCGGCAAGAACAGCATCTTAATTTTTTGCCGTCAAACATGCCCTATATGTGCCGTGTTGATGAGACCTTTGTTATTTTGCTTTTATACTTTCTTTAAAGAACAAGAATATTGGTGCCAAATTTATGGTTGCAGGTGTATAGCAAATGGCTGAATGCCTTATTGGCAATTAAAAAAGATACAAATTGGCATCTTTTACTCAATTGCTTCGAAGATATGAATAGGAATTCTTTAGCGTCAATGAAATAATGATGTACCCATAAGGACATTTTACCTTTGAAGCCCAGTTATTGTTTCACTATAATAAATGAATACATAAAGTGAAAAAAAAATGTAAAATGATGGTGAATTTTTGACATTAAAGGTAGGTGACACGTTACTTCGCAGGTCCATTCATTTAACCATGGACAGAAACGCTGTCCATGGTTAAACGCAAAAGACAATTATGACTAAAATAAGTAAATTTTGCATTAGAAACAAACTTTCAACTATAAATTGTTAACAGTAGCGAAACTTCTTCTCGCTTGCGAAAGTTTCTTTCTCTAATAGTAGACGCACTTACAGATTCGGCATTTAAAAGCGCGTTTGAGGTCGTGCCTGGTGAGCAGTTACTAATTAGTTGTTAAAACAGAACTGTTGCCGAAATTGGGTTAGGTTACTACCTGAAACAATCTATAATTATTGATATGCCCTTGTAGATCTCACTTGTATCAGCAAGCATTATTGATTTTTCTGGAAAGGCACGTCAATGTGCATGTCTATGTTGCCCCAATCGAGTTTTGTGAGTAAAATAATTTTGTAAATAATATTGAAAAAACAATATGTGTTTTGTTTGATTTGATAACAATAAAAACCTTAAATACGCGCGAAACATAGTAAAAAAATATAGCAGTGGCTTAGCTTGGCTATGAAAGGATATAGTAGCTTGAGCAAAGAGGTTGCCGCTAAATTCAGCGTTTCCGTAAGGCACTAATTACCGGCGTCAAGTCTTTGATGTGCCATAGCCTGCCCAACACGTGGTACACATATCCAAACAGATTGCTTACAAATTCCGTCTCGAAGGTTCGAGTTTCACTGGCGCTCGCGCTTAGTTTCTCTCTTTTCTCCATGGTCTCTGAAGCATGTTGAACATCCTTCTGTTCGTTCTTCCAACGCTCAACCGCTATTTATCGGCTGTACATCTTGTCCTGCTGTCCTGCTGAGGACATTCAATGCAATACCATAAAAATCAGTGTAGTCTGACCAGGAATTGTTGTTCTTTGGCATTTCTTTTGCACTGAGGGTACACATTCATGTGGTTTAAATGTACGTGTATTCTGTTTCAGCTAGCACGGGTGTTTAGCCTAGTGGTAAAGACACTCGCTTTCAGAGCAAGAAGGTACACGTTGCAATTCCTGCATCCGAAAGATTTTTATTGTTTAATTTATGCTGAAGGCAATATCAGTCTGACTAGCCACTCAGGGCGGTGAAAGCAGCGTAGTGGCTCGGCCACAGGACCCTGCGGGAGTGTCCGCTTTTTAGGCACGGAAGCTTTAATAGGGTTACTTTCCCAGAAGGCAAAGCGGTAATCAGTAGGGGAGTTTAATGACTCTTGATTGCCTTCTTACGAGACACACGTGGGTTCTTGGAACAGTTAGTGACGCGTCCGCGTTATGAACTAATGTTTCGGTCCCACTAAGTACGTTTCACTATGACGCTCCTCTAAAATGCACAGACCACCCAGGCACATGCAGTGATACTGATCTTTGCGCACGTCCAGAACAGCTCTTGGACGTGGACAGATACCACTGTGACTTGGCCAGTGTATATAATGCTACAGAACAGTCGTCCTTTCAGAAAATATTTTTATGAGGTCTATAGGAATGCTCGCCTGAGATCAAATAGCATGTCCTCAGTAAAAGGTTCTGGCGTTTTCTAGGTTATCTTGTCACATACAGCCACCACGCTTTATGGTGCTCAAAGCGTAGATTTAGGTACTGCTTTCTAATTCCTGATCTTTACTCGAATTTTGCATGAACAATAATATTTGTGGGATTTTAACATTCCAAAACCCCGAAATTGTTATGAGAAATGTCGTAGTGCAAGGACGTGGCAATATTTACGATCTGGTCTTCTTTAACACACAGCTAAAACGAAGAACATGGTATTTGAGCGGTTTGTACGACCGGATTTCAATCCCACGGCCTCCAAGTCAGTTCTCATGCACCATAACTGCTTGACATCTAAAAACGGGTGATCTTGCAATGGTCGTAATTTTTGAATATCTTCAATATTTACCTAAAATTACATAGCTTTAGTTTCTGAATTGGGGCGTTGTATTTGTTATGCTGGCTATCTGATTCAGATCTGTTCCTGTCACTAAAACGAGTGCAGATGTAAGATATGAAAGTGATTTAAAACTCAATTAGGGTCTCCTAAAAGGAGAAAAGCCTTTCGATTGCTCACAATGAGAATGACTGATAACCGCACGATAACTGGTGGATATGGGAGAGCATCGGGTAGCTCACAGGGAAAAGCACACTACACACACACACACACACACACACACACACACACACACACACACACACACACACACACACACACACACACACACATATATATATATATATATACGGCTCAATGGTGAGTATTTTTTGTTCTTTATTAGTGCAAAATACAACGCCCAAGAAGCTATATTGTTGAGAATATGAAAAAAGTTCTACATTACAAAATGGCGTGCACTTATGCTGTCAAATACTGCATAGTTTTGTGCAGCAGCACCTTAGCATTCATAAAATTTATACATCTATCATTGACGAACAAATTGCATCAGCTGGAAGATCAACGCACGCATTCAACTTATTATAATCAAGAAAAGTAGAAGGAAAGAAAGAATTAAGAAGGACACTAATACGACAGCTGATCTCGCGGATTTTTTTAATCATTTTTAAGTAACGTGTAATGTGGGCTCATGATATATGAACTCTTGGTAGTGCAGATTTGATCACAAAACATTGAACAGAAAAGCCTAAATCGCAAAATTATTTTGTGCTGTTCAAGAGGCTTTTATCATAGGTATATTTCAATGCACGTCACACTGGAGTTAAATAGCCATTGTAAGTGACAAAGCATGCAGCACGGTTTTTTATGTGTTTGCATTTATAGATTAGAGTTTAACCATGAGAATCCCACACTCTACAGGGATATTTATTGATTTGTCGGAGATTAGTACATACAAAGCTTGTTTTAGGCTTTTTTGGGAGAGACTTGAAATTGCATTTAATGAAGTTGAACCTGCTTAGGCTTTGCCAGATATGTAAACTATATGCTTATTTTAAAGTAACTTGCACACACGTTTACACCAAGGTATCCAAATTGTTCAACATGGTCAAGTTTTACTCCTGACAAGCTGTAGAATCAATAAAAATGTTGGCGTTTTTTGGTAAAAATAGGAAAGCGACATTTTTTACATTCAAACGCAAGTTAAATTTCTGACACCATCCTACCACAATACTATTTCGCGTTGAAAATTTAAATATAATTCATACTGCGTTTTGATTTACAAATAACACTACCATCTGCGTACAGCGTCACGTTCGATGTAAGCGGCTCCGACGAATTATTAGCTTAGACCAAAGAGAGTGAAGGACTCAAGCCCGAGTATAGGGACACCCGGGAAGTTACGCAGATGTATAAAGAAGACGACACACTTACTCAAACTAGCTGTTTGCTGGAAGGTAGATACCTTTCAACTAACCTAGAGCGATGCAGGCAGACCTAAGCAAGATAATTTATTTCACAAAAGAAAACTTTGGATTGGTGTCAAGCGGTTTATGAATGTGTAAAAAGTACAAAATGGATTTTATACTTTATAATTATACTTTACACTTATACTTTATACTTATACTTTATGGATCATGTGTACCTAAAATATCATTACGCAATATTCACTGTTGTGTAATACATGGCATACCACACATGAAACAATTCTAAACTGTACAGAAAAAAATATTTGTTTTGAACTGCTTTATAATACCGCTCTAAATAACGTACTCAAGAATTTTATAGCATACGCTTGTTAAAGAAATGGGCCGGTAGTTGGCAACATTATTTTGTTTTCAGATTTCCGTATTGGCGTGATATTTCCTAGCTTTCATTCAGATGGCAGTTTCCAAACTTATAGTGATTTCGAAAATAAGACGGCTATAGAGGGCGCAAGAGCTCTTGCACACCTCTTCTATACGCTATTAGAAATGGCATTTGGTCCTGGAGCAGAGTTTCGTTTAAGTCGTTCGAGCAGAGCAAGCGCATTAATAGCAGAGGTACGAATGTTATTCAGAGGTTCAAATCACTGGGGCGTTGCTTATGGCATTTCACTATAAAATTGTTAAAAAAAACAGTTTGAAAATGTCGGTTAAAGCATGTTGCCTTCCCTGCATCTTCCGGAAAGGTTGCTTACCCGTCAGTTATGTCCGGAATGTCAACAGATGTTATCAACATATTCGATTTTGTGTATTAGCATATCTTCCTGGGATTAGCAATCAGCTTTCTTTCCAGGGAAACAAAAAGGTGTTTCTTCTTTCTCCTAGTTGTTTTTAACAGTCAATTCAAGTCGGTGAGATTTTCTTAAACATCAGCAGTTCTTTATGAATGGAAACGCTTGAAAGTGCGATTTCTGTGTTTAGTTCTTTAGGCTTGCGGTAATCCAAGATTCATCTGCTCTCCATTTTTTGGAAATAGTATTGAAGTGCACGTAACTAATAACAAAGCTAGGAAGCTCGGTTTCAAAAAGTTTCCAGAGACTGGTAATATTATGAAGTCTTGGTTTGGAAGACCTTTATTAGGCCCGAGGAATCGGCAGTCGACAGCTGAGATGAATGAACCAAGATGGTGATAATGTACAGATGAAGAGGATTGGTATATAAATGCCCACACTGATTCCCCCCACGTAAAAGCAGCCAGCCTGGCCGTGGCAAGTCAAGGGGACAAAGAACGTCGCATGAAGGGCTTCATACGGGAGACATGAACGACCTCAGTAGTTCGATAACGGCGATCTGCAGGGGCTACAAGTGGCTTCACGCGATAATTCACTGGTGAAGTTTCTTCAAGAACTGTGTACGGCCCAATAAATTGTGGCTGGAATTTGTTGCACAAACCAGGTGTGCAAATAGGCGTCAAAAGGAGCACTTCGTCTCCAGGTTGAAAGGATACAGCACGATGCGATTCATCATAAACCAGCTTTCTGTCTTGCCGTCGGGATTCAGTGTTTATACGAGCACGTTGGCGGCTCTCTGCGAGCCGTAAAACGTATTCCTCTGAAGAGGATGGAGATGAATCCGCATGGCAGGTAAAGAAAGACACGTCCAGGAAAGAAGTCGGGGAGCGTCCATAAACTAGGTAAAATGGCGAGTAGCCGGTTGTCCGCTGAATAGCCGTATTGTAGGCGAAAGTGACGAATGGTAAAACTACACGCCAGTTCTTGTGGTCTGGTTGAATGTAGGCGGCGATCGTGTCAGCAAGAGTGTGGTGGAATCGCTCAGTGAGGCCGTTAGTTTGGGGATGATAACTACAGGCAGTCTTGTGAGTTGTGCCAGAGGCGAGAAGAAGTTCGTTCACTAGTTGTGAAAGGAAGGCCCTTCCACGGTCACTGAGAAATACACGTGGAGCACCATGACGCAGTATAATGGCTCGGAGGATGAAATCGGCAATTTCAGAAGCTGAAACGGTAGTGACAGTAGTGCCGGACCCAACGTACCGAGCTACACTAGTGGTAATACCTGGCCAATAAAACCTACTTCGAAGGCGATCGTAGGTTTTGTGGTAACCGAGGTGACCAGCCGTCCGATGGTCATGAAGTGCTCTGAGGACTTCGTACCGAAGCGATCGGGGTAGAACGGGAACCCAGCGCTGACCGTCAGGATGGTAAATTTTGCGGTACAGCACCGAGTTGTCCAACTTAAACTGCGAGAGTTTGCGACGGAGCCTCGCATTAGGTGGACGGGAACTGAAGCACAATCTGACTGAAGCACTTCATGAATGAAGCACTTCATGAATGAAGCCCTTCATGACTGAAGCACAATCTTAGAACTCGGTGAAAAACGAAGTAAGATTGGATGATATCCCTTCGTAGTTACCATTTAAAAATAAATTGTTCCAGGTGACATTCGTTTTACCTTTAGGTTTGAGCAAAGCAAACTATCAACTACCTCGTGATCACAAATACCAGTCATTTTTGTAACTGACCTTATGGAGGCAAGATGGTTCAATAAGCAACATCTAGAACGCACACTGCCTAATGAAACTGCAAAAGGGAGGTACTCCAGTACAACACGCATGATCTCATAGCACCAGCAGTCTCGCAAATCAAAACAATTCATTGTAATGATACCAAACGTACCAGTGTCTCCAGAAGGCACTGTGTCGTAGCCACGCCAGCTCCTTCAATTTGTTCCATTTCAGCATTCCTGATATAAACTGGAGGGATAGTACCCCAGTCGAAATTGATTAAGTTTTAGTGACTCGGCCATGCTATCACAGAGCAACAGTTCTTAAATGTAAGCTATTAGATTTCTGAAGACACCAACAATACTAGTAAATGACAGGTTTATTCTGTGTGTAACGTGAAGTCTGCCAAGCGAACACTACCTGAAGGTGTGGTTAAATTAGATTAAACCTCCGGTTACAAGGAAGGGCCAGTTAGATGATGTGTCTTTTTTTGCGGTAATATCTAAAACAAAAAGAGTGATGCGAAGAAAACTAGATGATGAGAAAGTGTGGTTATCAGCACTTATTCAATATAGAACGGCTTTTCAGTGCACATTCTCCCGCATCTTGAACCGCTACATAGCTCCAGAAACGAACCAACTTAAAAACGCAGTATATTTAGTGACCCTCTAGGCAGTAATTTACACAGTATTTAGAGACACAGATACTCACCACTAGTAAAGAAAAAGCTGCTTTAATTCTCGTCTACTTGACGACTGTGTAAGAGGTGTGCAGTTTAACGATGAAGGCAATCTTCATTTAGGATGTCTTGGTCGTGACTGAGATCCTTGGCCGCGAAAAGAAATTTAAAATTCTGTTGCGAGCGCTGAAACTAACTTTTCTGTGCCTCAACAAGCTGTCTTACAAAAGCTATAACCATGACTACATGCTATAGGTACGTTTCACTTCACCATGCAACGAAGGCTGCTGCATGTAGCCTAACAGCCCACTTTACACCAAACGTTTGCACATACTTTTCTACCTTTTATGATCGGCCTTCGCTGAAAATATACCGTAGAAATGAACGTAAAACCAGCAATGCATTATCTGCCTCCCGGAAAAAGTGTCAGTGGTCGTTACGCTTTGTGTATTTTGATGTGATGTAGGTGTTGTACAGTTGACGGACTGTGAAATACGTGGTGCCAGAGTCATCACGGGTGAATTGATAGAGTGTGCCGCAGCCGGTGTTTGCACAGTCATCACTCACTCGCACTGGAGGGGTCCGGGAACGGAAATGTTACCCCCTAGAGCACGTTTGCTTCAGATGTCTCCTGGGAAACATCTGCCACAACTTCTCACGCCAAAGTGTCTATTTTACCTTTCGCGTGGCGTTCAGTGTTTACAAGTTTTTTGTTTTACACCTGGTGCACATTCTCTCATGATTAACGGTCGACGTCCCTTCCATTATTTCTAGTGTTCGTAATTGTTTTCATGTGAGTTTGCTTGTGAGAAGTGTCATTTGGAAGAGGCGCTTGCAATGCTATTTCACAAGAAGCCAATGCTATAACAGACTCTGTACTGCAGCATTATCCTTATGCTGAAATGTACGATTGAAACCTTACAACAAATGCCATATCTTCGGTCAGAGTGGCTCTGTAACCATAACCGGATGTCATTGTTTAATGCAGAAATTACGATTGCATTGTGCGTAGACATCGTAAATGCACGACTTCCTTAAAACATAACATTTAGCACTATATATTGACTTTTGCGCATTTGCGTCCTGCTGCAGCAATCCAGAGATGTATATACTAGAGCACACATATCTCGTACCCAGGCACCTATGGGCTATCAGCGTCTTTCTCGTACACAGAAAACATCTAGTTTAAAACTACAAAGGCGTGTATCTGTGGCGCCATGGCAAGTGGCGCCTTTACGACTTTGAGTTACAAGAGAACACCTACTCACGTTGCTCCAGCTTACTACACGTCGTCCGAGTTCTATTGTGCCGTCTTTGGATATGAAAACATTCAGCGCACGTGAAGGATATTACCCATCACTCTTTTTGAAAATGACAATATGAGTCGGCAATCGTGTCGGTGCGGTTTTTTAAGATTGCACAAATGTCCACCCGCAAAGCTTAGATATAAGACAACAGGTAAGACAACATGTCTGCTGTAGATATAAGACAACAGGTTGATGTGATAAGTGTGGATTTCACGAAAGTGTTTCATAAAGTATCTCATGTCCAATTATTTGTCAAATTACGTCATGCAGGAATAAATGAACCCGTAATAGAATAGATTGAAGCCTATTTAACACATCCTACGCAGGTAGTGAAACTGGATGGTCACTTATCAAAATCAAATCAAATCAAAGTTTATTTACATCCTGAAGATGTGGGCAAGCTTGGGCGAAAAGCGAAACAATTCGCTTGAAGAAAGCCCAAGCCCCCATATACAAGGCATACAGCAGAGACACACAAAGATGTGAAAACGCTATCAGAAAACAAACTAGCGCGTTACATACATGAAAAAAAAATACTAACACAGATACTCTCACGGAATCATACCAGCGCGTTACATGAGAAAAAAGAGAAAGGAGTAAAATGTTTAATGTGACACTTTAAATTTTTGTTTCTACAATAATTATGACAACAATGATACAGGGTATGTGTATATGTTCATGCCAATAGTCAATCGATAGAGATAATGATTTGACCCCACAATTTATTCAAAACAACAGGCAAACATCAAACAAACAAAAGCAATGTAAATATATCTCTCTTCATACAGTACAGCAAATATTTTTTTTACGGTGATTGGTTACAGGAAGTGTTTTTTAATATGACTTATACTGCGTTTCTCTACTTCCACTTCGCTTCTGAGGAGAGTATTTAGCAAGTGAGGCAAACAATACTGTAACATTTGTCGTCCGTATTCAGTTCGGTAGAAGGGGATGTTCCAGAAGTCTTGTTTGCGGAGAGAATAGAAAGGAGCGTTTCCTCTTAGATTAGCAAGATTTAGAAGGTCATGCTGATTTTTATAAACAGCCTTTTTATATCTGGTAGCTAGTTTCCAATCATAAAATTTTTCTATGGGTACAACGTTAAAACGATGAAACAAATCCTTTGTGTGCGCATGATATTCAACGCTGGCTATGGACCGAAGAGCCCTTTTTTGTAACATTAATATTCTATGGTTATTTCTCTGTGTGGAATTTCCCCACACAAAAAAAAACAATAATTTATGTGAGATAAAAAAGCATGTTGTACAGCATGAGTTTTATCGATACAGGAAGAATGTGTCGAAATTTTGCAATGGCACCCACACTTTTAGCCACGTGAGATTGAACGTGGTCAAAATGATCGTCCCAGACATATTTTTTTGAAACAGCACACCTAAAATTTTTATTGAGTTCACAAATTCTATAGGAGCCGTGCCTAAAAATAAGGAACTATCAATGGTGACTGAAAGCTGACGCGGATGAAAAAGAACGGCCTTTGTTTTTTTATCATTGATCAATAGCGAGTTTTCTTTACTCCACTTTTGTATGTCTTCAAGGGCGTTATTTATTTCAGGTGCTAAAATTTGCAAATTTTTTCCAGTGAAAAATAGGCTGGTGTCATCAGCGTAAATTACATAAGTTGGTGTTTTGTTGATAGTGTTTATGTCGTTTATGTAAAGGATGAACAATAAAGTACCCAATATGCTTCCTTGCGGAACGCCAGTGACTACCTGCTGTAACGATGAAACGGCCGTTCCTATGCTGACACATTGAAACCTATGCTTCAAGTAGGATTTTATCAAAAGCAGTGGCGCGCCGCGAATACCATATAGTTGCAGTTTTTCTAACAAGGTTGCATGCTGAATCCGGTCAAAGGCCTTAGAAAAATCTATGTAAATGCCTACACATATCTGTTTTAATTCAAAAGCCTTAAGAATAATTTCCTCCTGGGTTAGTAGTGCAGATTCAGTTGATTTGCCGTGGAGGAAGTCATGCTGAGACTCATTAATTAAATTGAAAGCGTGACTAAATTTTGTTATTCGTTTATGAATAATCTTTTCAAGGCCCTTTGAAAATTTAGGCAATATAGAAATCGGCCTGTAATTCGACAACTCATTCCTATCGCCCTTTTTGTGCAGGACACTAACTTTAGAGATCTGCATCATTTTGGGAAAACAGCCTGTTGCTATTGCAAGGTTGTATATGAGGGCATCACAACCAAAGGCGGTACTTTCGGGAGTGCCCCAAGGCTCTCTGTTGGGACCAGTATTGTTTCTCTTGTACATCAATGATATCAGTAGTGTGGCAGAAGAGGGCGTTCATGTAAAAATTTGCGCAGATGTCTGCTTAATCTATACCGCGATTACCAAACTGGACGACTAAATTTAAATTCAAAACTCTTTGCGAAACTTAGATAACTGGCGTAGGAAATATAAAATGGCCATAAATTATTCTAAATCTACATTTACATGCATCAGCAAAAAGAAAACAACCAATTACTTTGTGTACATCATTGGTGAACACTTGTTGGTAAATAGGACCGAGTGCAAGTACCTTGGGGTAACAATTGCGAAGAACTTGACACGGAATGACCATAGAAATAACGTTTGCACGAAAGCCTCCCAAAAGCTATAACTATCGAGGAAACAGCTGCAAGATTCATCGTGTGACGTAAAACATATTGCATACATCAGCTTCATTAGGACAGCTTTAGAATATTAATCCGTTGTTTGGAGTCCCCATCAAGTTACTCTTAAGAAGAAGCTAGAAAGACAGCTTTACGACAGCTTTAGAATATTCATCCGTTGTTTGGAGTCCCCATCAAGTTACTCTTAAGAAGAAGCTAGAAAAAATACAGGGACCAGCGGCCCGCTTTATTTGTTCAACGTAGCAAAGGAAGGAATCAGTCAAACTGATATTACGGAGATGCAATCTAGACACTCCTGAACTACGTAGAAATAAATACGGCTTAAAGTATTGTTCCAAATAATGCACGATCAACTAAAGATAGATAAGCTAAAATATTTACATTCTCAGGAAAAAGAAATTTTCAAACTAACCATAATTGCGTCATAAAACCATACCGTACAAATACTGACACATTTCGATATTCTTTTTTTCCAGTTGTCTTAGAAATGCAGAACAAATTGCCGAACAAAATTGTTGTTATAAAAGATGTCACTGATTTCAAAAATGCTGTAAAGCGCATTTACGTAATTGGTAAATTAATTTTTTGCAGTGCTAAGTGATGTAAGCGACTTAATGTTCTTAGCAGATATTTGAAAAGTGACTGTGAGTTTTATTTGTTCTTGAATTGTTGTTTGAATGTTGAGTTGGTAATGCAGAGAATACCAGTTTTCATTGGTAGTTGTCAAGGTATTAGGAACTTTATCAACATTGTACCTTCTTTATTTATTTCCTCCTTGTTATGACCCTGTATGAGTGTTGACAGTATTACCAAATAAATGGATTATTTAAAAGGCTGAGCTCTGCCACCAGTACATATTAGCAATCAACAGGATGAACTGCTAGCCCCAGTAACGTGTAGTATAGCCGGTTACAACGAATGAATAAATCCACACTCCACCCTCAGTACTGCAGCGCACCGGTCATTTGCCTCTCCAACAAAGTAATTGTTGGCGATTTCTGTTCGAACCACAAGCGTTTTGTCGCTGATAATGTGGGCACTACATATATTATGACTTAAAGTTCATTGTTCCTTGTTAGAGTGTCAAGTTTGGCTGAGCAGTGAACGAAAAATATTGGTTAAATTTGCCAAGAAGTAAAATTTTTTGACTGAGAACAATCAAAAGGAACACGTTCCTGTACACCCAAGTCATATGCCTCATGTACGCGAAAAGTCCAGACGTCGCGTGAATAAGCGATTGCAAATAGTGGGAGATTATGAAAATTCTGCGTGGGTGGGATGGTGACCTTTGTGGGCCGAGCTTGCATTTTCTTGTAGGCTGTGACCGGCTATGGTAAGTACACCTACTGCGTTTACTCAAGCGTGGTGCCAGCTGTTTTGCTTTACATAAACAATGTGCGTGCATCTTGCATGTAGCATGCGACACCATATTGTCACGTGCTTGATCAAGAAACACAATGGCATTCGTGCATGTGACATGTAGGACTATGAAATGGATGAAAAAGAAGAACTCGCTTGCGCGTTCGATTAAAGGGACCGAAAGGATTCTGCTGTCTCAATCTCTGCGGCAAGACCTCTGCTTTGACGTCGTGACACTGGTTGAGGTGCGGGGGCCTACAACCTGATCAACGACAGTATTGATCGGACCCGTTCACCTAGCCCAGAGACTCAGCCTCTCGTCACGACTCCGGTGCACCAATTCAGTCGGCAACTACTAGGCCTAAGTCAAGAGTCTGCATCTGTTGCGCCTATTTCCAGCATGGCAGCTCCTACTACATCCACGGTTATCCTGCCATCGCAGACCACTCTTTCCTCGCAGGTGACTCTTGAACATCCTCGCGTTCCTGAAGTTTTCCGTGGGGAAAAATACGAAGATGTCGAGGACTGGCTCAAACAGTTCTAACGGGTCGCTGTATCCAACTACTGGAGCGAAGAGCACAAACTTGGCTGTGCATATTTCGCACTGGAAGACAGCGCTCGCACGTGGTACGAGAGCCGCGAAGCTACATTTCAATCTTGGGAAAATTTCCGTCGAAAGCTCCTCGCTACATTCTGAACTCCGACCGACGGGATCACGCACAGCAACTGATTGAGGCCTGTGTGCAAAAACCCAATAAAACAGCCGCTATGTACGCAGAGGGCATGATCCGTCTGATTCGACGAGCTGACCTTGACATGCCCAAGGCGAGGAAGGTGCGTCACCTAATGCAGGGCGTTAAGGAACCAGTGTTTGCGAGCCTCGTACAAAATCCACCTACAACAGTAGATGAATTCTTAAGAGAGGCGACTGTCATTGAGCGCACACTGCAACAATGACGCCGACACTTTGACTGCCTGGCGAACCACATGGCAGTAAGTGCTCCAGCTCAAATCACTGCCGTATGCGAAAGTTCCCTGCGACAAATGATTAGGGAAATACTGCGTGAGGAACTTCGGGCCCTCCGCGTTCCCCCTACCCAACCACATGTCGCATCTGTTGCCAAAATCGTCCGCCAGGAGTTGAGGCAAGCCGTTACACCACCCGCACCAAGTCCTGAGCCACATCCAGCGAGCTACGCTGTTGCGGTCCGTCGTCCTCCACCGTCATTTGCGGCGACGCCCTTCTAGCTACGACCCGCTGCCGTACCTTGGTGGAAACGGCATTCTATAAGACGACCACCAGTTCGCCGAACTGATTTATGGCGCATGGCCGACCGTCGACCGATTTGCTTCCATTGCGGAGAACCCGGTCACATTGCCCGCCATTACCATAGTGGCGAATCAGGGTTCGGGAACTTCTCTCGTCCGGCTTTTTTTTCTGTTCTGAAGACCGTCGGGTTGCCGATGCTGATCAACTGTCGCCTCGCCAAGCAACTCCACCGCGTCGCTGGTGATCTCCATCACCTGCGCGTCACCGTGACTTCCCTCAGAGCTGCGCGGACGTCACCAGAGGCCGTTCGTCTAGCCCTCGCCGGGGAAACTAACTGCTGCGAACTCGGGAAGCAAGGTTGCCAATCGTCGAGACACTAAAACGTTTCCCCTATCATCGCAAGAAGGTATGACGACAACGATGACGAATACGACAATGAATACTAATGCCCATGAAGTTGTACGTGCCGTTCTTAGCGTTCTCATTGACAGACATCACGTTACAGCACTGGTCGACACTGGCGCTGACTTCTCAATCATGCAACAAGAGCTCGCCGACCGCCTTAGAAAGGTAGAGACACCGTGGACAGGGCCGCATAAGAGGTGCTGGTGGTCAGCTGATGACTCCGACGGGTAAATGCACCACTCGACTTCGCATCGCAGATTCTAGCTTCGTGGCCACTTTCGTCTTGTTGCCAGACTGCTGTAAAGAGCTAATTTTGGGCATGAATTTTATTCAAGACCATGGCGCTGTTATCAACATCCCTCAACGTATTGTGACGTTTTGCGAACATCATTATGCCGACAACAGCAGCGACGAACCACGCGGCCGTTTGCGAATAGCCGACAATGTGACGCTCCCACCGAGATCCTGCTGCCTTGTGTCGGTGTCCAGTGGGTGGCCTTGCTATAAAGAGGTGATAGCAAAGCACATAGTCTCCCTTTTGTGCACGCAAGGCATTTCCATCGCGTGGAGCGTCCTGGCGCTTACTGGTGGAGTGGCAGAAGTGCTCCTCACAAACTTCAGGAACGAGCGCCATCAAATCTAGAAGGATACCGCTATTGCCTACTCCGACGATGTACACCATGCCGGGTATTGTTTTGCCTTGCAACCAGATGACGCGACTGTCCCCGCCTCGACAACTCCGTCAGTGGACATCTGCTCCATGCTACCACCCTCTAATTAGAAGCGCCTGCTTGAACTTATACACCAATTCGAAGACTGCTTTTCGCGTACGTCAAAGGTCCAGCAAACACAATTGACCAAGCACCGTATCATTACTGAAGACAACACGCGACCGATTCGGCAGAACCCCTACCACGTGGCTCCGAAAGAACGCTAGGAGAATCAGAAGCAAGTACAGAAGAGGCTCGCGGATGACGTCATACAACCTTCGAAAAGTCCTTGGGCGTCCCCCGTCGTTTTGGTCAAGAAAAAAGACGGCAGCTTGCGCTTCTGTATTGATTATCGCAAGTTGAACCAAGTTACAAAAAAAGACGTCTATCTACTGCCCCGCATAGATGATTCACTCGATCGGCTGTGTCATGCGCGCTATTTCTCTTCAATGGACCTCCGAAGCGGCTACTGGCAGATAGAAGTCAACGAGAGAGATCAGGAAAAAACGGCCTTTGTGACGCCCGATGGCCTTTACGAATTTAAGGTGCTTCTATTTGAGTTCTGCTCGGCGCCAGCCACTTTTCAGCGTCACATGGACACCGTACTGTCAGGCTTGAAGTGGCCAACATGCTTGGTCTATCTAGACGATGTTATTGTATTCTCAGCAACATTCGAGGAACATCTCAGCCACTTATTCACCGTCCTCCAAGCCATACGTTCGGCTGGCCTTATTTTAAAACCGCAAAAATGTCTTTTTGGTTTCAACAAACTCAGCTTCCTAGGCCACGTCGTCAGTCACGAGAGTGTTCGACCTGACCCGGTAAAAATTGACGCTGTAGCGCAATTTCCTACACCACGTGACAAAAAGGCCGTCAGACGCTTCTTAGGGTTGTGCGCCTATTACCGGCGATTCATCGAGGACTTTTCGTCTATTGTGGCACCATTGACAAGACTTACACGTGAGGGCGTCCCCTTCTTTTTGGGTCGAACAAGAGCAAATGGCATTCAATGAATTACGTCAACGCCTGCAAACACCTCCTGTCCTTGCTTACTTCGGCCAGGACGCCCCTACAGTGCTTCACACTGACGCCAGCAATGTAGGTCTGGGTGCCATTTTGGTGCAGTGGCAAGACGGCTGTGAAAGAGTAATAATAGCCTACGCCAGCAGAAATCTCTCTCGCACGGAGGAGAACTACTCGACTACCGAGAAGGAATGTCTCGCCATGGTGTGGGCGGTCATCAAATTTCGTCCGTATTTGTACGGCCACTCCTTCAAGGTTGTTAGCGACCATCACTCTTTGTGCTGGCTCACCATCCTTAAAGATTCATCTAGCCGTTTGGCGCGCTGGAGCCCAAGGCTTCAAGAGTTTGTCATGACCATCATCTATAAATCTGGGAAGTGGAAAACCAACGCCGACTTCCTCTCACGGTCGCCAGTGGAGACTGTCGCTTCAGAAGACGAAAGCGTCGCCGCGGCTTTCTTGGGAGTTGTCGACACGGCCACTATTGCACGAGAGCAGCGCAGTGACCTCGAGCTGTTACCACTCATTGAATATTTAGAAGGACGACGTAAAGACGTGCCGCGGTCATTTGCCAGAGGACTGCCATCTTTTTGCTTGCGAAACAATCTTCTCTATGGGAAAAACTTCTCACCAACCGGCAACCCGCACTTGGCCGTCGTGCCTTTCTCTCTTCGGAAAGAAATTATGCAAGCGTGCCATGATGAAGCAACTTCTGGTCATCTAGGCTACACCCGAACATTATGCCGATTACGATGCAAGTACTACTGGTCAAAGTTGTCTGCTGCTGTTAACCATCACGTGCGAACTTGCACCGACTGCCAAAGACACAAAGCGCCGCCCAGCAAGCCAGCTGGTCTTTTACATCCAGTCGAAGCACCAGCGAAGCCGTTCACCCAAATTGAAATGAATTTCCTGGGTCCCTTTCCAACTTCCACAACAGGAAGAGATGGATAACTGTGGCCACCAATTACCTTTCCCGTTACGCGGACACTGAAGCTATGCAGTGCGGCACAGCAGGAGAAGCCACTCAGTTCTTCATCGAAAACATCGTCCTTTGGCACGGCGCTCCAACAGCAGTGATAACAGACAGAGGACCTACCTTCACCGCAGAGCTTTTGGAGTCCGTTCTCATATTCAGCGGTACAGCTCACCGCAGAACAACTGCATACAATCCGCAGACAAACGGACTGACGGAGCGCCTCAATAGGACCCTCGCAGACATGATCAGCATGTACGTTGACACGGAACATAAAAACTGGGATCAGATATTGGCGTACGCGATCTTTGCCTATAATACCGCTCGACAAGAAACCACTGGAATGACACCGTTCAGTCTGATCTATGGTCACGAACTCACGACAACGTTGGACGCCATGTTGCCGCATGAGTGTGACGACACCCATGTAGACGCCGAAGACTTTACTCAGCGCGCTGAGGAAGCCAGACAGCTCGCGCGCGTGTGCATCTCTCATCAACAGCATCAACATGCATATTGGTATGACCCACGACACCAGTTTATTAGCTACACACCAGGCGACAAGGTCTGGGTCTCGATTCCGATAAGTCAACGTGGACTTTCTGAAAAACTACTAAGACGGTACTTTGGCCCATACAGCGTCACGTGACGCTTGAATGACGTGAACTACGAAGTTGTTCCCGACACTGACTGTAGTACTAGGCACCAAAAGCATTTACCCAAAGTCGTGCACGTCGTGCGTATGAAACAGTATTTATCGAGTTAATTAGCTCCCGGTCACCGTGTTGGCGCTACCACTTCATACGCCTGGTAGGGTGCCTAAGTGGCGCATCGGGAGGATGCCTCTTTCTGAGGGAGGCAAATGTCACGTGCTTGATCAAGAAACCCAATAACATTTGTGAATGTGCCATGAAGGACTATGAAATGGATGAAAAAGAAGAACTCGCTTGCGCGTTCGATTAAAGATACTGACTTGCTTCTGCTGTCTCAATCTCTGCGGCAAGACCTCTGCTTTGACGTCATGACAATATCACTGCCATACGCTTTCGGAGGTAGCATGCCAATAATATGATATATATGACAATGCGCGCGTGCATGAACGCCCTGCGCACGTGTAGGACAATTGCGATGGCGTAGTGTATTGATGCAAAGACACGTGAATGGCGGAAGCGTAGTGTCGACTAAGCCGGACGGCGACCAGCCTTGACTATCACTAGGCGGAATTGTTTTTTCAGCCTGCGTTACCATAGCACTACAAAACTTTGATCTGCCTCAAACATTCACCCCGCTTGTGTATTCTCATGGCCAGACATGACTGGCAAAAGATTAACACGTGCCGTGCATGAGCGCAAGCCGGCGCGGGATTCTAGCTTTACGGTATTGCCGGCTTGCAGCCCTACTTTTGCCTTGCCACAGTAAAGGCGTGTCGCGTGGTTTTACGTCCTCAAACAGAAAACATCATTATGATTACGAGAGGCGCCATGGTGGAGGGTTCTGGAATTTTTCGCCATCTCACGTGCTTTACATACAATGCCATCGCACAGCACACAAGGGCGTGTCACAGTCCGACTAAGTCGAAAGCAAGGCTTTGCGCTGTCCGAGTTTCTTTCCATCGCCATTGCACGCACCTCATTACGTTGCTTCCACAGTGTGCCCTGCACATCCTACACACATTCCCTACTGTCGAAGAAGGTCTTATAGACGTTTCACACGAAGACAGCGCAAAAGTGTAGGAGAGGAGAAGCGCGAAAAAGCTCACAGCTGGCGTAGGTGGGAATTTTCGCGTTTGACTTATGGTGTGCTGATGTGGCCGTTCAAGGTGCTGCTTCACCACACTTGCAAGTGAGGACACGAGGCTAACTAAACTTTGCAGCACCCATCCAGCTCAATGTGTTCTAGTGTGTAGAGAATTTCCTTGTTTTTAAGTTTATGAATAATTTTGTGTTGCGCGCTGCCTAAGAAACTTTCAACTGCGTGAGATATGTACTTTTAGAAGGTAGGGGGGAATTTGTAGCCTGTGAGATCAAAGAATTTCATACGATTCATGTTCACAAGTTCACCATTTAGAAAGCAACAACCAGGGATAGGGAACACTTATAAAACCAACTCTATAAAATTAACCAGATGCAGTTAAAGTGAAAGACCAGCAGTACGTTCATTGGCGTGAAGCAAATGTTTTTTCACATACACTGATGGCGCAACATTCAATGTACCCGTTAGCCACATGCACTGAAAAACATTGCGCAAATGACCGTGTTTATCATAAGTGAGCCAGCTTTGCGATTTTGGGTTAAACGCTGTGTTGGCAGTGTTACGTTTGTTACAAAACGTTTGGAAGAACATTGCCCACTTTATAACATTTCTTCACAGCACGTCGTTATTTGCACGATGGTACATATAAATGAACGTATATGGGATGTATACGTGATGTAACGTATCTAATAAAGACAGGAAAATTGCAATTGAGGCCATTGAATATATACCATAGAAGTGGAATGGCAGGATGTTTTAGGTATACAGTGCCCTTACCACGCTTGCACAACTCAGCCTTGTGGCATAGACAGAGAGAAAGGCATCCGAACGTGTGCTGGCGAGAGCACCGAGCAGTGACTATTAAAGAGTTTGCATTAATCCAACTTTCCTCGGTGGGATCTCCAACAGAAAAATAAAAGGCGACGCTGTTCTCGAGAGAAGAAGGGAAATCTTGCACAAAACACTCCTGCCCTTGGAGCTATGCACTCCCCTGCGAGCCATTGCAGCTCTACTTCACTTTCGTCAATTACGCTCGCTGCAAGATCCCCGAGCAGACACCAGTGAACGCACTCAGACGCGAAACTAGCCGGACTTCACGTAACATGGTTTAGGGAACCGGGTGTCAAAAACAGAAAGTGCTGGGACAGCTGACATCGTTGTGTAGTGTTGGCGTACACTGATCTTTCGTGTAAGGTAACGAGTGGTTGACAGAGAGTAACACACGGTGTGTGTATGTCGGTAGTGTGGTGCGACTAAGTTGCTGCACTGTGGAAAGGACGGTAAACGCGTCCCGAAAGGACTTTTCCCGTTGATTCCACCATACAACATAATACGTTTATGCACTGTCGCTATCAGCAACTGCGTCTGCGTTTTGTTTCCGCTGATTCGAGCAGCATTACACAGCCCGTCCGACTACCTTTCATATTTATAGAAATATTTTTAGCCAAGGAAGCTGAGATAATGAATCATTGTCATGGCAAAAAATTGTTAGCCTACATAATAAGCCATTTAAACAGGAGAGTTGTGCATGAGAACCTTTGATATTGCTTACCAACCTTTAGTCTTTTACTCAAAGCAGTAAAGTATATACAAAACTTGCATTCATTTCAAAACAACGTTCGTGTGCAAAGTGGTTGCACCAGAGACTTTATGCACTTTGGATTATAATGATGCATTTGGCAACTAGTAAATAATACCCATTGTGGCTAGTTGGTAGCTCATTTTGTCTTAAAGATTCAAGAGCGTCTTTTCACTAAAAAGTGCGAATTACCGTACTCTTGTAGACAACACCAGGAATGTCTCTCCAGATCATTGAAATATTTTTGAATCAAGTTGGCGTTGCTTTATTTTATTTTCACTGCAAACTTTGTGTTGAGGTTCGTTCTACGGAATATTTTTTTCAAAAAAGCTATTGCAAGAGCATGTATTGCCTCAAAACGAACAGCCTCAAGCACAATATAAAGTTCACTACTTCGTAACAAAATAGATAAACAATAAAAATGCAATCATTAGCCGCTGAACCCAACTGCATTTTCGTCATGTACTGACAAAATTATGGACGGGCGATCAGTTTACTTAACATCCAGGTACGCGTAAACGCCCCAAGGTCATGGAAGGTGATGCACGTAGAGTTGTCCCGCAGGGTGCACTAGGATTCCAGGAATTCTCTTTTACCCTGCTTTGTTCAAAGGCCAACAAAGTTGCAATGACGAGGTCATACCTGAGTCCCGTATTTGATGCCTCCTCTTTAGAGAGAGATCAAAATAAGTGTTTTCTTCTACGAGAGAAAAGGAACCGAAGACGAAGATTTTGGCCGTTTTATAAGTTTAAGAAAAGTCCCATCTTCGTTCCCCCTCCCCCGCCATCAAAAATATATATAACTGCATTCAAACCCATGCCAGCAGGACTAAAAAGACCGCAAAAAAATGTACTCTCTTCTATCATCTACACAGAAAATATGGCTAGTGTAATAAGCGGAACACACAGTTTCAATCTTTACAGCAATCTTTCGTGAGGATGACCACGCTTTTCTTTCTTTCTTTTTTTTTCTCACTTACATGGCCCGTCCATCCTACGTTGTTCAACCGGTCTGTCAAATGGGCTGCATAAACGTGGAATGCCTCATAACCTGCTATGCTAAGCGACCCCGCCCATCTTTCTACATTACTCGTCACTGTTGTCAACAGCCTCTTCCTCCTCTTATTCTTGTCATGAAAGCACCACGTCCACTGATTACTTCTAGAATAATATCACAGATACCAATTGTACAATGAAATCCCCCCCCCAAAAAAAAATGAGTGCGTGTATGCTTCTAAAAGGTTGTACCAAACACATTGCCCTAGCTTGCTAATTCACACTGCATTTATAAAAAATTACCGCTAGGTTTAGTTGTTCATGTTTTATTAGTGCAGCCTAAATTATGCATCAAAGTAGTTGACACGCTGTCGCAGACCTGCCATGGCGTTTATTATAATAGAAAGAACTTGTTTAGCAGAAATTCCGGCACCGTCATTGGTGAGGTTGGTTGCGAGCAAAAATTACCCTATGCATGATCAAAAAGTGAGAACAAAGCCAATAAAACTGTTTGGGCCAAGGTGGAGATTGAACTCGCGCTGTTCACGTAGAAAGTAGACGTTCTACAAACAGGCACGCCTGTGTTTGTGGAACATCTAAAAGAACTTCACCTTCGAATTTATATACAGCGCACCACTAGAAAACAGAGGACAGGGAAGAAGTAAAACAGAAATAAAAGATGGCGCTGACTCACAACTGTTGTTTATTGGAAAAAGACGGGGTGAAAAGTATATATATAGGTACTGGCTGCCTACGTCACGACATGCACTGAACAAAAGGTTCACTGAAGTAGTGTTGTCACACATATGGGAATAATCAAGATTGGCCTGAATAACTTATTTATTTTTTATGCAGTGTGACGAATGGCTCACTATTGCACTTGCTACCCCTAATCTTCACATATGCTTCAGCGTTTTCTCTTGTTAACTGATTACGATGCTTGAAGGTGATGAAGGTTCTCTAAAAAACTGGACGACAACCGCATGACCTGCAGTGTTGTGGTAGATGAAGTCACGCGAGCCTTTGAAGAAATAACTCATGATCCCTTGAACGAACATTCACACATCGGTTCGCTTGTCCCACGTACTCCCTACCATACAATAATGGAGTTAAATAAACTGCTTTTCTTACGCATGCGACGTACTTTTTCTCATGATTCACAGCGCATCTCCCTTTGACTTATTTGTTCCTCAGCGCATTATCAATCATAGGACAAATCTGACCTACCCCATGTTTGGCGGAAAAAAGAATGTCGACGCCATACCTTGAACCTACGTTTTTCAGCCCATGCGCCAATTCGTGTACATAAGAAAAAAGTGCTTTTTTTCATCACATTTTGCTTGAGCTCCTCTGTGTTTTACGAGTCTAACACTCCGAACCATCGGCTCACACTCAGACAAAATCAGCTTGTCAGGATACCCAGCATCTACTAAGCGCTTTATCTGGTAATCAAAAGCATCATTCGACGAGTGCACACAGGATTTCCTGAGCGACGCATTTAAGATTGTCTTTGCAATGCCTCTCTTCCCAATCTTAGAATGGCCAGACTTGTAGTTTAAGATAGGCTTCACTGATCTTGGGTCATATTTCAAACACACGTGATTTTTACCAAAGCTTAGCTTTAGATCCAGAAAATGTAGCTCGTAATTTCTACAGACTTCTTGAATGAAGGCGACACCTATACCATGCTGACTGAACAACTTGAGAATGTGATCAATGTCTTCATGGTGAATGTCATTGTGGGAGTAAATTACAAAATCGTCGTCATAACGAACACTGGCAGTGCAGCACTTACTAAGCTGACTCGTCAGCTGACTGTCAATGTAGCATAAAACAATGTCACTTATGATAGGGGCCACGCACAATCCTAAGTACACACCCGATGTTTGTTCATGAAGATCCGCCCTCCACGACACAAAGGTACTTTCCAGGTAAAAAGACAAAAGTTAAAGAAATGATTCTAAAGAAATGCCGCAACCATCAATGAAAGATTCTTCATTGTTATGAAACACAATGCAGGCTTTTACGCATTTCTTAACTTGGCAATGTGGAAGGAAATAATATAAATTTTCTACGTCGACGCTGAAGGCGCTGTGTAAGCTCTTTGAGTTATTTTAGAAGTACTCGCATACATAATCAAAATTCGGTATGCGGAAAGGGTCATGAATATTCATGTATGCTAGGTTCCTTTGTACAAAACGCGAAACATGTAACTGCCAGCTACCTTTTTTCGAGACTATAGCCCGGAAAGGCATCTCTACCTTGTGTGATTTCCCCGTAAAAAAACCTCTAATTCCCGGTTTTTCGCCCTCTTTACGCTAGCTGCCAAACCTTGCAGATTCATTTCTTCTAACATAGGAAGCACTTGGTGTTTTACTTCGGTGGCCTTAACACTGACAGGCCTGAAATTATTCTTAATTACTGCCTTGCTCTTCGAATACCCGTCAGAATTCATAACGGCAAAGTATCCTTCGTTGTCGGCTACTAGTACATGCAGTTTGTTTTCACAAAAAAATCCACTAGCAGCTTTAGCGAGTCCGCCCCCCCCACCCTCCGTGCCTTTTCCGTTCTGGAAATGATATCAACACAGTCTGAAACACACCGTGAACGTTCATCCTCCTTGGCAGACCTTGAGACCACCCTCGCTGTTGCTATATCTTCAAAGGGATTCAGGCGAGGCTCGAAGCAGTACTTCGGGTCAAGTCCCAGCACCTTCTCGTGTTCCTTCGGTATTAGCGTTGCACTAAGGTTAAGCACATGACCCTTTACCAGCTTTTCTTTCATCTTCACTGCAAGCGTCGGACGTATAATATTGCGCCAGAGGAACTCGCTGGGGATTTTGGCCGTGTTGTACCACTGTTAGTGATCCCGACTAGTGATCCAGATGACTAGTGATCCAGATGACCAGCCCGACTAGTGATCCAGATGACTCGAACATGCAATGAACATGCAAGTGATCCAGCCCGACTAGTGATCCAGATGACTCGAACAGGCAATACGGAGTAGGGGCTTAAGCATCCTAACTTGCAGCCAACATTCAGATTGAGAATTTGCAGATCATTCGCGAATGTCCATCCGCAGGCTTCAGCCAACCAAACAACAACTGCACCTCGGCCGGGCAAATTCCTTGTCTGACGTGCCAGGAAGCAACTCTGTCTCTGCACACGCACACGGCAATCATGGCTGCCTGGCAACCCACTTTATACAGGTTCGAGTTAACATATAGAGAAGAGCCCTGTGTACTAGAAATATAGTGCAGTAAGACGGTAAGTTGAGCCAGTTAGTTAGGATCTATCGTGAACTTATTTACAGCAGCCGGGATTAGATGCCGCGACCAGCGGGTCAGCAGTCGAGTACCTTAGCCACTAGACCACTGCGGCGGGCCATGATTAATGTTAAGATATCAGATGATTACATATTTTCACAAATATTGTAATTTATAGCTTATTGGGTGCCTCGCAAGTAAACTTGCATTAGTTGCCAAGCAAGCCCATAAACTCTCTATGAATAGTTTCCCCAGGACCTCAGTATGTTATTTACTTCTGGCATTTTGCCATATGCAATATATATGTCAAGGCAGAAGAGGGCGATAATGACCGGGGATCAGACGATTTTAATTATGTTAATAGCGGGTACTTCAAAGGTTCCAATCCTGCCAGAGCGCTCAGCCCTTACTTGTCAACGTTGCGCACAACTTACAAATGTGTAGCGTGCAACTACCATCTCCACAGTGTGATGAATAATGGTGTTGCGGATACCTACCTACATTAACAAGAATTATAATATATGGCATATGGAGGTTACCTTGTAAGTTTAACTGTATTAGTAGCTCCAAGAAACTATAGAATGTGTTCCAATAATGCAGCTCTTCCAACTCTTGGGGGATTGGGCTCTGCTTTTCGCCCAGGCCTGGTTATATATGTATGATATAATCATACCAAATTCAACTTTTTTCTTGATATTTTATTCCTTGCATAGGAGGAATTGCTGTGTCACTTGGCCTGATAGAAGGCTCTAGCATGTCTAAGACCTCCCCCAAGCAGCGCCAATGTAGTTCTCTGTAACGAACCACGATTCAAAGTCTCTTGCTCATTAGGCGACGTTTCTCCGAAGCTGTCCGAAGAGCTCTCACTGCATCTGGCGAATACATCTGAAGTGACACTGAACGGAACTCATTTCAACATCGCGAGAAGCTTTAGCCGACAGGCATGTGCGGTAGTTACATGTCAATTTCATACGGGCGTCTTGGTCTAGCTCAGAAGCTTCTGTGCTTTTTTTATCGCCCTTGAGTAGGGCTGTGGCGCTAGAAAAAAGCAAGTTACAATTTTGATAAAAACAAGTTGTCTAAAAATTTTACATAGTACTGCAATAAAATACCTGATTAGCTTTAGGAGCGCTTTTCTTGTGAATGACGTGCTCAGCTGCTGAATTGAAGGTCACTAGTTTGATCTTAGCCGCAGCGGTCGCATTTTGATGGAGGTGATTGGTAGGGGCCTGTGCACTATGGGATCACGAGACGGTCTAAATGTCTGGAGTTCTCCACTACGGCATCTCTTATACCGGTGTCCCACGGGCAAATTTCATCGCGATTAGGGAATCCAGGATCATTGTTCTCGATCACGATCACCTTATTATAACCGCTGCTACATGGTCCAAGGTAATCCTGTTCAAGTTTGGGTGAGATAAAAACACCAGATGGAAGTTGCGTCCCGTCAAAGATGGCACTCCAAAAACTCGGCGCACGATATGTCTATGAAGCACTTTATCACAATTGTTATTCGCTCAGTAACCACTCGAAGGTCGAAAACTTTGTGTGCCACTACAAGAGTAATTTTACAAATCCATCACTCGATAGGGATTTCTTCGAAATTAACTGTATTGCTGTGTGAGATTCTTGAAGTTCGCTTTTACTTACGATGGCCCCACTCGTAGCCGTCCAGTCGCAGTGAAATGCCAATCTTGTTGTACGCGCCAGAGCTTCAATTCTGGCGCCTGAAGCCTCCCTGTCGCTCCTGCCAGCTGTCATTTACTGTAAAGGTCTGTTCATTTGACCACAAAGTGCGCGTACGTTGTGATGTAGTCGAAGGGCTTGCGACACTCAAATTAAGTTTTCCTCAAGGTGCTTTGTCACCAGCTCCGACGGTGCGAGAGTTGAACTAAGCGCGGAAGGCAATGGTCGACTACTTGACTGCTTCTCTCGTAATTACATGTGGTCAATACAAATAATAAAATAAGCAATATTTCAGATACTTGTCCAATTTCAACAGCTTATATTTTGGTTTTTTAAAAATCTAGCTGTTATAAATGTTTTTAAAAAACTATGCTGGCTGTCCTGGTTTATCGTGCTTTCAACAAGCTCGGCCAAGGGGTGCAGGCGAGAGCAAAATCGCGATCTCTTTGCAGATCGCCATGCGCGGACAGCAACTTTCTTGATCTCGATGCCGTGTGATCTTACTTAAGCGTGACCGTGTAGCGTCACCTAATCTGGATGGTGGTTAATCCAGATCGACGCTGATAGCGATTAGAAGTGCTCGTGTGACACCAGTAGTATAATCATATATCGTAATTTTAGAACGTTAAACCCCAGATATTAATAATGGTGAGACCAGCTTTCATTATAGTGCGTTTTAACGACCTAAATCAGTCAGCCAAAGGCATTCTGCCAGAACCGAGTAAAAACAGGATGCTCACAGGTTACGAGAATAAGCAACGAAAGATATATTTTTCTCAATTTCCTACGGAGCACACGAAATCTCATTTTTAGGTACAAGTCTTCTGGCCCATAATTTTATGCATGTATTATTTGAAATAAAAGTAAAACTAGGTAAATGAATTAAAAAGCAAGGTGTGTAAAGAGAGCAGCTAGCAGAAACCTGCCGACACCTTGCGAAATCAGATTTACTTGTGAATCTTTCTTCGCCGCCTCCTCTCTAGCTTCTCTCTTTATTTATTTCTAGATTTTCCTTCTCATTTCCCTTTTTCTTGACGTGCGAAATGAAATAGCACCAGTCAACCTAGTGTGCTGCACGTGCCGTCAATGATGAAGACAGTTTTTGTCAATCCCGCAAAGAGCTGAAACAGCCCTCATATTAGAAGCGGTGATTGTGGTTTCTACGATTAGAAGTCACTGAACCTGAGCAGCCTGGCCCTTGGCCTCACTTGAAGCTGTGTTACAGCCAGCCGCATACATGCTTTAGAGACCTTTTCAGGTGAAACGACCCACGCGAATCACACTAGCACATCATTGTCTGAAATCATTTTTGCGCTTCAGTCTATGACTCAAATGTAGGCCAAGAAGTTGTTACCCTTAATGAGATGTTCGACTGATTTAGGTGGGGGGGGGGTAGGTTTATTAGGTTCTTAGGTACTATGTCTTTTAGAGAAGACAAAGGTGCCTGGAGAAAAGCGGCAAACTTGAAATTGAGTGACTGCGGCTGCTTCAAGAAGTAAAGGAGGAAGGGCGTCGCAACGACATTATGCGTCGGCATGCCCGCCTCGCTGGGAGAATGGAACAACATCCGATTATTTCCTGTAAGAAGCATGTGACCGTGCTGACG
This sequence comes from Rhipicephalus annulatus, assembly GCA_013436015.1. Classification (NCBI taxonomy): domain Eukaryota; kingdom Metazoa; phylum Arthropoda; class Arachnida; order Ixodida; family Ixodidae; genus Rhipicephalus; species Rhipicephalus annulatus. Next base: position 227,262 of record WOVY01010314.1, read on the forward strand.
GCTCCCACGTTGACACTGAGAGGCCTATCCTAACAGCCGCATCGCGGGCTTGCAGGACGGCCCATTTCTGGTTGGCTAGGCTGCAGCTACACAAGGCATCCACCCATTTCGCCGAAGTAGCATCGGGGTTACAGGGGTGGTGTCACCAAATTTGTGGCAGGCTTGCTCTTTGCTTTAAGCGTTTCCTTCAGCACTGGGAAGCATAACACACGAACCAAGATCCATTCATTTCCGCTAAATAGTGTAATATCACTATACCTATGTGAACCATTTTCAGTTCCGGTTTTGCGGTGCCGAGTTGGGCAGTGACGTCAATGCATAGGTGGCTTCATCACGTGACCACGAAAGGCTGTGACGCACAGTGTGCTGAGTTTTGTCTGCTCTCGCGCACACGTACCACACAAGCGCCAGCAAGTCAAACTCGCTGACAGTCGCCGTGACCAACTGCAGTAGTATCCAGGCAGTGGCAATGCAAAATGCACACAGAAGGAAACAAAGCGTTTATATTGTCACAGTAATAAAATCAGTGCAAGTAACAGTGTAGCAAACAGCGCAACAGCTTCGATGAAGCAGGGCGAGTTCGTCATTGTGTTTTCTGCCCACAAAATCTTTCGGCACGCACAAGTAGTGATGACACTAGCCACGCAACAGCCAGAAGCCCACTAAATGCTCGTGTCATTACTCCCCCCTCTCGAAAAGCATCCCCTCGATGCTTTCAAATGTTTGAAGGCATGAGCAAGTCTTCAGCGTGAGTAATACGGCTTAATCCTAGCGACGTGGACGATGTCTAGCTGGGCACCACGACGGGAGGAATGCACGCTGGGCTCTGCGGTATCTTCGTAGTTTGCATCACCGAGGCGCTGAAGAGCCCGGTAAGGGCTGCAATAACGACGCAAGAGCTTCTCAGAGTGGCCGCGTTGCGTACAGGACTCCAAAGCCATACTTTTTCTCCGGGGTGGTAGGTGACTTCTCTGTGCCGAAGGTTGTGCCTATGAGCATTGTGTTGTTGCTCAGAGCGAATGCGCAAGCGAGCTCTCCACCACCAGGGACTCCACCCCGGACTTAGTTCCGAGCTCGATCGGTTGGGAAAACATTCTGACGGATTTACAAAGGAATCACTGCATTACGGTTCCCAAATTACAGATGGACGCAAAGTATAAAAGAATGTTGGCTTACGTGGATTGAGATAAGTTTATGTAGTCACGCAGGGCTCGAGCAGAACGGGGGGAAAATCCGGAGTCTCTCGATCATTGGACGAAGAGGCTGCTGCAGGATGTTAGGGTGGCTGCCAAAACTATTCAAACAGAGGTACAGACAGAAAACATGGACAGTGGGCGTGCGCATTTACAGCAGGCAACGCAGTCAGTATTGCAAGATAGAAGGGCCAGTGGCTTAATCATAAGCTTTGGAAAAGGCGCGTGTCGGTAAATACGCAAATAGAAGGACATTGCCAATGCTTGACGAGGCAACAGTGGGAAGACATCTGCACCCCAGTCGAAAGACAAATGCGAAGAAGGCGTGAATGGAGTCTTTTAAACATCGACTGCATGAGTCGGGCACACAATTCATTTATAGGGGGTCCTCATGCAATACTCGATCTTGCTCAAGAGTACTCCTCGGGAGCGGAGATATTAAGGCAACTTGCGAAGAAGTATCTACCAATAGCAGCCGATTCCAACATGCAAGCCTATCCAGGGCTCATAGGAACAGCTTTTCACCATTTGGATCAAGCTTTTAGCATTAGCATTGTGCCGCCTGCCTTGCACAAACTGAATAGCCGATCGGAACCGGGTCTGGATAGGATCATCAAATAAGCGCTTCAGAACTTGGAAGAAGACTCTTTCGAATATCTTACTGATGAGAATATTAGGATTTCGAAGGAAGCTAGGCGGTGTCCCGAAAGAATAGAAGTTGGCCAAGGTGATAATGATTCCCATGCCTCGTAAAGCACCAAGTTTGGATATTCTCATGGCCCACACAGATCTCCTCCTGCTGTTGGAAATTTATAACATATTAGAAATAATCGCTAAAGTGCAAGAAAGAACACAAGTAATTACGGTCTCTGGTTGAAAAAACGGCTGAGAAAATTTCTCACTCGCATGGCTACCTCACAAGCTTATTTTGAGGCTCTGCACTAAGGGCTGACGAGATATGAGAAGGAAAATATAATTGCCTCGCCTACCGTGCGGAACGTGCATCATTCACAAGATATCGGAAAAATTGATTGATTGATTTGTGGGGTTTAACGTCCCAAAACCACCATTTGATTATGAGAGACGCCGTAGTGGAGGGCTCCGGAAATTTTGACCACCTGGGGTTCTTTAACGTGCACCCAAATCTGAGTACACGGGCCTACAACATTTCCGCCTCCATCGAAAATGCAGCCGCCGCAGCCGGGAATCGAACCCGCGACCTGCGGGTCAGCAGCCGAGTGCCTTAGCCACTAGACCACCGCGGCGGGGCACGATATCGGAATGAGTAGAGCGCGTGTTCAGTCCCTTCTCCAAGCTGCAAAACCCGACGAGGGTGCCTGTTTCGTGGACGTGGCATAATATGGTGATCATAGGGACCGAGTTACGTTGGTGGTAATCAGCCGCAAAGCGGCTACCCGTAAAGCGCCTTTAGGTTGTCATTATCTCGGCTCTCTTAGATGACCATTATTCAAGCATAATTTTTCATTCGAGTGGTCATTCGCAACAACAGTGTTGGTGCGCACTGCAAAGAGGCCAAAACGTACTCGGTGAGAAGTCACTTAAACGCATGCCCTTGCATGGTTGCCGCTCATATGAGCAACATGCACGAAAATCCATTCGTCCATGTTGCTCATTTGAGCGGTTACCAATCTCAGTCAAATGGCCCCCTCCAGGGCATTATAGCTATCTGGACTGGATAAAAATATATTTAAAAGCGGTAGATTAGCGGCCAGGCCTAGTCCACACGGGTGGTCGCGGTAAGGTTAAGCCTTTCCGCCGCTTGCCGGGCCTTTTGGATGGCCAAAGCTCGGTCTTCGAATTCTGAGCTAGCCAGAGCATCGAGCCAACGTGTCTCAATTAGGTCCAGGTTTTGGTGATCGAAAAGCCGTGCAGTGTGACGGAATTTCCAAAGAATGGGCTCCATGACTGCGCATTTGTGCTTAATAGGATACAGGCAGCGTCGGGGGATCATTGTGCAAAAAATAATCTGCTATGTTTTTGTGAAATCTTGGTTCACTTTCTTGTTGTAGCGATTGGTATGGCGATGGCTTGATTCCTATATTTTTATCTGGTGCTTGTTCCTGAATGTAAATGGTCCGTCGAATATACAGTAATAAATTAGTAGCTACATATTGGAATTCTAGGTATAATCAACCCAACCATTTTACATGAGATAACAGAATATTTTCTGAGAACTGCGATATTAAAAGCAAAAAAGCGTTAACAGTAAAATAAGTCTTTGCTTCTCTTATGGCACACGTGGCATAAAGGTGTAAAATGATGTGAGATATAGCCGCAAGCGCAGGGCAGGCCGATGCGCATACGACATAGTTAATGCAGTTATGGCGGCAGTGCAGGCACTTAGCCGAAAAAACTCTGCCATCCATCATCCTGGCGCGAGAAGCCTTGGAACCGCGGATGGAGGCAACCCCGCAGTGAATTCGGCCACATTTACCATGCCAAAAGAGGGTGAGCACCTTTTGTTTATGCGGTTGGATTTAGGCTGGACATTGAACTCGCTATGCCGATGGTTACTTGCAGTATCTTCGCTTGCTGCTATGACAGCCCGCGCTATTTCGACGAAGGCAAAAAAATTGGTGTTTTGCGCTTTAATTAGCGCGAGATACGCCTATTGCCCCGGAAGCCTTCGTCATTTTTTTATTTGCTCCTAAGTTTAATTAGCACTTAAACTGTGAGTGGCCCCGTTTTTAGTGGGACTTTTTTTGCAATAGCGTTAAATATCTCATGTCGCAGAAATTTTGCCGTCAGTGTCAGCGCTGCTGGTTGTTAGCGAGAAATTGTCTGTGAGCGAAATATCGAGAAAGAAGCAAATAAATTACATAATAAAATTTTCGGTCCTATTGAGGATCGAACCCGGGCCGTTCGCGTGGTAAGCGGGTGTCCTGCCACAAAGCCACGATGTTATTTCCAGCTTGTTCGGGGAAAAACACTACATAAATGCCATGTAGGTAAAGGAGTCCCCTTAGCGCATTTTGTTTTACAGGCGTCACGAAGAAAACAATTCCATTCGGCGATTTGTAGGCGCATTCGGAAGGCCATTCAGCTAAGTCGAAAAAGGCCGGGATAGTGCAGCCATCGCCGCTAGAAACACACAGCAACATTCAAGCAGCTCTAAAAATGGACAACTATGTCCATCTAGCGGAAAACGTATCATGCTTTTCTAGAAGCATTGATCAAGCAAACAGCAAACGCTAGAATATGTGCTGCCGTCTGTGAGGCATCGTGAGATTCTTTATGATCTCCGAGATAGCGAGCGTGCGGCGTGTATCTCGGAGGCCATGCGACTCTTGCTTTATAGATAAAAAACCTGTATGTACCATACGCGCGCCCGCGCGAATGGTATATACCTAACATGACAAGATTTATTGATAAGTATTCACTTAGCGGTCGAAAAAGCATTAGGGGCCATATTTCGCTATCGCATTAAACTCTTAAAGACGAAGTATAGGGGCCTCCAATTGTTTTTTCATTTTTTCATTTTAGTGCCAATATGAAAAAGCGGGAAAGATAGGTCGGTTTTTGTCTGTTCATCTTCTCCGACTCTGCAACGCAGCTCTTGGGTGCCCATTCCTGCAATAGGTGGCGTTGCCAATGCCGTCGCTATCAATGGGACCCCGGCGTGAACAAGTGCGTACCCCAGGAAATGGGCATGCTCCACTACCACGTACAGGAGGTTCGAGTGCCAAATGAAAACGAAGTAGCAGCACGTAAATTAGGCCAACTAAAAAGAAGACAAGTATCTGAGCACAACCTCTTAAGATTCTGCCAAGGGAAACCCAATTTGGAAAGAACGCTTGTCCTGAGTTTATTTGGTTGCCGTCTAGCAAACTCGAAACTTTTACTGCTAAGTGTTACGCCATAATTGAGCAGACACACATTTTATCGGTTTCCGTGCTAAATATTTGCGTCGTACCTACACATGCCATGAAAATGCGTCTCGATGCCATTCTGAGGCATTCCACTCGACTTCTCTTCCTCGAACCCAGATGAATCTGAAGCAGCCCCTCGAAGTCATATACTACCAGTACTGTTGCCACACTCGCAGAGACAACAAGATAGAGGCGGGAGTGGTTGCGTACTTCCTTACAAAAATGTCTGCAGCTTACACCGAAATATTCGATACCTCTGATGAAGTTGATGGTATGCGTGCTGCCATGTTTGTCAATGGCTTGCTGGTAGGTGCTGTGTATTTCTCGTCCATCGCACTTACCAAAGACGCCATGCCATTTTTGCGCTCTGCATTAGCCGCACATCGACGCCAATCACTGTTATTTGTGGGTGACATAAACAAGCAAAACATAAAAACAAGCACAACTTTCCCACCATTTATGCGCGAGCACATCCCGTTCCGCTCAATAATATTTCTTCTCATTGGTGTGACAACTTCGTGAAACACTTACATAGGCATAGTTTTGCAGAAACAGAGATCAGTGCAACGAGTCCGACTTATCTACACCCACTTCAGTGAACGCAAACCTTCATTCGCTATAATAAAATGCTGGGAGGCGTCGGTTAGGTAGAAAGAGTAATATAATAATATTTATTGAGATTTGTTTTTTTTTCAAACCAGGATAGATGTCGTATCAGAGAGCACTAAAAAATTTTACCAACCAGGGTTCTTTAAGAGGCTCTTAAGTCTAAGCGCATGATCCTCAAGAACTTTTGTGTCCATAACAATCCGGCCGCCGCGGCCAGAATTCCATCCCTAACTCTTCGGATCTGCCACCGAGTGTCTTAGCCACTAGAATACTGTGGCGGGTCTTCCTAAAAAAGATTATCAAAAATAATGATGGTAAAATGTACGGTACTCACGCTAATGCTCAATTTGGCGAAGCATCATCTCTCTATCCGGTGAAACAACTGTTAGACTTAGGAAGCTACTTGATTAGCTACTTTAATAAAATAAGATGAAAGGAGCCGGCGCAAGCGATTGAAAACCAGTCTTTTCGTTTGGCGAACAAAGTACCTTTCACGCTCAATCGCCTACGGTACGTAGATCACGTGTCTCCACTGCATGCGCCTATACTCGATACAGCGGAGGAACTGCGGGAAGCTTGTATTTTTACCACACCTGATGTGAACTGTTCTTCAGGTATTGTCTTTCATGCGGCAATCAATCGAATGTCTTCAAGTAAATGGCAATCTGATGCAGCGATTTCTCCGCCCGAACATATATAGGCTTTCTCTCAGAGGAGAATCCAAGAGCGAATAGAAGTCATAGCACCACCCTGTGCTGCACACACAAAAGATTCTCGATCGCCTGTAGTGGCCTGAATACTCGATGCACGCCAAGTAACTCTCCAGCGCACATTCAAGGAATGTATATTATGTGGCCTATAAATGTAAGTTATCCTCCGTGCTTAAAGTATTCATTAAAAGTATCGTTCGTGCAGGTAAATCGGAGAATTATTTCCTCCTCAAGAACAGGAGGCCTCGCCTAAACGCGTGCTGTCCTAGAACCTTCCAGCTTAGATGTCAGTTACGGAAAATGTTTTGTGGCATTGACGTTATACTGAGCTGAGAAAGCACAGATACAAGTGGGATAAAAAAAAGAAAATTTTGTTCAGTTCGAAGACGATCAGTAGAATTGAGGTTTGTCTACGAACACAGAAAAGGGAAAATTTTTGTTGCTCGACTCAGAATCGTGTCTTCACTGAACGCATTCAGCTTTCCTCTTTCAATGGTAAAAACAGCCATTGAGAACGCAAGTTCATACCGCCTGACTGATGAAAATATTGGGTCTTGTATTGATCAGAGAAATAGGTCTTTGGCTGAATATTTCTATAGTTCAATATATCTTTGTTATAAATTCAAGGCGAAATAATATTCAGGATGTAAGTGCATAAATGCATGAAACATAAATTAAACAGTACAGTGAATTCAGGTAGCAAAATATTTTTCCACATTATACAAAAGTAGTAGTGCTTACAAAAAAGAAAGACAAGTAAAAACAGGAACAATAAGTAGTGGTGACATACTTTCCTAGTTTTGCAATGTTGGCTAATTTTTCGTGAATATATATGCGATAAGTGATAGTTGCAACACTTTATGGAAGGTCATTTCAAACTGGAGACGTACAGAGAGTGAACAACTGAAAGACGTAGTGTGAAATTGTGCAATTCATTTACCTTATTACGATGATCAACATGGCTGAAAATGTATGAAGTTGGAGTATGAGGTCAATATTTGGTGTTGAATGGTAGAATATTTTAAGGAATAGCGAAAGACGGGTGATTTTTTAGGGTGATTTAATACAAAAAAAATTACGTTCTTTTTTATGGAGGTTATGCTAGCAGTGTTGCTATAGCTAAAAGGGTGACTCTAGCAGAGTTTTATTGCGCTAGTTCAAGAGCAATGATAATGTTAGCATGACTGAGATACCATGTTGCAGATGCATACTGAATCTCAGAACACACGAGATACTTATAGAGTATTTGTTTGAAGGAACAGGGTGCTAAGGCAAATTTACGTTGTGAGTAGCCGAGCATGTGATCAGCATTGTTGATGACGTACTTCACTTGAGTTGTCCAACTTAAGTTATTAAAGACGATAGTCTTTCGGGGACATTCAACGCCGAAATTTCGGTCTGCCTGCCTGCCTGCCTGTCTGTCTGTCTGTCTGTCTGTTTGTCTGTCTGTCTGTCTGTCTGTCTGTCTGTCTGTATCTTTGTCTTTTTGTCCACTCTTAACGGCACCAGCTACTCAAACGGGCCAACTGCATCCGCAGTGCCCACCAACGTTCCTCAAGCTGTATCGTTCATACTTGTGCAATTGTCAGTAAATATCAATTATTGTGCATGTCTGGGGCACCATATCATCACTTATGTATTCTGCATGTGCGTCTTTTACTAGATAAGGCATACATAAGTAATTTTAAAGACCACAGTGTTGATGTCGCTGCCCTGACCATGCAAGGCTTGCACGAAGAGACGAGTGTTTCTAACGCTTTGCTAAGACGAGACGGTGGTGGCCCCTACCCGCCGCCTTGTGTTCTGCTCTGAGACGGGCACGCACACCCGTCTCAGTCTCACGCACTTCGTTTTCTAAGAAAACTGCTAATTGTCGCTCATGTTTCACGCGTGACGTGACTTGATGCGCTCGTTCGCCTCCGCTGCACGCTCGAGGCACTATAACACAGCGCCTCCAGAATACCATTCACCAATTTTCTTGCGCAGAACATCAAATAGATGTTTTGCTCACTCTCTCCACACGCAAGACTATTGTCTTTCAACGACGTTTGCCGATCCAACATGCAGATACGGGGCCAATTACTTGTGATGTGCACGCCAAGATATTTATTTAGAGATTATAGAACCTTAGGAATGTTTACATTGTAATGCGTTGCAATAGGTATTATTTTTTCTAAGAAAAAACTTGACAAAATTATCGCTTCGTTCTCGATGCACAAAAACAGGACAATAATTGTGAATGCGAAATAAAGGCACCTTAAACCATTTTAAAAGCGGAGAACTTCACTAGGCTTGTCATCTGTATACGCCTCATTTTACATAATTACGCGCACACTAAAGCGCTCAGTAGTCGCCATAACAAGGTTTGTGATGCTCTAACGTAGTTCAAAATGAATGGATAAAGTGTCAAATATTATATGTTACAATTATTTAGGCAGCTACCACTTCTGTTGAACTGAAGATCGCGAAACGATGTCACAAACATGAAAATTACTCAGTGTGGTGCAACAGAGGGCTCCACCACTATACCGAGCGAGTGACTGCCCCATTGCCTGCATCAGCAGTGCGTCCAACAAGGCCAAATATTATAGGGGAAATAACCTGATCGCGTTCGTTGCAGATGACACCTAACTATCGTAACAAGAATGTAATTAGTTGAGGCGCAGCAATACTTGCGGTCAAGCTTCAGTGCTGCTGAACGCGCCGTTTTAAAATTGGGGCCAGTGGGTGGGGAAAAATGAAGCGGTATGATTGCTTCGAGCGTGTCCACCTCAAAAAGAAGAAAACCATTTCTGGAATAAGCAACCGATACCACCTCGAGAGTGGCCCGACAATCGAGCGTGACGGGCGACTAGAAACAGCCCTCGCCAGACGCGAGCTATTGTGCGCATTCCGCCAATCGTTTTTGACGTCGACAATACCTGCCCTAATGGTGGAACGTCACGTGGGGACTCTGTCTGCGTCAAACTGGAAAAGATGTCGACTGGTGTTGATAACTCAGTGGAGCCCCCATTCTTAACGTGAAATAAAATAAATATTTTATAGGTAACACTCCTCACTAATAACCCTCGCAAGAAGGACGGTTAGGCAACACAAGTATGTTGACTTTGCACATTTTATTTCAGGTGTCTCTTAAAGACTTGAAAAGAACTTAAACGACCACTACTTCTGGAAAACTTTGTTAGTAAAATACTTTTTTTCAGTGAGTGCACGTATGCACTTATTGGAACTAAAAAGAAATAAAAAAAACATGCCTCCCACTTGAAGACACCGGTAAACTTTGTCTACCTTCTTTGACGTGGGTGCGCGTTTCATCGTGACCAATAGCATACAGGATTTGCGGAGGTATGACTTTGACGTTTTGGAACTGTTAGCTCGTTCAAAAGGGCATGTCAATAAAGGAAAAAAAGACCTTAGGTTTACCCAAACACGGCCCATCCTGCAGAGCAACCCAGGACGCACCGGTATGTATGGAATGTTTCCGAACTGTTCTATATATAATGTGCTGAGCGTGCGCATGTTCGCAAATTTCGCTGGAACTCAAAGTAGCATCAGCGATAACGCTGGAAAGTTTTTCTCAGGCGTGCGCTTAAAAGAACGAGTATTAAGCACGAAGAGGTTACCCTTCGCTGAAGATTGCGTTAGAGGGTATCTTAGCCTTCGTTGAGTCACTTCTTTTTTTGTTGTTGCCATAAATTCGTGAAATAAAGTGTTTTTTTTTTGCTGCTCACATTGTATTTTTTATTTCCACGACCACGTGGCATTAAGCTAGAGGGCTACCTTTTCGACCATATACTTTATAGGTTATAAAGACAGAGATCTCGCTTACAGCGTTTTCTAGTTTGACAGTTCATTGCCACAGCGTTTCCGAAGTCTCCAAATATGTTTACGTGCCAAACGTGGTAACCTGACTGACGAACCACGTCTGTGCTGTCTCCTTCGAGAGAAATAAAATAACTACGAATTTGCCTTGTGATGGCATCTCTCCCACCACTTGTTATGCGCTGTCACGCTTTCGAATTGATCGAGTCAATCCTGCACATTTGCACTGCGCAAGCTGGGTTGAAAGAGACCGGGTCCTCCGGCAGTTGTACTAGGTCTGACGTTTATGTCGCAAGACCGCCTTTGTATTTCACAATATCTTTGTCGCAGGCTCATGGCGCTCTTAATAATACCGTATTGTGGTGTTTTTCACATTTTGTCTTCGCAGACGTTTCCCAATTCGCATTTTTTACGAATTGCGCTTTCGCCAATGTGATCGACCTCAAACGTGTCACGATCGGCGATTAGAAGGACCATCCCTTGCTGAAGTGCTCCCCAATATTATTTTGCTTTTTTGTTAACTTTTCTGTTTTTAACAGATGTTTTGTTGGATGGAACTCAATAGCATGCATGAGTTTTCAGGGGGCTAATGAAGAGGTCAAGTAACAATATCGAAACATAGATACCAACTGAAAAAAGTACGCAAATTTGTGCTTGTAAAAAGTAGAATGAATTCTGTGGTCATAAAATAAACTGAAGGATCCAGCAGTGGGCGTATCAAGAGGAAGGGATGAAGTTCAATGGATTGCCTTAGCAGCTTTTCTGCAAGAGTTAAAATATTTAACGCACAACTTCTACGTGGTTTCTTATTTGTATATTTACCACATTAGGTCGCATAGACTGCAGGAATTGTTACGGTGAGTTACGCGGTGGATCTTGAATGGTGAAAGGCAGATACTCTAAGGTACAACGACAAACACACAAAGCCAATAACGGGATGTATTGCATTGCCGTGTTGGTGTCTTTTTATTCAGTTCTTGAATTTAGGTTTGCTTAAGAATTCCTCCTCATCAGTATAGCAGTATTCCCTACATACACACCCGAAAAAGTTGTAGCTTTCACACTTATAAAGACGAATGCTACAAAAAGATAGGGCTTTGCATGACACACAGGAACATAAGATCAGGTATAAGATGAAAATCATTCAAAAGAGCACCCACAGCCAGCTTGAGATATTCAAAGATAAACCATTCAATTCTTAAAATAATACTTGCATCTAATAATGCCTTCGTGGACGGCATAAAGTTTTCTGCAAGAGTAATTATTACAACATAAACGGTCCTCATATAGCTGAAAGTGCCAACTCCATAGAATACTATCAGATGACCTATTGCAATGTTAATAAATGATGTTAGGTTACGAGAGCTTCATCTCAGAGTGAAGGGTATGGCGGTTCCATCTCCTACATGCGGCGCAGTGATATTTTCTTCGCGTATTGGCATCGCCCTAACTGATTGGATGACAAATACTTGTGCAGAATGGTATCGGTAGAGTCAGCAAGATAAAGAATGGTGGCTTGATTTCTATTCATTCTGTGGAATGCTGCCACTTGCAGAATTAAAAGTGACACAGTGAAGATGGTTAGGCTTCAAGTTCTGCAATTCTGTCACCGAAAACTTGACATCATCATAAGCAGCCTCATTATCTAAAACAGCGGGGACTGGTCAAGGTAACGGCTTCGGCCGGTCCCCAGCACTGTTACGTAGCAATTGAAGGCGTAAGATGTGGCGCACTCACTAACATTGACGGCCTACGAATGAGCAACTTGACACTGACCTCTGTTAGAGCCATGAATGCGGGTTGACACTACTTCAACTTATAAAGTGTCATTCAACCACTCATCAGCAGCTAGGAGTTCAAAAGTACTGGAAGCATGACTTATCTCGCCATCACGGCTTCTCCAACACTCCACGAGGGCAACGAGGCGAGCTGACGGCCGTGGTATGACGATAACTTCAAACAGAGCAGCTCTCGTTAAGAGAAGTTATCACGAATATTCACGAAGAAAGTAGACGTATCGCGTTGCAATCAGCCGGCGGAAGCCATCATACATTCGCGTGATAATTGTGTGCCCTCTTTCTTAATCGCATTGTCCTAATTTTCCGGCAAATACTCTCATTAGAGGTACAGTTAACAAATTTCTTTCTTGATACTTTTGTGTGCTATATGTTGGTTTCGGGACGTTCAGCCCCACATATCAATTAAGCACTTGTGTATGCCACTTCATTCGACATAACATGAAACACGTATACCAGCTCCATTACAGTTTTCAAGTCTGCTTATATCGCCTGAACCATTGTAAAACAGAAACATGCATAAAAAGTGATGAATGCTTCAAGAGCTGAGTCTAAGGAGCCTGAGGAAACACGAGTGTGTGAAAAAGAAACGAAAACTTTATACTCATTGTAGAGGGACTTCTTGGTCTATATTTTATACTTTAGTCACGAATGGCTGCGGTCGCGATAATGCTGTGTTCATACGCCAGTTTTTACACTTTGACATCATTAACCAACATACCGCAATGTCATATGCTTATTGAAAGTCACTTGTGTTATGAATCATCACCTTTTCGAACCAATTCTGCTAGAGTATTTTTATCACGAATAATTTATTCGCGTAATGCACGCACTTTCGGCACCCTTCTATCTATCTATCTATCTATCTATCTATCTATCTATCTATCTATCTATCTATCTATCTATCTATCTATCTATCTATCTATCTATCTATCTATCTATCTATCTACCTATCTATTATCTATCTATCTATCTATCTATCTATCCATCTATCTATCTATCTATCTATCTATCTATCTATCTATCTATCTATCTATCTATCTATCTGTCTGTCTGTCTGTCTGTCCGTCTATCTATCTATCAATCAATCTATCTATCTATCTATCTATCTGTCTGTCTGTCCGTCTATCTATCTATCTATCTATCTATCTAATCTATCTATCTATCTATCTAGTCTATCTATCTATCTATCTATCTATCTATCTATCTATCTATCTATCTATCTATCTATCTATCTATCTATCTATCTGTCTGTCTGTCTGTCCGTCTATCTATCTATCTATCAATCTATCTATCTATCTATCTATCTATCTATCTATCTATCTATCAATCTATCTATCTATCTATCTATCTATCTATCTTTCTATCTATCTATCTATCTATCTATCTATATGTCTATCCATCTATCTATCTATCTATCTATCTATCTATTTATCTATCTATCTATCTATCTATCTATCTATCCAGCTGTTTATATCTGGGTGTTCCCGTGATAACCTTCTTAACTTGGCGTGAACGAAAATTGGTATGACTGGCTGAAGTGGTTTATGAAATTCGACTCACTCGTTATGTAATGCGTATTGTTGTGAGGTTGCGGCTATCTCTGTGCGAAGTGGTGCGAAGAAGAGGATGACGACATGTTCGGTGTTGAAAAAAATACACAACGGCTGCCATCTTGACTGCTGGACAATTTTTCTATGCTAAAGTAGTCAATACTTTTGCCACATTTTGTGGAGCTGCTTATTTAGGAGTGGCCCTCTGGTGCTCGATGGCTTTACCACATATACCATGAAGCTTCTGTGTGCAAGCATCCCAGCTGGTTATGTCAGCTTCATGAGCCTCGAACCACGCGCCTTCTGTTCCGCAGAGGTAGAAGCCAACGTTGGCGGGCATCATCAAAGGGTCCCATCAGTTGACCGCTGCAAACCGCTCGAACTTCAGAATCCAGTCGTCAACGCCAACATCGTCGGTGCCGCAGAAGTTGCCAGGGTCCCACGGTTGCGTCAACAATATTTTGGCGGGACGTTAAACACCTCTCGCCAAACAGTGGCACATATCCGTGGGCTGGTATGTGCCACTGGTATGCGGGTATGTGCCACAGATGATTGGCACTTAGTATCAACCGAAGAACGACAAGAACACACACAGGTAGTTTGAGCGAGTGAGCGCTAAGAAAAAGCTGACATCAGCAGCGTTCACCTGACAAACGCAAAGAATCAATCTCACGGTCCCAGCAGGAATTGAACCCCAGAAGACTGCGTGGCAATCAAGCATTCTATCACAGAGATAAATCGGGACTCAGAACCACTTTTTAAATCGAGAATAATGTTCGTGAAACGTCAATTGTGGTTGAAGTGTTGGGCTATCATATTTCATAAAAAACATAACATGTTGATTGCTATGCTACAGCCGCTACGCCGGGTGAGCGTCTGTTGTAGGCAGGTGCCATCCGATGAAATTGATTTATGTAGGGGCGTGCAGGGCTACAAATCTCTTGAGCACCAGCTCTTTATATCAGCTTATTGCCTCTGGTGTATTCAATACTCAAGTTTCCGTTGAATTTTTGCGCAAGTGCAAATAGCTGGTTATATACAAATCTGCAACAGTTCAACATATGCGAGCACGTGCAACATTTTTGTACATATGTAGCGTCATTTTTCAACGTGTCGCTGAATAACAAAAATAACAACATGCTCACCTAACCCCTGCATGTTTTGCACAACTCTGATTCCGGAGGTACGAGGAATTTGCCGAAATTTTCGCTCGTTCGAGGATTTGCAATGATTTGAGAGAATACGCCAAAATTTTCCAAATGCCGGGTAAAATTTTTACATAATTCAATATTATTTTTATGCGCAACAGGAATCATGGAAAACATATACGATGTCGTTGAATGGGTATACCCGAGGACACGTTGAGCGCCCAAAACATGCCGACAATAAGAGCAGACTTCAAAAATTGAGTGCGGCGTGATAAGAGTGAACGCCAATTCCGTGTGCCGAATCATTAACAGTAAGGGCAACTTTCTTCGCTACTCTCAAGTAGATAAAGTGCGGTCGCTTAAGTGTTATTTTCTTCAAGCTCTTCTTTCCTTTTTAGCAAAAGAGATGAGATTGATGGCTCTATGGTTGAACTCGCTTTGCAGAATAGAGTGAAACGAGTTGCCGTAAAAACGGTCGCTGCACGCCCACTACGTTGCAATCAACTGAAAAAAGCCATACATCATGCAGTGTGCGTTTAGGCTGTGTCACAGCACAAGCTCGTCTTACTAAGAAGCACACTTTACGAGTTCGCTGCACGTAGAAACCAATTGTCATTTTTCTCCTAGCCGTTTTTCACCGTTTCCCAGAATTTTTTTTCGTCTGGTCGTCATCATGAACTGTTTTCTTCCGCTCCTAACAGTATTCAAGCGAAAAGAGGCTTTCGAGGAAGCTACCAATTCTCTGTTTTCCTTTATTTTTTTTGTCCACCAGGCAGATGAATCCTTTGCATCGATTTCCGCTTACTAATTTCGCAGACTTTCTCGGAAAGGTTTTCAGATGCATAAAGTGCGCATTTTATGCTATGCGTTCCCGTATCATAATTTTTCTTTCTCTTTTGGATGCCCAGTTAAGCTGTCATGCAACGGGGTAGTCAGGTGAAGCGGCCCTAAACCTCGATTGAGTGCAAGTGCAACAAATAAATTCGGTGACCTTGGTTTTGGTTATTGTGGATCGGTATAGACTCACCTAAGCTGACATAGCTTCGTTTCAACTTACAAATGGAAGCAAAGTAAATTTATGCATTGCTTAACAGAGTTATTGTGCATGTGATGTGGTACCGCTGAATCGCACCCACAATCATCTGATAAGCAAAGCATATGATTGATGTCCTGACACTTGTGACCACCATGTGCCTAATTATGCGTTATTGTTCAGAAAACGTGCGAAGTTCACAGACTTCTGACAGAAATTAATAAAAAGAAGCGACTCCAACTTTATCTTTCAGACCCTATAGCTTTTTTTTCTGGTTTGGGTGTTGAGGGAGGTTCCAAGTGGGTACGCTGAGAAACGTGAAAAGTGAAGTCATGCTTCAAACATCAAACATTGTGCACAAAGTGGCACCTAGACGCTGCTACAAAACAATTTTGCAAAAACTGGGCTGCTGACCTAACTTCCAGCCGAAGCTTACTCTAGAAACACCGGGAGAAGTTGAAGTGTGTGGAAAAAGTCTGACACCTCGAGATGGAACGCTACTGCCTATCCATGGTAGACCGCACGATTGATTTATTGGTCACTGAGGTGTGAAACACATTTCTGATATTATACTCCGTTGTAAGTCCTTCTATGCTCCGAGCGTACGCCTTGTGTTATAAGGGGCATAATTGATGAATCTAATTAGAGAATCATCACTTGATAACCATCCTTCAAAGCATTCTCTAAATTGGCCCTATAGTACAAAGCGAGGATTAGCACCAAGCAAGTGGACCTGACGCGGTTTTCACAAACTAGAAACAAAGCACTATTAAAGTGGTTTTTGTGCCCTCTGTGTGTGTAATTACTTCGAAATTGTGGTCGCGTTCTGCGAGATGCAGTCGCTGAGTGCGCATCATCGTTTTTGGAAAAAAAAATTGTTAACGGTGCAGCAGTGTTTTGCGGTCGTTGTTTCAGACGAGTGCCCATGTATGACTGATAAACGGTAAGATAAACAACAGAAACCTAATCAAGGCCTCGTAGACGCACTGTCATGGACGCTAAACCACGATAACAGTGTTTTCGTTATGGCTACGGATTTCGGAAATATCATTGTAGAAATGCTATGGGGTTCGCTTAGTGCCAAGGAAATGCTCAGTTTGAAAGGAAATGGCACTTTAGTGGGCCGCTTACTGTTATCGCAATTCAAACATTCCGCCCCCCATGGACTAGTGAAGTTTTCACTTCTCTACGCCGTTTTTAGGGCACTAAGCTTGTACTTTCCTTTACCTTACAATATTGCACCTCCATCATAAGGGCATGCAAGTATGCTTCTTGTTATACTTGTTTGCTTGTTTGCTAGCCACTGCGGCCGGATTCCGCGTAAACACTTCGTACTCATACGATGTTGTATAGTGTCAAAAAGTTGAACACTATCTCCTGTAAATGGACAAAAACGACCGCTGGGTGAGCTGCTGTTTACTTGTACATTGGTGATGCACAGTGCCGCCGAAATGCGACACTATTCGCTGCCTTCGTCGTGTGATCCACGTCAGACCACTTTTCATTGCCTGCAAGGAGTCAAACACAAGACGCCTGACAACTCATATGACTGACGTGTGGAGAAAGACAGTTAACAAAAATAGTCACGTGAATGACACTACACTGAGCGATATTTTAGGTAATGATAAAATTTTATGTTATTCCAGGACAGCTTCCCTGTTAAATGTTTGATGTGCGTAATTGCTATAAGTACAACGCATTTTCACAGCGTCATTATGTAGTGGAGCCTTCTCCAGCGTTTAAGAGCTTTCTGATGAAAACTTACTCATGACAAGTGCAATATAGTTGAGTCTGCAACTGACGCTAAGGTACGATCATGCATGTTTAAAAGCTGCGATGTTTCTCCAATGAGCAGATTATGAATGGCCAACGGCAGTGATCGCTGCTGTCAGGTTACGTCGGGATGTGCTCGTTTGCTGAATGTCCATTCATAATAATTTGTTTATTGACATTTCTGTTCTATTTATTTTCTATTTTGCCCTACAAACTATCAAAAATGACTCAACGTTTAACTGTTCCACTGCTTGATTCTTTAGCATCACAAGTACCTGGAAATAAAAAACAAAGAAGCGCTTAGAATAGATTTGAAGAAAAGCCTTGAGAATGGTTAAGTGTAGCACATTACTGGCATATAAATCTCTCACAAGTCTCTGAATAAGAACCCGTCACGTTCGTGCACTACTGATATTCTCACTTTTGAAGCGAAATCAACATATGGCTTGTAGATCCAAAAAGTAACGGTGCGTTAGAGTACTACACGTGCACTCATCATGTGCGTGCTACCCCGGATCACAGAGGTGAATATTATTTTAATGTTTGAGTCTTAATCCGCGAAAACCACCACTTGTTTGAAAAAAAGATGCAGTAGTGGGGCGCTCCGGAAATTTCCACCACTCGGTGTTCCTTAATGTGCACCTAAATCTAAGCACATGGGCCTTAAGCATTATCACCTTCATTCAGTGGCCCACACATGCTGACGCTCCCAGGCACAATGTGTTTAGAGGGGAGTAGATAGCAATAACAGCCTGGTACATTAAAGCACGTATGTGTTCAACCTCTGAAGGATGCGCTTTACTATTGTTTGGAGAGAATGGAGAGTAAAAAATGAAATTACAATAGTTAGGCCATCTTTTCGACGTATGAATATCCATAACAGCAAGCGGCACGCCATGGTTCATCTTTTTCTTTTGAAAAGCGGTCGATGTCTTACGCCACTGAGAATCATGTAGAACCCAGTCCCTCACGCAAGGAAGGCGGACTTTCTAGCCACATGTCTACCTCGGCAGCAGTGAAAGGAGAGGGCATCACCTTTACGGCAGTTGAACCTCTTTCTCTTTTTGGAACTGTGTGGCCTCAGTGAAACAGTGCAAGCACTTCGCGTTACGATTTTATTTCGGCAATAATTCTAACGGAATTTATTGTCTAATGAACAATGTGATTCCGAAGTGCACAATGTGCCGGCGCCAAGCTGCGAGCCTCTCCTCTCAAAGCCGAGTATTTTGCCATGGGCTAAGCTATCGTTTCTTGGTAGCAAGCTCGTGCACTCGGCTGTATGTCTCGATGCTATTTCCACAAAATAGTCAGGGCACGGCTTTTTCAATGCCGGGCTTGGCAATGCTAAATTATTTCTAGGTAGCATGATATCGTAAAGTTCGCTGCACAGATCGGCTATCCAAAAAGCCCACTGAGCACATCACACTCTCTATAGCCTTAATCTGACCATAGCTACTGCATTCACCTGCTGCCCTTGGCAGCTCCATCATACTCTCTCCATGAAAGACATTGGTAACATTATTTTACGCGGGAACCTTGCACGACTGCTCCGAAGGGTTGAATTTGATATCAATACTTTCGCCTACGCCACTCAAAAGTGCTTCGATGTCCTCATATTGGACCCTACATGCTAAGAACTGCATCATGGTGTAAACACCTTAAGGGCTACATCGATTATAGTTTCCAGTAACTGAAAGATAAACAACTTTTAGACCACTTAAGGCCTTCTTATAGGTTCCCCTTTTGTTCGAGCAGTGACGTATTAGAAAATGTTAGCGCCGATGCATAAGTACATCATGTGAATGTCATTATGTTTAGCTTCACGAGGTAGTGTGCACACAACCTAATTATGCTGCTTTCTGCACCAGGATGCCTATAGAACGAAAAGACGCACTTTATTTGGGATTGACCTCTATTGTGAACCCCGTGTGGCTCTTTATTATGTATCTAAGTGTAATAACAAACACACTGTCTCTTTCACTTTGTCCAGTACAACTTTATGACCAGGAATCAAATCCTCATGATTGTGCCTAGCAGAATATTACGTGACCCGCTAGCAGCCGCCACGGCAAATTTAGTCTCACAATAGCGTAGTCCTTTTAATCGAACATGAGGCATTTTAGAGTATCTGCTTTGGTGCCTACATCATTGCTTCACTGATGAAAACTAAATACCAGTACTTTTATTACGAATTTGTTAAGAGTGTTTGGAGTCTGTAGTTGTTATATTTAAAAAAAATATTAAAAAGATTGAGCGTAGTCACTCGCTTTCAAGACACCGGCATGA
Source organism: Rhipicephalus annulatus (assembly GCA_013436015.1). NCBI lineage: Eukaryota > Metazoa > Arthropoda > Arachnida > Ixodida > Ixodidae > Rhipicephalus > Rhipicephalus annulatus. Next base: position 247,075 of record WOVY01010314.1, read on the forward strand.
AGCCACACCTAAAGCAATGATATGGTTATAAAGTATCTACAAGCCGTCAATGTGAACGCTGATTCAGATATTCTAGCGCTGCGCTCTCATATGGTGCTGCGGTACGTTAAGAGAAATTCATACTATTTCACAGATCATTTGAACCCCTTAAGAAACGTCGCATGCTAAGGCATAATACACATTTCTTGAATTCATTGCCCATATTTTGTGTTTGCATTGGTAGGCAACGTCTGAGAAACACGCAAAGCGTTCCTGCACACGCTGCTACTTCAAATATAGTAATCAGGCTTACTCAGCAATGCAGAAAAAGAGCGCTCATTAGCAGCCAGTGGAGTTGTGAGGAACTTTATTCGGGATGTTCTGTTCTCATTTATTTTAAGTAAACAATAATTAAGAAAAAGCATCCCTATTTTCTTATTTGTCATTTATTATCGAGAAGCCCTTTCTGTGTGATGCCATATCATGCCTGTTGAACAGCCAAGACCCCTCCTGATTTTTTTCTTTTTTTTCTTTTTGGGACTAAGCTTTTCCTATCACATCAACGAACTTCATCGAAAAACTGAGTGGCTGTGGCAGGTAATATAAAACTGCCTGTCGAAGTCATAAGGGCCTGCTTTTGATTGCTTCTCCTGGCAAAGATAACTCCTTCTGTCCTTCTACTTGAAAAGGAGGTGTGAATATGTCCACGCACCTTAATTATCATGCTGGCTACATGATGCTGAGGCTCTGGAACATCATCAATTACCCGTCACATCACTTGCAGGTGCAAGAGATCTTCTTTGCCCACCTGATGATCTTCAGCTGATTTATTTTTAGTAGCTTGCACTTTCGTGTCGAAGCAAACTAGAACAGCCGCAAGCCTTCCTGATGGTATAGTGCGTGCCGTTTACTTATCAATACAGACGGAAACATGAAACTTATTATCATGGCGTGACAGCCACGCACATGTACGCAGAACTACTGAACGGGATGTGCGCGCCTGCCAATCGTGATAACTGGACGGCGTGCTCTATACCGTCGCGAAGGCTTGATGGTCTTCGGGTTTCATTTGACGCAGACAATAAATGGCAGCAAGGCTGATGAGTTATCGATTAAAAAGCCGGACTTTCTGTGTTTGATTATTGAGAAAACTGTGCCGCTATTCTGCATGGTAAATTTTTTGCGAAATCACTGCCTTGGATGCGTCTAATTTTATTTTCTGCTAAAAAAAGTGCTAACCTTTGAAAGAGTTCCCGCGCACAAGATACCGTAATCGGTCAGTTGAAGAAAGTGACGGGCTATGTAATGATGCCATTTTATTATGGCATGCTCTAGGTATTTGTTTCAAGAAAAATGCAGAAGAGAGATGTATGGATTTTCACTGAAGCATGTTTCCGCTTTCTGAGGTCATGCTCATAGCACATTAAATACAACTACCTACAACCTAAATAGTGCGCAAGTGACCAGACAGCACTATACATAAAGATAAAGCCTGTGATTACACGCGCGTCCATGATTGTTGCTGTAGATGAGGTTTCCCGGTAGACTAACTCATACAATAGTTCAACTAATAAGCAATCTCTGTACTGTGCAAGCGTCTACATTGTATCACAGGGGCTATAGGCTGAGAAGAAAGGAGCACTTCGAAGGAACGAGAAATGGAACGAAATAAATACAAAAAATGTGTTTTTTTTATTTCTCGTCATTGTGTACTGCGGATGTTTGAAGTTGTATCTGTTCATCGTAACCTAAATCTATTTTTGAATGTGAGCAGAGGATGAATAACTAGAACAACCACTTCAATATCAGGTGATGTTCACTTACTATAACCCGTATTGAAAAACACGTCGAAGCGCAATTACTCTGCAAGCAAACACGGGAGAAGAAAAGAAGAGCTCACAAAAAATGGTCCTTTCTGCGAAGTTAACATTATAGGTATGGGTACCGTCAATAAAAGGAAACATTGCATAGATTATTACATCGGCCCAGTCTATGACGTACGAACCATAAGTGCATCCCGATGAGTCTTCATTGCTGTGCGCTTGCCTTCTAACGAACTCCGCTCACTGCACCACAAACATGGAGCTGGCGATCCTCCTGTAGCCGGGAGCACCTATGCCACCACTCAAGGACGGTGTTCAGAAATTCTCGGTGGCTCCTAAGCTGGCTTAACCAGGCTCCACCAAGACAGGGCATAGCCTACCGTTGCCGGGGAATGCTGTTCACGATTCTCATTGTGATAACGTGTCACTCAGTACTGCATCGGCACCTCAGCCGCTCAAGGGTGCTCTCCAAGCTTGCCGGCCAAGGATACCGCAGTAGTCAGTACGCTACTGAAGCAGTAGTTCTTATCTTCTGACGTCACCCCTGGCTCCGCGTGCGGTTCGCCTGAAAGCCCTGTTGAGCTTCCCCGAACCATAGTGCAATTCCACATCGCGGTCGACGCCTCCACAGCGTCGACCTCAGTGCTTTTCACTGCAGCCTTGCCAGGACTACACGCCATCGATGAGGCGTTGGCTGCAGCCGCCTCACAAGATTATGGAGGAAGCTCACCCGCGAGCCAAAATAAAGCTCTGGTACACCCTCACAGAGCTTTTCAATCGAGTCGGCTGGCTCCCGTAGACATGCCCCGCAGTTTTGTCAGCCATACCACCATCGCTGGCTGCCTTCAACCTCCCACACTTTCATGAATTTCACGACAACGCCAACAACTGGGTCACTATCGTCAATGCTCTCAGAGCTGGCATTGCGTGGATTGAATAGCAGAAGTGGTGCATGGTCATAGATCGTCTCCCGGGTGCTTTTTTGGTGAGGCACCGCTATGAAGGCGTATAGCAGCAGTTTTGGGCAGACTGGAGCACCGAGCTCATCGGTTCGTTTGGACAGACTGACTCTGACCTCACTGCCACCGCCCATTCCAACCTCGCCACTACCGAGGACGGCACTCCTGAGAATAGCTTCGACTGTGCAGCTGTTCTCTGCAATACATCTGATGACCTCTTCATAAAACGACCCGAAGTGAACACGAAACCACGCGAAAATGAACTTAACATGGTGCCGATATCTGAATGCGCATAGAGAACCGTCTCAAGAACTGTCTTGCTAGTGATCAACACTACAGCCAAGTGGAAGCTCTCGGAGTCACCGACCCGCAGCTTGTCTTCGCAACCTGACTTGAAGCTCCAACCTTCTGCAACAGTACCACATAAGGAATCAAATTTCTGAGTGAATTACGATAACCTAATATACCTTCAGCCCCTCCAACCAGATTTTACTGCGTGTAGTAGAGAGTGCGAGCTCCGTCAATGTCACCTAGGAACATGGAGCCATCATTGGCCATTTTGACATGGCATGCCAAGTTGCTGAGAAATGCAAGCGCGACATTCTGACTGCCGGCGTAGCACCTGAATAGGGCATGGATCACAACAAATCTGCTGTCACCACAGAAATCAGCAAGAATCATTCGGAGCAAAGCAAAGACGTTCCGTCTGAATACTGCAACGACGTCGGAGTGAGTCTGAGCAAAGATTGTATTCCCGCATATAGGTAATGTATGGAGCCACGAAATATCATCTTTTGCCGCCATGATCACAGAACAATGGAGTGCGAGGACAGCAAGCAAGATGCAGCCACGTCGAACCATCATCATGCCTAGCAGTCTCTCCGTGCCCACTCCTATTCTGTGCTGCTTATCTATTTTCCGGCTCGGCACGCACACACGCATAAAGACCGCGTCGCCGCACAAAGCTGGCTAGGGTGTCCATGAGGCGTCCAACGTGTATTACGTCATACTCGATGTTACCCACCAGAGACATATCTGACCAATCTCCAATTTGAGTTACATTGTGGTTAGGACTGGCTACTGAGCGAGGTGCAGTCATTTTCGCCCACCAGAAACAATTCTGCAGCTCGGTTGACATGTAGTGCCGCAGCGTAGCAGAGTGTAAAGATAATGCCACTATTGTCAGGGCACATGTTACGTAAGCTGGTGGAAGAGGGCGACGAAGGCCACAATAAGAACAGCCAGCCTGCAGGAAAGCGGTTGTGTCTTATTTGTCGTCGTTACTATATATATATATATATATATATATATATATATATATATATATATATATATATATATATATATATATATATATATATATAGCTGAATCGTTTCATGCTAAATGTCTCACTCTGGCATGATGGGCACCAGTAAATTATTCTGCCGGTAAATTTATGCCCTTATTGTGTGCCTCACGGAGTACTATGAGAAAATAATATTGCGCGAAACATTTTCAAAAAGATGGCCCCTCCTCAAACTTCACTTGTGCTTGCTAAACTGTGCCTACAAACGTGTACAAAACATAATTTTATGCGTACAGCTTTTAAATGACAGCTGAGCTACCTCAGAGGTTTTTTTTTGAGTTGGGTTAATTGACCATTTTGAAATTTGGGTGTTTACCTCCCAAATACGTTTTCCTTGAAAAAAAAACTACCAAACTTCTCAGAGGTCGTTATTTTTTATGTGAACTGAATCTCTCTCTAAGTAGTCTCAATGTTACTGTTGTATTCAGAAAACTGTCCTCTGGTATCAAACTTTTTATTTGTAAAATAGCATTCAAAAACTGAAATGGAAAAAACTGTGCTAGTTGTGCTCTGTTTAATCGCATTTTTCTACTAAAAACGTCGAACAAAAATTCATCTGTTTGTGGTAATTTATATAAAGAGTAAGCGCTAAGGGACGAAAAATCTTTCAAAATATTTTTTTAAGATTATCCTAAACAGGTCCTCAGAACGCACCTTGCATTTCGTTTGTTGCCACTTACCCACAAAGCACATTGTAACCCTTGCAGCCGACACTCGTCGTAGGAAGTGGCAAGATGCAAGATTTGTGTCACTTGCTTGTTAGGTTTCGAAAGTCTTGTTTCTGTTATGTCAAGGCTATGCCAAGTTAAAGAGAACTCAAGCATTCAGTTCGCTTTACAATGTAAGTTTGTTTGACGGGACTATTGAAGGTATGCACGCCATACAGCAGCTTGTGGTATGGTTGGTACATTGTGCAACAGGGCCGTTGGCACAACCAGTATACACCGATCAAAAGAAATAACGCACGTAGACCTTCAAATGTGTGCACAAGTTGTGCAGACAGCCCTCTCGGACAATCTTTCAACGATACTTCTAGCTGCTGTACGGTGTGGGTACTTCCTCAGTATGTGCTCAAGCTCATTTATCATTCCTAAACCACGCTGACATAGATCGGTACTTTGGAGGCTCCATCAGCACCTTAATATGCGATTGTGCTGTAATATTCAACAAAGTGTGTTTTGGGCGGGATGCATAAACTATGTTGCTAGCTATAGTACAAATCTTACTTACAGCTGAATTTAGACGACCACGGTCTTCAGTCGACCACGTCACTGAAGTAGGGAGCACCGTTCAACGACAGAGCGCTGCCAAGTGGCTTCCAGTAGCACTGTTCTCCGACGTGAAATGCACGTATAATAATGGTAACCATAAAGCTAACCTCGATGCTCTCGAAGAAGCTTAACTTGTACGATGCGTCGTTCAGTGTATTAGCCGCTACTTCACATGAGCTTTAATGTTAGTCCTAAGACAAGATGGGCGTACACATAGGCATTTTGCGAGGGCTGGTTCTCCACCGGGAGAGGTGTTGAACGCGGCTCTTTGTAACCTACTTCTTATTGTTCTTACGAAAGTGCCCTCAAAAGCCGTCAACATTTTGTCTATTCTTAGAAAATCAACATCTAGACATCTGGTAGAACACAGCCTCAAGTGCCGAAGAACAGAGAAAGCACCAACAAGAACATTTCCAGCATCTGTTGACTATCCCTACAGATAAACAATGGTGAGGCATTGACACTCAAGCGTGACCGAATGCTGTACCATGAAGTAGGCATTGAACACTGATTAGCTGCATATTATCATCATCAGCCTAACTACGCCCACTGTAAAACAAAGGCTTCTACCTTGTTGCACCAGTCAACTTGGGCCTGATAGATATGGGGGGTTTAACGTCCCAAAATTATTATATGATTATGAGAGACGCCGTAGTGGAGGGCTCCGAAAATTTCGACCACCTGAGGTTCTTTAACCTGCACCCATATCGGAGAAAATGGGCCTACAGCATTTCCGCCTCCATCGGAAATGCAGCCGCCGCTGTCGGGATTCAATTCCATGACCTGCGTGTCAGCAGCCGAGTACCTTAGCCACTGGGCTACTGCGTTGGGGCTCAACTCAGTCTTTTGCAAGGTACTTCCACATTATACCCACCAACCTCCTTATCTCGTCTGACGACCTAAAGTTCTGTCCCCCTCTCACGTTTCACTCGCCTTCTCTTGAAATCTAATCTGTGATCCCTAATGACCAGCAGATATACTGCTTTCGCAATACGTGCCCGGCGCATTGCTAGTTCTTTGCGATTTCGATTATGGTATCATTAACACCCACTGGCTCCCTGACGCACTTCTCTCGGTTCTTGTCTTTTAGGTTTGCACCTATCAATTTCCTTTCCACTCCTTGCTGCGTAACATCAAATTAAGTGGAATCTTTTTGGTAATCATCCAATTTTTTTCTCAATAAGCAAGTTGTTAAGCCATACACATTTTCCTCGTTCGGGAGCACGTCTAACGAAATCGAGCGCTGTTCCGACGAACTGTCTCCCCCCCTCCCAACGCCGCTTTCCGTGCAGAAGAGCCGTGCAGTTCCAGGGATAACGTCGCTTCCTCCGCCGAACCACCTTGCAGTTCCGGGTATGGCTGCGTCTCCTCAGCCGAGCCACTGTGCCGTTCCAGGGAACTGGTCTCGCAGAAAAGACCAAAACGTTATTTAAGGTCGTGCCGGCCCCATGTTTAGAGGATTTGCCCCAGCCGACGTTGTCGTGCTGTCCGGCTCTGTACAAACGACAACCTGCTACAGTAAATGCTTCTTCTTGTTGCTGTTTTCAACGGATTGCCTCCCTGCTTCGCCTTCGGGCAAAGGCTTCAGCGAAGTCCACTCGACTGCTCGCCGCCCTTCGCCACCACTACCGTCGCGACACAGCAAAATTCCTAACAGTGGCTGGCAGCTTCGTGATACGATATCCTACGTTTGACACGCCGGATCAGACCCCTGGAAGCTCGAGCACGATCGACCTGATATCAGCGTTTGGATACGCTGGTATACGCTACCCTGTTCTCATCGTTCGGCAAGCTGGGACAAGCAACCCCGGATCTCAACATTGGCAACTTGGACCGAATACCTGAAAGCTTGACACTGTTCGACGGCTGCCACGAGTTGAACCTTCGTCGGCTTCTTTGGTTGGGTGAGTGCCCAACGTTTACTGTTCATTTCGCCAGACCTCTCTAGCACAGGTAGATGTTAGGAGAGTGTTTTGATTTGTTTTGTTTTGGTGGTTATAATTTAATATTCGCCTACTTTAAACCACGAGATTAGTTTTAGAGTACGAAGAATATCAGTAGTAAAGCATCACGAAGGACGAGATCTCGATGGAGCAGTACCTGGTGCAGGACCTCCTTGAAATTTGTGGAACCTTGGGTATTTTCGCGGGGTCCGCTAAAACAAAGGAAGCGATTCTCGAGGTGATGCAGGCAGAGAATGTGACGGCCGAGGAAGCTGACAAGTTTTGGTAGCTCAATTGTGAGGAAAAGCAGAAGGCCGAAGAGTGAGAGGCTAAAAGCCACGAACAATAGAAGGTCGAAGAGAGACGAAAAAGGACAAAGCATGCTCTCAAAATGAGAGAGCTTGATCTTAGAATTGAAGCACTTAAGTGGGAGCGAGCGAAATAGTAGCTCTACAACTTTCAGACAGGCGAAAACATCGCGTATTTTCTTAATGATTTCGAAGTTGTTTGCAGTAATGTGGGTGTTAGCCGCGACCTTTTGGTAGAGAAGCTCGCCACGTTGTTGCCGCGCAAGATCGCGCATGTATTGAATTGTTTACTCTCCGAGGAACCAGGAGAGTTCAGTCAGGCTAGATATGCTTTGAATAAATATTTTTCATTCCAAGTCCTGCTGGAAGTCAGAGCGATAGTAACAGCGCTGAAGCACGTGGTAAGGCGCTAAAGGTAGACGCCCGCCAAAAAGAGCGAGAGAACGAGGCGCGTCGTAGAGCACTGGAGGACGACGCGCGCAGTAAAGCGATGGGGGCCCGTCACGCAGCGCTTCAGAATGAGGAAAGTAACCAGACATCTGACGTTGAGGCCCGTCACAAGGTCCAAGACACCAAAGTGCGTCGGAGAGAGCCAGACGCCGAGGTGCATCGAGAGGAGTTAGGAGCCGAGGCCCATCGCATGGCTAAGGACGCGCAGGTGCACTGTAAAGCGCTGGAGACGGAGCTGCTTCGCAGCGCACATGGTCAAGATGAATCGCGTCGAAAAGAGCTTGACGACAAGTCGCATCGAAAGGCGCTAGAGATTGACGCCTGTCAACAAAAGCTTGAGCAGGATGCGCGATATAAAGCGCTACAGAATAAAGCTCGTGAAAGAGCGCACGAGGCCGACTTCGAAGGCCAGAAAAAAATGGCTTTCCACGACAGCTGTAGACCCCCACTGATCGAGAGCTCTGTAAGCGCACTTGTTAGCTTCAAAGTCATCAGGACTCCCGTTCTGTCACAGCCAGAGACAACTAGCAACGGGCCCGAGGGAACGCTAGCTAACAAATCGGGAGCTTCAACTCCACACAAAGAAGGCAGCACACTTGTGGGTAAGTGTGGCAAGACTGCCAGTATTGGGAGAAGTTCCGACAGAAAGAGGCCCCGGCATAAGCGTATCGCGGTAAAGACGACTGACGCCAAGCATGCTAAAGCCGCCGTTAAATGCTGTTACGTCTTCATTCGAGGCGCCGGGTTTAGTAATAGGCGTAGGATTGCGAAAACGCTATGTGGGAAATGTTTGAATCTCAGACCATCACTGAGATTGAGATCAGGCGGGAAGTTCGTCGAGAAAAACCGAGTTTCAGTGAAATTCGGACGCCGAGATCATCGCCCGGTATCATCTTTTTCGCTGCCGCGTAAAGGCAATCACGTGGAGAAGCATCGCGTACGCCTAAGCTTTAACAAAGGCTGTCATTCCCCACCGTGACGAGAGGGTCACTGGTCGAACCGGAGGGGTAAACGACGCACTTCAGATGCCCTTTTCTTCGAGTTAGGCAGCTGTACGTCAAAAGTCGATGCTACTAAGTTCGGCGAACAGATTGGTTCGTCGTCCTTTTGTCCAGACCGCAACCCTCGAAAGCTCTTGAGTGCGCGACTCCCCAGAGTTCGCCTAAGAGAGTGCCGCCTTGCTAATAGCAAGTGTGTATTTTTGTGTTTAGTTTTGGGAATAACTTTTTTTAGTTTTGTCGTGAGCAAGGAAGGAATCTAGATTTTTTGTAAGTTTTACTTTCCTTGTCATCGGAGAAGCAGATATTCATATGTTTGTTAGATTAATTTTGTTTTAATAATACTTCGAAAGGTAACAGTTAGTGTGTTTTATTTTAAAAGAGAACGTTGCGTAAAAGCCCATGTTTAAAATACCATTTGCGTTTGGCATTACGTGTATAATGCGCGTCATTGTAGGTGATCTTTTAACTTTGTTTTGTATAACGCACGTAAGTTTGATTTTAATTCTTAGTTTCTTACTTTTCAAGCATATTTTCTCTTATTCTGATGATAATTGGCTGAGCCCATTGAAGTGAGAGCTTGTAGGAGGATAAACTTTGTCAAGTTTGACGATCTTATGCTTGCAGGCGACGCAAATGTGCGTGATTTGGGAGTTCTTAGTATTCTAAATTGTAGAATCGGGGCCAAATTGAGTTAACCTCGGCAGCTTCGACCGTCCCTAATCTGCCCGGGTCACAATCGAGAATCGCTCACGAAAAAAAATTCTGTTTGGTTTTGCAGTGTCATGCACTGTAAAGGAGTGTCGGCATTGTGTATTCCTCCAGAGATTCGTTGCTCTTGATGCTATTTATTAGGTCAGCGTATTCTGGAGGAAACATTTGGTTTCTGCTGGTCGGGCGATTTGATCAGCATTCGAAGGGTGCTTGCTTTAGCCAGAGTGGTTCGGCTTTGTGTTCGACTGCGTCGTTCCAGTGAACTTCTGCAGGCCTATGAAAGTCTCAACGGGCGGAGAGAGCGGAACGGATACCGACAGTCGACCAGCATCCCTCCTTCCGAGCCGCGCTGACGGCTCACATTTCCGGATGCATTGTCTGGCGGCGGGGGTGCTGTTATGCCAGAGACATTTTCCTCGTTCGGGAGCACGTCTCACGAGATCGAGCGCTGTTCCGACGAACTGTCTCCCCCCCTCCCAGCGCTGCCTTCCATGCAGAAGAGCCGTGCATTTCCAGGGATAACGTCGCTTCCTCCGCCGAACCACCTTGCAGTTCCGGGTATGGCTGTGTCTCCTCAGCCGAGCCACTGTGCCGTTCCAGGGAACTGGTCTCGCAGAAAAGACCAAAACGTTATTTAAGGTCGTGCCGGCCCCAATTTTGGAGGATTTGCCCCAGCCGACGTTGTCTAGCTGGCCGGCTCTGTACAAACGACAACCTGCTACAGTAAACGCTCCTTCTTGTTGCTGTTTTCAAAACGGATTGCCTCCCTGCTTCGCCTTCGGGCAAAGGCTTCAGCGAAGTCCGCTCGACTGCTCGCCGCTCTTCGCCACCCTTACCGTCGCGACACAGCGAAATTCCTAACGAAGTACATGAAAGATGAAGCTGTTATAAAACTTCCTCTTGAGCAATAGTACCAATCTACCAGTCAAGATTTGAGAATACTTGACGAATGTACCCGACTCCAATCGTATTTTATTTACTTCCATCTCGTGGTTTGGCTTCGCGGTTACCGCTTGTCCTAAGTAGAACTACTACTTTACAGCTTCAAGTCCACTACTACCTATCTCGAAGTGCTGTGCTCTCTCGAGGTTGTTGTGCACTATTTTATATTTATGTGCTATATTTTAAGACCCACCTGTTTGTTCTCTTCGTCTTATTCAGTAATCGTGAATTGCGACTACTCCCATTAGTTACTCAGCAATGTGATGTATATAGGAAAGTGTAAGCTAGTAAGGTATTATTCATTACATCACATCCTTAAAAGTTCCCAGTCCAGGTCCCTGAAAGTCTCCAGTAAAAATGCGTTACATAGCGACGGAGAGCTTGTTTTTTCCTGCCTAACACTTCTCTCATTGGCATGCTGTTACTTTTTTATGAACGACAATGACAGCAGTTGATCCGCTGTAGATATTTCCCGGGATATTTGTATATGCTTCGTCGACGGCCTGATTCCTCATTCTCTGGATGACTGCTGATATATCCACTGAATGAAATGCCTTCTCGCAATTTATGAAGGGTACGTATAGTTGTTGGGTGATCATGTGACCGAGGAACGGGGCACCAGCCATCATCCAGGTGCCAGAGCAGGCGAAACTCTTGCGAGGCTTCTTGATCACACAAAAACACACAAATTTATTTACATATTGACAGGTGTCAAGAACACTAGCCGTCGAGAATCACCTTAACACAAGACACGACCGGCTGTAAAAAAGGCCACAGAGAGAGAGCACCCCTGCGCACATGCGACGCGCTTTTTATTCCACTCGATCTGTGCATGCACTTCTCCTGAAACGCTCACTACGTGTCAAAGCGTTCGTGTGCTACGCGGACCAGGTGTCACTGGTACATCTGTACTAGTTACACGCGGTTCGCACTTCTGAGCACTTCTCTATCACCTGAGTAAAAGTATGAATGTGGGAGATTGCTGGGTCACCCGCACAAAATTCTGCTCGATGTTGTGGTTCATTAAACCATATTGTTGTCTTAATTCTTTTAGCGATTACCTTTGTAAATAGCTTGTAGACGACGGAGAGCAAGATGATGGTCTTGTAATTCTTCAAGTTCTTTTCGTCCCCTTTCTTATGAATTAGGATGATGTTAGCATTCTTCCTAGATTCTAAAACCCTCCCCGTCAGCAGACACTTCGTAAACAGGGTGGCTAGTTTTTCTAACACAATCTGTCTTCCATCTTTCAGTAGATTGTTATCGGATCCTCGTCAGGAGTTTTGCCATTTGCAATGTGTACAAGGCTTTTCTGATATCTTCTGTCATTAGTGGTGGGACGTCATTTAGGACACTGCTAATTCCTACATTAAGGTTGTGGGTGCCCAGAGTTTTACAGGAGGAGTTTTACAGGTCTTTGTAAAACTCCTCCACTACTTAGACTATCCTGCCTCCAATGGTAGTTACTTTGCCTTCCTAGTCCCTTAGTGCATACACGTAGTTTTGCCCTGTCCCAATTTTCCTCTTCGCCATTTCGGTGCTTCCTTCGTTTTTTGGAGCGTGTTCAATTCTCTCCATATTATACCTTACGCATAAGATACCTTACAATATTTATTCGAACTTGAAAGCTCTGCCAAATATGTTTCTTCTATTGTTTTTGTGGCTTTCATGCTTTGATGTTTCTTAATGAGGTTCTTCATCTCCTGAGATAGCTTTCCAATGGTCTAACTACTGTACCTACAACTTTCGCTGTACATTTAGTAGCGATACTCGTTAGATTATAATTCATGTCGTCAACGCTAAGGCCGGTTTACTTGATAAGAGCCAAATAACTGTCCTGAAGCAAGATTCCGAATTCATGTACAATATATCTCAGTGCTAACTCACCGACTCGCCTCTTGCGTACCATTTTCAGCCCTTACTTGCTCAAGTATTGACAAAGTCGAGACATTATCAATCTACGGTCACTGCATCGTACCTGGTCAAGCACTTCCGCATCCTCCACGTTGCCTGGGTGTGCACTCAATATAAAAGCCACAGTTTTGCCAAGAATGCGAAGCGAAGAATACGATAGCTACAAATGTGAATGTTTTACGAAGCAAGGCTAGCATTTTAGGAGCAACACTAATTGTGGTATACAAATATTTGTAGTGATCAGCTTGGTTGCTTAGCGCCTACTAAGTAACAAGGCTCGTGCGTAGAGATGGAGTTGATCAGAAGCGCCTCCCGTAGGCAGCGCATGCTGGTACTAAGGGCTATATGTCGTGTGTCACTGCTGGTGGCAGTTTGTTATGAGGATAGTGTATCTATGCGTGGTGAGGTCCTCCCTCGTTTTTTTCGCATTGATAGTAATGCCATACCCACGTGGCGAAATAAATTACCTATTTATTGACGTGTATGAATTAAAGGCAGCAATTATAGTATGTGATAACAACACTGGTGATTATGAATGAAACACAGTTCACTCGATGACAATTACCACCACCCTGTAATCACTAAAATAGGTTGCCCTTGGCACACTGTGCATTCATGATGCAACGCTCTTTTCGTACACAATATCTATAAGGCGTTGTAGCGTGTAGGTGGCTGTTTGACGCCAGACAAAAGGTAAAGTTAAAGTTTGACACTGAGAAACGCCACAAGACACTCCTTTTCACGCCAAGGTACTTTGATGTTAAGCCTTCTGAGACAATCACCGGCATGTTCTCTTTGCACACCGCACTGAAGTTGTGGAGCAAGCACCTAATGATACCGCTACGCGTGGTGCCCAGCGAGGTGTATAATGGTGCGACGATGACGCCGTGCGATGTTCTGACGGCACATGCGTCACCACAAGTCACCTGGAGGATCGAGTAGAGTTGGTATGAAATGCTGCGCGGTGATAGCGTTATATTTCTTGTCGTAGCGTTCATCAACGGCGACGCCAGCAGCACGGCGCTTTTGCCGTTATGCGAGGATGATTCACTTACAGTTCGACAGCAATGTCCGTCCACGTTTCTTTGAAGCACTGTAGAGGTGCCTCGCACATTATATCATTGTGCGAGACATCGACGGCGTGCACGGGCAACAAGCGTACGTTCATTCTGCCAATTGTCATTGTGGGCGATGACTGGAGGAGGGTGAAGCACTTGGAATTAACTGTCTCAAGTCGATGAAATTTCCATCGCCGAAATTCGTCCGACAACGTACGATCTGAATTTTCTATACCATAGCTAAAGGTAAGTCCTGTTCTGCGTTTCTTAGGAACAGTCCGCCTAGTGTGGTGGCTCGACTCAAAGCAATGTAGACGAGTTTCTGTGCAGGCGAGCAATTGGTGTGTTATACTAAGTGAGAGTGGTAGTCAACTCATCTAGATTCGATCTCACGTAACTCTAGCAAAATGCTGGTGTAACTTAACGCTGGTGTAACACGGCTGCTCCTGGTACACTATGGGTACCATTTTTTATGTTGAGAGGCCGGAAAAAGCTCCCGCCTGCTGAGGGGGGGGGAGGCACAAGGAGCGTGCTTATTGTTGCCGCGATAGTAACGATCAGAATAAAGTGTTCCCAAACCAAACAAAAGAACACCTGTTTTTTCTATCATTTTTTATTCTTTTTCTAGTCCTTTTCTCTCTGTACTTTTCTTTCTATTATAGTTAATTCAACCCACACCGGAGTAACCGGCGCACAAGTTTTGTAAGCTAAGCAAGACGTGAAAAGTCGACGAAGATGAAGGCAGTGGATGCAGGCTCATGAAACCGATAGTTCTCGGTCCCAGATTTTTGCCGTGGAACTCAAGCACTTGGCTTTCTGCTTTTTTGGCATATCCTCTTTCTCCCCTTCGGATCATAAGCAGTCTATTATGCTCATTGATCCGATTAATGCCATCTCTACATTAATATACACACAGGTAAGACATAGTTGATAAGGAAGCTTATTGTAGCCTATGAAACAACGTATTAGGATAATTGGGCTCCTATTACACTACAAGTGTATTCGAAGATGTACTCGCTCGTTGTTGTTTAAGTGGAGAAAGAAGTTAGATAGGAGATTGTTCAAAAGGTGGTCTTCTTGGCCGCTTCGTATGTTTTTTTCAGCGACTTTCTTGTGTGTGCTTTTGTACGGTTGCGCAAAAATGTTACACTTTAGCTTTCGCTTCGGTGACCTGCTTTTCATTTTATTTTTGCGGCCTCTTTTTTTATTATTCTTTTTCAAAGCATGTTATTACAGTCCAATATTATTTCTTTTATATTTTATTCAGAAAAACTTGTGTACGTTCTGAAAACTGTTGATTTAGCTTTTGAAAACTACAACTCAGGTGCTCCTCCAGCCGTCCTTTTCAAAGACGACTGGCTTCGAGCCAATTTTCCTGCCACCACTTATTCATACCGAAACTGGCGACGTCACTTGAACATTTATGATGATGATGAAAAACATTCCATTATGTAAGTTATGCACATGGACGGCGGGGAGTGATCGTTAAGGAGCCGCCCCATACAAACACAAATGGGTACGCTTTTATGGGAATACACTGTGGTCGGCCGCGTTCAGAAACAATCAACTAAGACACCTTGGGTCGTGAGGTCAGAGCAGCCGAGCAGGGTTGCCTCCCAGTTCTCCCGATAAGTGTTTGATAGAGGGGTGAGGATTGGTAGTTCGTTAATACACCCACATCACGTGGACAATGTCACAACAATTTTTCTAACAGTTCCTGCGCTTCCTCGTGCAAGCAGGATTGAAGTGTTTCAGAATTGCGGGGCCCAATGAAGTTTAGCCGGGCTGGAAAATAGAAGCGAAAGAAAAGGTTGTTATCACGAGGGCGCTTTAAAAGAAGTACTTTCGTTGGTGTGTAGAGACGTCTCTAAAGAATGCCGTTTGCAGTTAGTTAATCCCTCTGCGAAGACATAAAACAGGTTCTCCTGCTTCTTCTCTTTCTTGAGCTGTTAAATCCCATAGCCAAGTGTGATGGTTAAGGACGTTCGTCACTATGTTTGTTTATTGCGGAGGAGAAAGGATTAACATGAACAATTTAAGCGAACAAAAGAAGCCTTATATTGTACACTAGGGAAGGAAGTGACAGGAGAAAATAAAACTATATCCAACCCTATACGCCAAGCATCACGCAATATGCACGAGAGTCAGACCGCCATTAATCTGCGCAGAGTTCGCGGCTATGCTAACTCAGTGTCCAGCGCGTATAGTTCTCGGTTCGTAAGAAGAAACCGCTGTCTCACAGTTTGGGTCCCCGTCGTCCCGATATGATGCGGTCGTCGACGTGCGCGAGGGCAAAGGTGGCACGGCTGGAACTGCTGACGGCACACGGATGCGCTACCGTGTGCAGCGCCGTTGAGTTGGACGTCGCGGCTAACCCAGCAGTCAGGGTCGCAACTCGTGAGGTCCAGGATCAGGCCACGGCTCACGAGGACCACACCCGGTAGGCCTCGCCCACGAACCTGCTCCCGGCCACTGCACCCAGGCAGGAGCCATTCAGCAGGCCCCGTCCTTCGGACCTTGTACAGGCCGACGGACTCGACCTCGAACAGACACACCGGAGCTCGACCTAGCCGACACGGACGGGTCCCACGTCCGGCTCACGAACGCTACCAGGAACTCGTCCTCTCGAGCGGCGCACCGCTTCCTCTGCCTTCGTGGCCTCAACCCTCGAGCTCTCTTTTCCGCACGTTCCTTCTTCTTCTCCCCTTCTTCTTCATTTCTTGTTGTCGCCTTCGTGCCACCTGCCCTCCGCTCCTCTTCTTCACTTTTGTTTTGACGTTCCTCGGGGTCTTTAAGTCCTTTTTTCTACAAATCGTACCTAACACAAAGTGCTTTTGTGTCCTTTCCTTAGAATATCTCCCTGCTCAAGAAAGTTGTTTAGGGGAAAAAACAACTTTTTACAAGCGCACGGGGTGGAGTAAACAAAAGCAAAAAATATAGCCAAAACAATAACATTATTTACAGAAGTCCTATTGCGTTAGTGAAAGGGTGACAACATGAAAAAAAAATTGTGCCTACCACTAAACGCTAACCAGCGGAGAAGTCAAATGCGACTGAGGTAGTCGGCACCTATGTTGTCGGAGCCCTTAATGTACTCAACCACGAAATCATACTCAGTAATCAATAGACTCCAGCGGAGTACTCGGCTGTTGATTTGTTTTGCGGAGTTTATGTAAGCGAGAGGCTGGTGGTCAGTTTGCAGCACGAATCGGTTTCCGAAGAGATACACATGAAACTTTTGGATAGCCCACACAAGAGCCAGCGCCTCTCTTTCGATTGTTGAGTACCGTGACTCACGTTCGAGCAGTTTACGGCTTGCGTAGGCTACTGGATGCAACATGCTGTCGTGACGCTGCATTAAAACGGCTCCAATGCTAGATAAAGATGTATTCGTGCGCAATATAAACGGCTCTTGTAAGTCCGGTGATCGCAGTACCGGACCAGACGATAGTAGACGCTGTAGTGTTACCAACGCTTGTTCATGGCAATCTTTCCAGATGACCTTATTAGGACCTCGCTTCCTAGTGAGTTCCGTTAGAGGAGATACTACAGCGGACTAATTGGGGACGAAATCTCGATAATAACCGGTTAGACCTAGAAAGGAGCGAAATTCTTTCTTCGTCTTTGGTCTCTTTACGGCCTGAATCTTCTCCAATGTCCCAATCTGCGGTCGAAGAAGATTGTTGCCGACGATGTGTCGCAAGAATTTCACTTCGGCAAAAGCCACCTCACTTATCGATGGCTTTATTGTCAGATGAGCTGCCCTGACACGTTGCAGAAACTTGGTGAGAGTTGTGATGTGCTCGTCCCAAGTTTGTGTGGCTATGAGCACCTCGTCAAAATAGTGATAGCTGTTCGGTATTCCATATACCACTCGTCTCATTAGTCGGGTGAACACAGCAGGTGGTGTTTTGATGCCGAAAGGCATGAATCTTAATCGGTAAAGGCCAGAAAAGGACTGAAATGCGGTTAGGGCCTTCGATGCTTCGTGCATCGGCACCTGCCAGCACCCTTTTGTGAAGTCGAACTTCGAAAAGTAGCGGCTCTGACCTAGTTTGGCAAACATCATGTGTACTCGTGCTATCGGTTTGTTTTCTGTAACGACGACTCGATTCAGCTGTCTGAAATCAATGCAAAGTCGGATGTTCCCGTCTTTCTTCTTGACCACGACGATTGGAGCTTGATACGGGGACTCCGAGGGCTCAATGATACCTTGTGATAGCATGTCCTGTACTTCTTTTTCTACAGTTTCTTGGACGGCGAATGGTATAGGGTACGGGCGTACCTTTACCGGTGTTTCAGTGGTAAGGCGTAACTTGCACTCGACGAGGTCCGTCTTCCCTTGCACGCCAGAAAATACATCATGGAACTCTTTCAGGAGTTCATTAAATTGGTCTGTCTGCGGACTGTTCAAGTTAGGCGCTACTAACACATTTTTATATGTTTCTCTTTGGTGCAGGGCAACAAAGGGAATTTCTCGCTCGTCAACAGTGTCTAACTGCACAGAAACGGCAGCTTGTGGTGCTTCATTTTCGGGCTCCCTTTAGTGGTATTTCTTGAGAAGGTTAATGGGAAAAAGACTTCTCTAAGTTCCGAGATCTATCTCGTAGTCATAGTCACTGCGTTTTTCAAGCACTGTGAAGGGTCCCTTCATGTGAAGATCAATTTATTCTTATTTGATGGTAGCATCAGCAATACTTTGTCGCCGAGGGATAGGTGTCGAACTCTTGCTTTCTTATTGTGATATTTCTTCTGTGTCATGTTCGCCTTCAGGAGTTCTTCGTGCGCTACCTTGCAGGTGTCTTGCAGTCGCTCCTGGAGATCTATACCATACTCGTATGTTGTTTTCGTTTCAGGATCGATGTTGGCCCCTGTCCACAGTTCCTTAAGGATCGACATTGGCCCGCGTACAAATCTGCCGTAGAGGAGATCCAACGGCAAGAATCCAAGGCTCGTTTGGGGAACTTCACGGTATGCAAAGAGCAGGGAAGCCAAGTATCTGTCCCAATGTTGCGGCCGTTCTTGACACATGCTTCGAACCATTTGTTTGAGAGTGCCATCAAATCTCTGCACAAGTCCGTTGGCCATGGGGTGATAGGCCATTGTGGGTAGCTGACGAAATGAAAGTAGCCGACCGAGTTCCGCATGAGACTCGAGGTGAGCGACTTTCCACGGTCGCTCACTATCTCACGGGGCACTCCAACGCGGGAAAACATCTTTACTAGTGCTTCCGCTATGCGCTTTGTCTCGATGCTCGGTAGTGCCACCGCATCCGGGTAACGCGTAGCGAAGTCTACCATCGTTGACATACTTGTTGCCCTTGGATGACGTTGGTGACAGAGGGCCAATACTATCGATGGCGACCCGCTGAAAAGGTGTGTTTATGATAGGCATATTTCCCAATGAAACTCGTCCGACGAGGTGTTTAGGCACGGTCCTCTGACATATGTCGCACGACTTCACGAACCGTATCACATAAGCCTGTACACCCGGCCAATAAAACTCTGTAAGGACACGGTCTGTTGTCCTTCCTTGCCCTTGGTTACCCGACAGAAGGCCTTCGTAAGCCAGATTCGTTACGGTGTTCCGAATATCCTTGGGTACTACAAGTTGCTCCAAGTCTCACCTTTCTGCCGTGCGGTGGCGCCGAAAAAGACTGTCGCGTACCAGTACAAACTCAGTGACTGTTGGCTTTTTAGATATGATCTTCCCCAATGCGGCGAAGCAGGTTTCCAGCGTAGGATCTGCGTGCTGTAAATTCTTTAGCGCTTCCCGGCTGATATCCAGGGTTTGGATCCGAGGAACAATCAGTTCACTGGGCTTTTTCCTTTTTTTCCTGCAGCCGCCGACTTGTCATCTTGTCGTCTTCTATCTGATGAGGTTGCATCTTCAGGTTCTTCTTCAGTGCATACTGGATCTCGGTGAATCCGTGCTAGTTTTGGTCGTCCTGCTGGCTGCTTCGGGACTGGTTGGGGAGCTTACAGTACACTCGCAATGTTGCCAAGCACGACTTCATACAATGGATTCTCCATACAAACAGCAAGCACCTGACACCTGAAAAACGGAGAATCTATGTACCACTCTGCTTCTGGCAAGTCTTTTGCAGATCGGTCCAATAAGCGAATGGTACGGGTGTTGCCAGTCAAGTTGCAGTCAGGAACTAGTGATCGTTTCACCACTACTGTATTGCAACCGGTATCCCGCAATACGGTAACCAGCTTCTCTTCGAGATAACCCTTTACAGTTGGAATCTGTTTTGACCCGTTGTCGCAAGTTGCGTTATTTTGGGTCGCATCACACATGTCATGACAATGTTTCTCATCCTGCTTGTCAGGAGCATCTTCCATTGATTTCTCATGCTGCGCTTTCTGGTATCCCAAGAAGGAACATGATGCCTCTCTACGTTTTCACGAATTTGAGGGACAGCTATCGGATCTGTGCCCTGACTTCTTACAGATTCAGCACTACGTCGACTTGGGCGCTCGAGACTTTGTACAGCAATCTTAAGCTCGATGACCCGGCTTGTTGCACAGAAAACTAAGCGGTTTTCCTTTGCTTTCACTGACAGTGTCAACTTTAGCTGTAGCCATCGGTTTCCCTTTTTTGTCTTTTCCTCTAGCGAGATTCACAATTCCCTAGGCTTCCAAATATTGATCAGCCGTCGTTGCCAACGTGTCAAGGTTATGACATCCTCGCTCCTTCAGGAAGACAGCAAAGTTCTCGTCGCACCGCCTGGGGAATTGCTCGGACACCATCTTGTCTCGCAGTGCATCATATGTTTTGGGAGTCTTCACCAGCTCCTGCCAATGGTTGAAGTATCCACAAAGACGTCCCGCGAACTGTCAACCTGTCTCAGTATTCTCGGGCCGGGCATCCCTAAACTTTGTGCGGTATCCCTCTTCTGTATAAGAAAACCGCTGTAGGAGCGTCTGCTTGAGCTTTGCGTAGTCCGTAGAGTCTTCTGCAGACATCCGTTCTACCACGGTCAAGGCTTCTCCCGTTAGACACAAGCTCAGTGACAGAGCCCACTTGTCGGTTGGCCAGCCTTGGCTCGTGGCAACCCTCTCAAAAATCTCTGGGTGTACGCATCCAGTTCGTCTCTACTCTCATTGTAGGGCAGAATGATTTTGTGTGGGCTGCGGAAACTCAGACCACCACCCATACTATCGTTTGCAGAACTCGTGCTCGGACGCTGCGCTTCTGCCACACGACGTCGCTCCTCGAGCAGGAGCCTTCCAGCCTCTATGCGAGCTATTTCACGCTCATGCTCCACCTGTGCTGCTAGACGTGCCTCCTCTCGATCTTTCGCTTTCTGGTCCTTCATTTCTTTTTCCTCAGCGCTCACCCATGCCAGAAAAGCCTCTCCACTCAGCCCCATCTCCTTCCCTAGCTCAACGAGCTTTCTCTTGTCGCCCATTCTCGTCCGCCACACACAAACAACGTGAGGCTCTCAGGTGTAACGCGAGAGCTTAGTCCTGACTCGCGGATGCCAGATATTGTGATAGATAAGGACGTTCGTCACTATGTTTGTTTATAGCGGACGAGAAAGGACTAACATGAACAATTTAAGCGAACAAAAGAAGCTTTATATTGTACACTAGGGAAGGAAGTGACCGGAGAAAATAAAACTATATCACGCAGCATCACGCAACATGCACGAGAGTCAGACCGCCATTAATCTGCGCAGAGTTCGCGGCTACGCTAACTCAGTGTCCAGCGCGTATAGTTCTCGGTTCGTAAGAAGAAACCACTGTGTCACAGTTTGGGTCCCCGCCGTCCCGACATGATGCGGTCGTCGACGTGCGCGAGGGCAAAGGTGGCACGGCTGGAACTGCTGACGGCACACGGATGCGCTACCGTGTGCAGCGCCGTTGAGTTGGACGTCGCGGCTAACCCAGCAGTCAGGGTCGCAACTCCTGAAGTCCAGGATCAGGCCACGGCTCACGAGGACCACACCCGGTAGGCCTCGCCCACGAACCTGCTCCCGGCCACTGCACCCAGGCAGGAGCCGTTCAGCAGGCCCCGTCCTTGGACCTTGTACAGGCCGACGGACTCGACCTCGAACAGACACACCGGAGTTCGACCTGGCCGACATAGACGGGTCCCACGTCCGGCTCACGAACGCTGCCAGGAACTCGTCCTCTCGAGCGGCGCACCGCTTCCTCTGCCTTCGTGGCCTCAACACTCGAGCTCTCTTTTCCGCACGTTCCTTCTTCTTCTCCTCTTCTTCATTTCTTGTTGTCGCCTTCGTGCCTCCTGCCCTCCGCTCGTCTTTTTCAGTTTTAGTTTGACGTTCCTCGGCGTCTTTAAGTCCTTTTTTCCACAAATCGTACCTAACACACAGTGCTTTTGTGTCCTTTTCTTACACCAAGCTATATAACACCTATGTTAAAAAAAACCTGCACACTTTACAGTGTTTGATGGAACGTGCCATATTGCGCTATGAAAGAATGTGTGTAATACCATCTCAGTGCTACTTTATTTTTTTCAGACAAAACAACGACCGTATGGCTTAATCATAAACCTAAAGCATTTGTACAGCAAAAATTATTTAAGAGCAACGAAACTGCATTAATACAAGTTCGTCTCAGCTGTCTTCGCTCTTTCGATTGATGATGTGTACTCACGGGGCGAGTAACACATTTCCTGGCACCAGCCCTTCAGCATAATCTGAAGCTCACGACTTGTTTCTTTCATAATTTTTTAGTAAACATCTGCTGCCCCAGCGCCATGATGTAGTGAGTAAGGTACTTGGCTGCTCACCCGCAGGTTGCCGGATCAAATCACGGATGCGGCGGCTACATTGAAGATGGAGGTGCAAATGTTGAAGGCCTATGCGCTCAGATTTCGGTGCACGTTAAGGAACCTAAGGGGATAGAAATTTTCGGAGCCCTCCGGCTGCATTTTCGATAGAGGCGAACTTGCTATACGCATTTGTGCTCACATATGAGTGCACGTTGAGAAACCCTAAGAGGTCGAAATTTCCGGAGCCCTTCTCTACGGAGTCTCTATTAATCATATGGTGGTTTCGGAACGTTGAACCCCACATATTGATCAGTAAACATATACCACCTTGAAGCGCTTTTGTATTCAAGTTGTTTTGCTCGAATACAGACGCTGATTCTACGCTAAAGATAAATACGGCTAATGTAGTAAAAAGTTTTCCAGAGAACGTTCACCCATTGGAATATCAGTGAGCACTGCAGGTTTGTGAATGCGAATGTATTTAGCAACAATGGCAGTCATTTTGAGAGCTTATTTTGTTACCATATAGCAAACACTAGGCAAACGTTCAAAAGCGCTATAAAACGCCAGTTAACAGGCCTTTGTTTCTTGGAGTGCATAGACTGATTGACAAAACTTTTCTGCACAACGGCATCTGGGTGAAATACTGTCACTGTAGGAGTGTGTGTAGATGAATACAAGGAAAGTCAGTTTCGCTGCAAGAGTGCAGTGAAGATTGAGCGTGTAACAAATTATAAAGTTCCACCAAGATAGGTTGCCAGGTAACTTTTTGGGGTGGAATGCCAATTTCAGGCGGGATTTTACCCAAATATCTACAATTGAGTGGTTTTATCTGACCTAATAGTGAAAAGGACGATGTACGACATGGCTGAAAGTAAGCTTCAGCAATACAATACGAATGGATGTGGTGCCAGGCGAACGCCGACGTGGTGTAGAACTGAAGGAACCTCCACTCTGTCTAACCGCCTACTTCAACCTTCAGCTCATCTCTGCTATGATATTCCATACTTTTCCTCGCTATAACTGTAGCATATTTGCCTTTCCCTCGTCCACCATATAAAAGCATTTAAAAAGGCATACGAAACCTTAGGCTGAATGTTGTCTAAATAGAGAGCATGCCAGTGTTCGGAACCACGGCCTTTTGTTCAAAATTCGTATTTGCTGCTCGAGTGACACAGCACCCCTATCCTGGGTCTATGCTTCTTCGCTCGAGAGAAGATGGGCAGAGCGTAGCATGTTTTTGAGTGGAATTCAATTACAAGGGTCTATCTTGCGGTAATGTTACCACGTGCGCCCTCTGAGTGACGAAAATGGCGAGCTCATTTTATGCCTGTTCAGCCGCGTTCGTCATCTGCGCTCATGTGCTCCATTTACCGATGGGCAGAGCAAACGATGCGTGTTGCGAAGTTATCTATTTGGATGGCAATGACGAAAACAGACCGATAGTGTCATTATAACTGAAACAACCGTGACATTGCAATAAGAGGAATAGTCAAAGATAGAAACTGAGTGCGCTGTACGCTTTGATTGAGGAGATAACATCGCTTTGTTTCGTTGTGTGGGCTGCAAGTCAGCCAACTGCATGTAGAAAAATGCACTAGAGAATAATTAATAAAGAAATTAAAGAACTCTTTTTGATAAAAGATCATACTCTTCAAGATTGATCTTGAATGTAGGAGAGAAAATTCTTGTGGTGCGGGCTGAGCGTCCGGCCGTAATCGCATGTCGCCACCTCTTATTTGTTTTTGAACCGGCCGTAAAAAGCGGTACTTATACATAAAACGAAACGCATATACGCTGTCAAATGCGAATTGTAAGAGACTACAGCAAATTACTTGTAGTACGATAAATATTAATATATCGGCACATCCATGGAGTGAATGATGATGAGTGGATGAAGAGTCCGTCATTCCGTTAGTGCTTCCGGCCATTCGTTCATTCTTGCTTTCGTTCATGCATGCGTCCATCCGTCCGTCTGTGCGTTAGTTTGTTCGTCCGTGCGCCTGTCCGTTCTTGCATCCATTCATGCATCCGTTCATGCATCCACTCATCCGTCCATGCGTGGATCCGCCCGTCCGTCCTTTCGTGCGTCCATATTAGAGCCCATTCATCCGTCTGTCCGTTTTCTACGCGTCAATCCGTCCGTCCATACATGCTGCCATGCGTCCATCTGTGCGTCCATCTGAGCATCCATCCATGCGTTCGTCCGTGCGCCAATCCCTGTGTTCGTTCATGCATTCCTCCATTTGTGCATCTGTCAGTGCTTCCGTCCATCCTCTCAAGGGTCCATCCTCTCTAGCGTCCATCTGTGCGTCCGGTCGTCACTGGATTTGTGCTTGCATCTGTCCGTTCGTCCATGCATCCGTCCCCGCGTTCGTTGATGCATCCGTCCATCCGTGCGTCACACATACAGACAGACGACGGAAGGACGCAGCCAGCGGATGAGTCACGGTTCGCCGATAAAAAGTATGATACGCGCAAGGCGGTGAAGGCAGAGCTGCGGAGGCAAGCACGCGAGAAAGTAGGAATGACGTCACACGAAGACATTGGCGATCACGTGTTCATCGGCAGCACCATACGCTAAGAGGCACGTTGTAATAAAATAAAAGCCGCTTGGTGCGCGCACGCGTTAAGGTCAGCGAATTGCGAAGTGCATCTACGTCACAAACACAGTGTAAACACAAGCGTTCTTTCATGGTTTGTCATTTCGCAACACAGCGACGCGCTTGTAAACATCCTCAGCTTTCCGACACTGAGCTGTGCAAAAGCGCACGAGTAAGTATTATTCATTAGCCGAACGCTTCTCTGGTAATTTAGACTGTGGAGGCGTTTTTCTGAGTAGGCTGTTGCGACGTAGTAGTTTCAGTATGAATGGGTTGGGTCGTAATTATGATTCTGAAGTTTAGTATATGTCCTTCCTATCCTCTAAAATATAAGTCTACATCACAAGAGCAAATATACATCAATTCGAAAGCAAATGTGCTCTAAGCTGCTGTCAAGTGATGCAATAGAACATGCGAGTCAAACAGAACATGGCAAATCCTACGACAAAAAGCTGCCGCTATTTTGAGTTCTTAGTTCATAAACTGAAGTATGACACAATGTTTTACAGTTGTGGTTGTCCTTAGTAAATAACTTCTGTGTTTTTTGTGAGTTTTTTTAAATTCATCACTCCCACTTTGACGATTCGTGGAAAGATCGGCGTGTTGATGGGCGCAGAACAGTTTGCAACAACGCCATAGAGGCTCCAGGTAATAGTGATATACTTCCCGAGCTGCTGCCATTTTCTTTGTACAGCTGATAAATAAATAAATGAATGAATAAATAAAAAGTTATAAAATAAAAAAATATTTAAATAAATAAATAATTAAATATGTTTCTTATGACAACGAGTTGCAACCGCCGCAAGACGTCGCATTGCGTCAGTTCATTACAATCATTCGTGGCGGTAATACGGATGTCCCTAGAATAATTAGATGCGCTATTATGGCCACTTTTCGTACTCTACCACCCACGCTTTCTCTCCTTAATTTATACGCCGCGCCATTGTTCGATTGAACGGTTCCTGGTGGTGAACGCCAAATTGCGCGACGCTCTGCATATTGTTAGCGTTCAATTTTAAACCCCTGGCTCGCCTCCAGGGAGCCCACTTTAATTAAAGCCATTCCCAGAACATGCATCGGCGGAAATTGGAAACCTTCTATGCGAAGCGTGAACTCATCTTCCCTACATTTAGCCAGGTTTTGCGCAGGCTTTCCTGTACAGATTCAACATTTGATGAACTGCTCTCTTAAGCTGTTTGCTCATTTCCTTCCAGTTTTCAAGGCTGCAGATTTGGGTTTGGAACAGCATCGGCTAATAAACCCGAACAGCTATTACACCGTTCTGACGTTACAAAATAAACTAAATGTCAACAAAAGCTTTACAATAGTTTAAACAGTCCTAGCCATTGCCTTTATTCTTCCAGACAATTATGTGAATAGGTTTGCTGTCGTTTCACACTTGTGTGCCTGCCCAACCACCTTGTGTGCCCTTTTTAATTGACAAAGCTTCAATTATTCTTGCTTTAACCACAAAATTTGATGATCGATACCGTGTACTTGTATGCAAAGCATAAAAAGAAAACGATGCAAGTGCTACGTCCTCTTCTGCATTGGCCCGTGAGAAAGATGAATACTTTCCTGTCATTGAAAATACCTAGATTGACAGTGCCGGTTAATGTCTTGCACAATTATCGTATACACTGGCGAAGGTCACCTAAAGTCAAATCATGCTGGCCATCCGTAAATCGCGTATGCTGCCATTCGTTATTTCTTATACTGTACCTATCAGTAAGCCTAATTTACTCTGCAATGCGCCTAACTGGTCCGCCTGCACAAGGAACCTACCAATATATGTGTTTATGTAGCTTTGAGGTTCGTTTCAATGAAAAGTCGTAAAGTCATATAAAAACATAAAAGTTATCGCCATCAACCCGTTCTGTATGGAATATTTGGAAACAGTCGTGAACAATGTTTGGCACATTCGCAACCTGAGCTAATTGTTCATCGAAAACCGTGCTTAAAATTTATCACTATAGCTCTGCCAATAAGCGCAAAGGTAAACGATAGGTAAGAAAATTTCCTAGGTATTTTGTTCGAAAAATTTTTCAGGTAATTCATGAGGTCCAAAACTTGGTTTTTCAAGTCATCGCTGCGTTATAGCTATAGTCTTTCGTTAGCGCCCGGTGTCAAATATTAGGCACGGCACGTGATGTTATGTAACTTCCTCCACCCCCTCTCCCCAAAAATATTTACGGCGTGGTAAAAAATGTTTTAAGTGTTCTAATTCTAATTCATTCTTTTTCCGGCGTCGTTTCATGAACACCATGCTAAGCGAGCGCAGTACAGTGAATGCAATTACGCTAATTCAGTGATTTTTTACACTGTAATAAACAGGTGTTGAAATAGCGCTACTTTTCGCCCGAAGCTCCCCAGGATTCAGTGAGGTACTCTATGAATGTTTCAGGCGGGGTCCTTTCTGTTGCGCAACTACATCTGTAATGCAAGCTCGGACGTTCACCCTTGGCTGTCCGACTACAGTGAAATATTTTGTTCTGTGTCTGACTTGCTTGGGTGATGTTTCGCGTTACCTAACAATCTCCGCTGCAGTGAAGCCGAATGGGAGGAAGCAATCAGAAGCACGCACATCGAAAGCAAGCCCAAGCAATCCAGAAAGCCTAGAATAGGTGGAGCATCACGGCATTGTCCTTTCCGTAGGTGTGGCCAGTGGTCACAATGGTGTCCCTGTGAGGTGGTCCTATGAGTAACTCTTCAGGATTCATGGTTTGTCTGTCTGTCTGTCTGTCTGTCTGTCTGTCTGTCTGTCTGTCTGTCTGGAATAGCAGTCATTTGTTCGTTCAAACTGAAGAAATAATGGAAAGCCATATCCACTCGTCTGTAGGCAACATGCAGCTGTAGGACCTGTCAATGAGCGCAACTGATGAGAGCATGAGGTATAGGTACACACCTCAAGAGTTGAAGCAACCATTAAATATTTTGCGCCAGAAATTACTGGTAATTACCGACAATGCCAGTAACATTAGGGTGACATGACGGCAACCCGTCAACCTTTTGAACATGCATAAGGCACTTCAGCAGAGTCGCTTGCACGAACGAATTTTATAAAAGCATGTGTTTGGCCAAATGCTCGCACTTCCAGGGGAGACCTTTTTGAACAAGTTTTATTCTGTCTGATGAGACGTACACATAAGGAGGTCCACAAAAAGTTTATTCTTAATCAGATTCACTGAAGTATTGTATATTTTGTGACGGCTGAGTACGAGTAAGAGTAGGCAAACCTTTCCTTAACTGAACGCACCAGTACTCAGGCTCAATAGTGTTTTCTTGACTGGACTGACTTGGAACGTATCTCATCGACCTTTTATTGAGCCGAACTCACTCGGACTAGAACTAACAAGTTGACCTGAGCTTCAGCGAGTCTCTCAAAGTCGACTCATGGTCAGTTAGCGTAACGAATGAATGAATCATTGTTATTTAGAATCCACCCGCTTTCTTTCGAAAAGACGGGGGAAGGAAATTAAGCCCTGTCCCTTCACACCTTTTGTTGATAACGGTGGTTCCTGGGGTGACGGCTTGAAGTCAGTAGAGCGTGGCGACATCTAATTAGCTTTTTAAGTCTTGTTGTCAATGTTCTTCAGCGCCATAGTCTTCAATAATTAAAGCTCTAAGATAAGCTTTTTGATCTCGCACCTCCATATACGAGTCATCCAGCGGATTCAATTCTGACAGGATATTTTAGATGTGAAGCAGCTTATGAAGGAGTTCGGTTCGAAGTGCAGTGTCGCCACCACTACTGCGCACGCGTCAGCTCTCCCTTTGTACTCACGCTCAAGCGAGGGGAGAGTGGGCGCATGTGCGAATGGGGAGGGGTGGAGGGGGCAGGTCACCGAGAGCCCTCTTCTCGCGTGAGCTGAAGCAAGTTCGGTGGAAAAAGTAACCGAGCACTGCCACTACTTTGTTTCTTCTCTGCCGTTCATCTCTCCGCCAAGGCTTCGCGCTCGTATTGTTGCATGCGCTCGCGCCATTGAACTCTCCAAGCAGCGCTGGGTGTTCCATGGGCGGCGCACACGTGGAAATGCACGTGTGCGCCACCCATTGGAGGAATTGGAGGCAGGCCACAGAAGCGGTTTATAATATTTACCCAACTCCACACACGAATAAAACATACATGAAAACATACAAATTAAAAACATAAGTAAACAACACCGCTACCTTGTATCCCCACAAGGTTCCCTTTAATTGAAGATGGTATAATTTTTTTAATATGCTACCTTTCTCAGGTGTTTTAAAAACGGTAGTCCTTAAACATCTTTTTTGGTATACCTGAACGCAAAAAATATTATTGTCTCTGTCTTTCTGTTTGTATGTCACACGATTCAGCCACCTGGCAAAAGTCTAAAGACTTCCTAAACGTCCAGCCACTTTAACTTGGTGGCGGCGTTTATACTTGTGAACTACGTTAATGAAAAAGCAACTAATACGCATATCTGAGGCAAAACAACAATATGTAAGTAGTTGGTGGTGCGTTTCCTTACTAGAAGATATATATGTGCATAATTACGAAGACCCTAATGTTTCTTACGCTGCGCTGAAAACACCACGCTATGCATGAAAAGGCCGTCGGCCAGTGATATGGTGCTTTCACCTGGCAGGACGGAAGTGGTACGAGACTAGCAACACAAAAGGCCCTGTATGAGACTAGAGCTCCTACAGTACGGCCCACGGAATACTTTTTTCGAAGACATTTGCTGCAAAGCCCAGAGATTAAAATAATTTTACAAGAAGAACTTCCCGTGAATATTGCAGGAAAAAGTCATGGCGCCTTCCCCTCCGCCCTATTTCACGCTTATCAACAAATATTGGGGATATTGATATATGGGGTTTAACGTCCCAAAACCGCCATGTGATTATGAGAGGTGCGGTAGTGGAGGGCTCCGGGAACTTTGGCCAGCCGGGGTTCTTTAACGTGCACGCACATCTGAACACACGGGCGTACAGAATTTTCACCTCCATTCAGCCACCACAGCCGGCATTCCATCCCCTGACCTGCGGGTCAGCATCCGACTACCTTAGACACTACACCACCACGGCGGAGTAATGAATATTGAGGTGGTGCACTAATACGAGTGCGCCAGAATATGTGTGAATAGACCGGAGTATAAATCTAAGTCTCTGCATGGCTGAGAGTAGTACTCAAGACAAGTAGATGGACTCAGAGGTTGTCTATAAAGAGTCACATTCAGATAGACACTTTCAGCAAATATATTTGGGGCATGGAGATCACTCAGACTCAAGCTCACGTCAACCAGACTCACTCGCACTGCCGCGCACTGAACTATTCTCGCACCGAACTTGCTAGGCCTCAGGAATTAACCAGACTCAAGGACCAAGACTCAAGGCCCCAGACTCACTGCCCTATCTTAGTATGAGTGCGTCAGCGTGAATTGATGTATGCGTCAGTTTGCTGATCTATGCGTACGTGGCCTACGATCTTAAGGAACCACGAAGAAACTCACTACCGCATGCCTTGTAATATCAGTAAATATGTAGCCATACCTAATGCGAATAGACGAAAATTGCGCAGCGTTGCCATTTCAAATTTGGGTTATGAGGATCCGCAAATCAGAGGCTGTCATCGGAGTTCTTTGTGATCTTCAGACGTAAGAGCGAGTTGAAGTCACGCTCTTGCATAAGTGATGCTGCTTTGGCTGGTAGAGCAGCTGCCTTGTGAAAACACGTTACATTCATTGTATAGACAGTGTGTAGCCAGCTTTAGAAAGTATGCTGCAGTGAAAGAGGAAGTCATAAGCTTTACTACCAGGGCTACAACGTGCAGCTGGGTCCGAGTGAGACCCGTAGCCGATTTTCAGGAGGATTGTCAGAAACAAAGCTAATTTTGTTACTTCTTTTGGTTAAGTTTAAAACTGCCTTCTATCAAACTTTCGAAATGAGGGTTGGGGCTTATTGCTAAAATAATTGAATCATTATTAGAGAAAAATAGTTACGATGCAAAAAATAGGTGGATGAAGTGAAATCAAGCACTGACAAGCATGCGCACCAATTTCCAAATGTTTATTGTATGAAACCATGCTGATTCATACGCGCTTCCGAACACTATGATTATATTGCAGATATATTATAAATTCATGCCGATATAATGATAAGAGTTGGTAATCCTATAAGCAATGGATATTATTTCTCAATTTAAAATTTTTCCTAGTTATTGAACTAACGTGAGCACTAACAGCCCTTCGTTATATGAAGTTTCAAGCCTGCAGTATCTACATATTTTGATAACATGCTGACAGCCACTCGTTAGCACGCAAATGTCACAGCGGATATTTTCTTATCAAACGCCCGGCTGGCGAAACATACTGGCAAATACAGATGCGCGTCCCTCAAAATATGCCTCACAATTTGTCGCTTGAAGTGGCACTACAAACCAATAACACCTCTTTATCGAGCTGTATTTTTGCTGAAATAGCTTGACCTGTTACGTATTAATAATTAAAGTATTCTGTAACGCGTTTTAAATACACGTGCATTACAACACTTTAAAGCATGATTATAAAAGACCGGTATATACGGCTACCAAAAACTCGTCGGCCAAACGTTATAGCGCAGCACGTCATCTGAGATACAGGATAAATTCTCGATTTCAGCTAGAAACGGCTAGCTCTTATTTCTACACGCGATTCTATAAGCGAAAATGACCGCGCCATGAAGTCTTTTACTACTGACCCGCCCTGCGGCCTTCAAATAATGCGTCAGATGGACCGACCGCGTCTTTCTTCGCATATACAATACAATTACTTGTAGTAACGTCGGCTAAAATTTCTTTTGATATCTCTATCTCATAATTCTTAATAATAATTGTATCTCACAAAAAGAACGAATCGTTAGTTCATAGCGATGGTCTCTTTTTGGCAGACTTGATGTCTGGATGTAGTATGCTACGAATTACTGGTCAGTTGTCTTTTCGTAATACGATTACATGCTACGTGATGCCAACAGTCAAAGAGAGTGTTCAAAACTCGCTTCATTGGCAACCAGCATCGCTGAATAATGCTACCTCGGTTAACGCACACATGCACTCTGCAAACTGGACGAAGAGATCACCGACACCGTACCTCAGGGGTAGAGCATTCTACACGTTATTAGAAGGTGGCAGGTTCAATTCCCAATTTTTTGTCATCTTTTTCTTCTTAATATATACAATACAAATACATTTATCAACATCAAATCAATTTTTTAGCATCATTGCCTGTAGTTTTTGATATTTTGTCTTAGAACGAAAACGAACCCTTAAGTTTTCGTTATGCAGAAATGCTGTACCTGAAGTCCAAAGTAAGGAAATGCAACCAATAGAAAATATTCATTTTGCAACATTTTGCCTGTTGTCGTTTATGTTTTCAACTAACGTGCGTGCTATGTCCACTAACAATACTTTTTAACATGCCATTCTACGAAGCTGCAACGAGTGCTCAAAAACGAAAATATGCAGCGACATCAATGAGCAGGAGAGCGCTTGACAGAAGTAAAAGGTTGCCTTCAGAAGCGGACTTCCACGCCCTTATTTAGGAAGTCTGTGATTGCACTAGGTGAAAAACAAGGACAAAGAAGCACAAATAGGCGGCCAATGCACAGCTGGAAAATTATTAAAGAAAAGAGGAGGTGTGTAGAAAAGCAGGGAGGTTAACCAGAGGGTATTATTCCTTGTGCTACTGTCACGTTTGGTGCTAGAATAGACAATGAAAAAGAAATATTATAATACCTTCTAAGGGAGAAACGACAGCAAAGAGTTACACCAGGGATGAAATCAGTCAAAAATACTAGTGCACCGAAGAGGCGTTGAGCGATGCCTGACGCAGTGAGCAGGTATATTAAGCGACGATGCATCCACCGTAAAAGCTGAAAAACTTTATTGAAGTAGTGATGGCAGCAGCGGCAGCTTTTCATATTACATGCTGTTTTTTCGCCTTATATGGCAGATAGCATGCTGAAATTATACTGTAACCAGCATTGTTCTGAACATCTACGCTCTCTGATAACAAATAAAACGATAGATAAATAATCGTTAAGTTTCCGCGTAGAAAAACCAGGCACTGACGTTGAGGGGCACACCACATATATATATATATATATATATATATATATATATATATATACAAACCATATATAAATTCTCGCTTGCGCAACTTTCACGATGCCAGAAGAGTTTACGAAATAGAGGAACGACCTCGCACCTTGTGCTGTAGCTGGACTTTGAAGGTGCACCGCGATGCTGCATTTCAAAGAACGCTTCACATGTCATAAAGACAGAAAACTGACAGAATCGCGTATGCGTGCACCTAAAACGACTTGAAGGCGAAGGCCATAATTTTTCCTACTGAGTGTATTCACCCTGGCCTGCCACCCTGCGAATTCTTTCTACTTTTGACGTGGTTTTCCACTGCCTTGCCGGTGATGCCACGTATGACCTAGTCACAATATTATTGATACCCTGATCATGTGACATGGTGACACGTCGGGGCCCAGTGCCATAATAATGGCGTCACATTGCTAATGTACCCTCACAGCCTTCCCAGGCTATTGGTTCAGATATCCATATACGCATTATTGTAACATAGGATGAAAATAAAGCAGTTGCAAAAAAGAGAGTGCTGACATTTTTTTCGCGAGAGTAAAGGCTTCTCCCATATGTCACTCTCTTTTCAGGAGTGCTGGGCACTCTGCTGCACAGAGTAGGCGCACTCTCTCGACAGAGTGCCGGTACTCTTGCTGAACGAGAGTGAAGAAGCTCGCTCGCTAGAGTACAGTCAAGCTTCTGAAATAGAGGTCATACACTCCCTGTGGTAGTCACGTCTTCTCCCACAAGGTTTAAAAAGTATGGTCGAGCTATAGAGATCAACCCCCTCCAATACTACAGTCACTTCTACTGCTAGGACTGACTTTTCAATAAAAAATATATTCGAGCATTTTATACAGTGGACCTGCAGCATGAATTGCTTGAAGATTACGTCGCATACACAGGTCTGACATTAGCACACACGATACAGCCGCACACTACACAGCAAAAACCAACACTCATAGTGTTCTCTAAAGATACACTACAGGAACTCGGGCGGTAGTATCAATTGGAGCTGCAACGCATGGCATTTCAGCGAGCATGGGAATTATGAGTAGTACAAGATTTTGCCTAGTTTTCGTTTTTGTACGTTCCTTTTAGCTTCGCTTGGATTGAAGCTGCTTTGTCACGACATGACAATCGGCAAGTGTTCGGCAGGCGCGCTTCGCCAGCTTCACCTTTTAGAATCACGAAGTTCAAGAAGATCTGTTCTTTCATTCGAAACAAAACCGAAACACAACACTTAACGAAGCCACAAGTTCAATTCAACGCCCGCATGCATGAAGACTAGGCAAACCCTTGTTATAGCTTTAATTTCCGTGATTGCTGAACGATCATAGCGTCAGTGTGCCCTCCTATTATTTTCAGGAAACCCTATGCCAGCATTGAAAATATATCTTTCGCGCTATGGACCACGATGCATAGAGCAACCGGTATTTGTATTAATGATGTCTAGCCCCCTTCTAGTGCGGGTAGTGCAATATCTCTATTACTCGTACTTGAAGAGCAAATATATATCTAGCATCTGTAAGCATCTGGCGATCAATACGTACTCTTAGGCACGTGGACCTATATTTACAAAACCACAGGACATTTCGCGCCGGTTTCAAAATATTAACATAACTATAACATAGTCAACAACAAATACTAACAATAGTGTTGCTTGCATCGCATCAGTAAATATGATGTGTGAAAGTTGCAGGTAAAAGCTGCTCCCTGAAAGAGGCATCTTGAAAAGGGCCCATAGCCACTTCTCATTAGTAAATTCTAATTATCAGCTAGCCTTTTGTCGTGTCACCTAAATGAGGCAAAGCTACTTATGCCCTAGTCTAGGAGTTGTTGTAGCTAGGTGCTTACAAACACAGTAGATACAATATTTTAGCAGTGCTGACCGAGAAATATTCTACGAACATTACGATCGGCATCTGATCCGACATGCGGAGCCGCGGCATGTCCTAGTACGCCAAAAAATCCACGACGGTCGACGGAAACACAGCTCAAACGCATCCATGGCAATCCTTACACTTTTTCTTACCTCGGCTACACTTTACTGTGACATTGAGAGGTTTGCGTGATGCTCAAACCTAAAACATCGCGAGTCACCTGTGGCGAGATAAGTCCAACCATACGTAACTCGTATGAGTACGAGTCACAGCGAATGTAAGCCTAGCTTACTGGCTGAGTACGTAATACATGTCAACGGCACTTCAGGGTTCAATTATATGCTATTCAGAGGAGCAAGAATGACTGCACAGTAGAGCCTCTTCATTGGTTAACCTAAATGAACCACTTTTTGCGCATGGGGTTCACACAGGAAGCGATGAGCATTGATGCGACGCACTTTCAGCTGCTGCGCTCACAGGCTGCCACTCAAAGCCGCCAGGCGCAATGGTCAGCACTTCGCTGACTCCTACGCGAAAACACAGACTTGTCGTTCAATACGCGTTCACAAAGGAACATGTTGAGGTACTGTCGCGCACTTGCAATGGGGTCTTTAGCAGTTGGCAATGTACCTCCAGCTATCAATTTACAAATGCCAATCACTGCACACTGACGCGGCCACTGCACTAGCATTATAGGTCGCTTGCGATAGAACGTATCCACCTTATTCGATTAAATAAACGCGTAGCTATTGACCATTACAGTCGATATAAAACTTCTGTGCACGTCAACAAGCAGAAAAAGCAAGAAACTGCTCTGGGACTCGGCAGCAACTTCGGATAACCTATTCCAGCTTCTCGGTTACTTTTGCCTATTTTCTTTTCTCTGTTGTGAATTTCGCAATAAACTTGGCGTCTTGGCATTAGCTGCATGTCATGCGTAGAGAGCTGCAGTTTCCATATTATGAAGACCCCAGTTTAGAAGGGAAAGAAAATCGCGTCTTTGTTGAAACGGCAACTGGTGAAGCGCGAGGGTCGGTCGTAGTAGAAGGCAATGTGCGCATCTCCTTTTCTTGCATCATTAGACATGCCGATCATAAAGAGGGTACGCAAGCAAAGCGCGAGCACTGTAGAGTCTGGTTCGAAGATCGACTGATGTAACTGTCGTACGTTCACGCACTCCGGCAGCCAACAGTCGCCATGATCGGGTGTGGATGGATAGACGGATGGACAGACATCAGCATCAGAAAACAGATGCTTTCGCCTTAAGAGTGCACACCGTGATTTCTATGCCAACTGAGCTACATCAAGCCACGTCACCTTTTTATGACGAGCACTAGTGAGATGGACCGCGTATGAGCGATAGTTACCTACTGATAAACTGCTGAAATGCTGTTTGTACTAAGCGTAACAATACATTTGAACACATAGAAAGGTTTAGGTTGATTCGAATATAGTTCTGCGTGCACCCAGCGAATAATTCAAATTGAATTACTATAAAATAACTTTTGCAAATAAATGAAGAATCAACGGTATGCAATATGAAAAACAAGCAATTCTTCCTAAATTGATGCATCTGCAGTACAGCGTTCAAACTACCGTGTAGTTTTACAACCAAGATGTACTCCATTCGAGCAAAAGAAAAAAAAATGCCGCCAGCCAAGCACTATTATAAATGCAACTTACAAGAATATGAAGACCTCGGAGGATGTCTTTCGAACGGTGGATCTGTGTTAACCTACACCTGGGCACAACCTTTCAACAAATAAAGCTATTCAACTAGCTTGAGCTCAACGAGACAGCGAACAAGTTTCTGCACGTATTTCTTGTGGGTGGAAGTACTCATCTTGTTCACAAAGAATTCGACTAGATATTGACTCAGACTCCTTCTCAGATTGTTTTCAAGAAAGTGTTCTGTGAACAAGCACCCTACTGTCCTCGTTATGTTCTTCAATACCTGGAAGTGATCCTCACAGGGTACAAATATCAAGTAATTCTAACGAGACGTGAGTCCTGGTTCTTCCAAGTTTTTTTTGCTAGCTGACTACTACACCGGCATGTGTAGCTTAAACATCACGCTATAAAAGACTGCCACTGATCAGCCCATTCCAAGGAAAAGCACGTAGCTCTCTTGGTCAACGTGGACTGAACTAGAGTGTGGGATCGATCAGGCGCATAGTTCAGTGTGATGACAGATGTACACGCACCGACGTGGACGTAATTCTTGCACAAGAATGACGGCTGGCTTCCGGATGCCGCGTCGCCATCACAGCAAGAAGATCTGTCAGACGTGTTGCCGAAGTCCGCTCAATTTCAACGTTTAGGAATTTGTGTAAATCTCCACTGAAGTATACGTTCACTTGCATGCCCCTGACGAAATTTCCGCAATTCTCTTTAAACACTTCAGAACGAGAGACGGCAAAAAGTGGTTTTGCATGCCTAAGTTGGCGAGTGAATGAAGTATAAGTGGCAAATAAAATGCATCAGTCAACACGAGAGGTCTAAAACTGTTCAGTATTGGGGAACCCGAACAGCCTTTTCACAACGTCAAGAAACCCCAAACTTTTCCTTCAGAACGAAGTCAACAAAAAAAGATGGAGAGGGGTTGTAGCTGGCAAACCCTCTCAACGCACTCAGCTATAGTATAAATGCAATCCGCCTTGGCCTCTTCGCTTTTCATTAATTCAAAAAGTCGTCGCCGTTTATGTAGGACTATCAGTAGTGCAAAGAGTGCCGATTCTTTCCGTAGCGTGCCTTCAGTCACGTACAGAGCCCACCGACTTCTAACTGCTTGCTTCTGGCACCGCGTAGCGTAAGCTATGTGCTAAGGAAAATTATGCGCCGGACGCAAGATAATTGTTTATTTTTTTTCAAAAGAAATGAATTCAGCAGATCCTAGGAGTCAGGAGATTCATATTACTTAGACGCAGTCGGAAAGTAAAAGTCTATGGGGCATTTTTTTCGGCTTTGAAGCAAGCGTTATGTGATGAACGAACGTCAATTGTTGTAGTGGCATGCACATCATGGGCCTACCAAGAAAGTCTACTACACCGGTGTGTACGGGGGACTACACGGTCTAGTTCATGGACTGGCATAACCCACGTTAGAGTATGCATTATATTTTTCTATAGTTGCTTATTATCGAAACATAGTGCACTTTGCGGCGCAACGTTATGAGTATCAAGTTTGACTCTATTTTGTGCACTCCTCTGTGGCCGAGCAATGCAGGATTATAGTTTGCGAAATCATAAGAAAATGAATATACATTTGATAAAGTGCTACAAATGTCTGTATTACATTCGACCCGCAAATTAAGTTAACTGGGCACGACGTTTGTGTCTTATGTGTACATAAGTAATATTTATTGTCTTGTTATGAAATGAGAATGCGAGCACTGCAACCGTAATCAGGATTGCGACAACTTTACGCTTGTCTACCGTCTTTTTTCCAAGTGCCCTGATTACTTGGCATTGGTCTACTGTTGAATAGCTGAATCATAAGAGAAACTTTTGAGTTCGATTCTTGCTGAGGTTATTTTCTTTCTTCACATTCGTCCGGTCAATTTTGCTTATTTCACTTTCTCTTAACTCGTTCACAATTAGGTTGCTTAGGTCTTTCGTCACCAATCTGGTGCAGAAACTGCCCATCTATCGTGACGCAACTGCTGTGGCAATCTGCCACACACGTCTGAAAGAAAGGGTTTGATGACGTATGCCACAAGAGTATCAGGCTACTTATGCCATGACAGGACAGTCATACTCCTCAAATCCTCTAGCCTCCCATGCCCATTTCCGACTACACGACGCTTACGAGACGATCACAAGAGAGGAAAGACGCAGGCGGCTGATTTACACGTAAAGAAGTGTTGTCAAACTCAACATTTCTCTCAGAAATGTTCAGTTTGCCAAGTATAGACGAGTGACCAGTAGAAGAATTGACCAAATTTAAGGGGTGCACACTCGTCTATGAGGAACCGTGACGATGAAAGGCAGTACCGTCATGATGGCGGCATGAGACGCCATTAAGCCTTGATTCTAACATCCTTTGCCCCAAGCGTTCTTTGCGCTTGGACTATTCTTAGAAAAAAGAGCATGTTAAGGGTCAATTTAATTATCATAGTTATTTTTTTGCGTGCTACTAGAAAACAAAAAAGGACGTAGAAAAAAAACAGTGGGCGAAAATCAAGCAAGAACGGCTTAGTTCACGCATTCATATCGAAATATAATAAAAAATAAATATGCCTTTACAAAATGAAAGCATTCACATATACTCAACAAACACATTTGGAGATATCTCAATCTAGATCTGAGGCACAGTTGTCTCGATACCTAATAGCTTTACCTTGTGTGAATGAAGCACACCTTCTTATTGATAATGACACTGAGTTACCACCAATACTTGTATACACGCCAGCACAGCTAATTGTAAGGTGTTTTTATAGATCTCTACTTTTGCGTTTTGTTTAAATCACGAAACAGATGTAGGGAGATCAAACTTTGCATGACAATGACACTTGAAACAATGACTTGCCTTGTTTACGAGGTGAGTAATCCGCAAACAGTTTAATCTATAGGAAGAAAAAACTGTCCATTCTGGGCATGATATAACCATGTTTTTAATGACCTCTTTTAATATATCTCTATTCAGTTGTAAATTCAAGATTGACCAGCAGCAGAATAGCAATTTATGCAGTCTCAAAGTTACACGAATCTTTAAACAAGCCGAGGCGGGTCTATCAGAAACCACTTTCTGGCAATGGCTCCCCTGCCCGAAACAGAAGAGGCTGTGAAGATTTAACGAGATATAATATTTTAAATTGATAATATAAATAAAGCTTTGTTATTATAGAAAGTGTGATAAATATTTGTTCTTCATTTTCCACTTATAGCTTGCACAAAACGAAATATACAGTAAAGATTTCACAGGATAGTATAATATAACAAATAATATAAAAACGTTCAATGCAATAGAAGTTGTGATTTGCGCTTTGTTTTCCATAATAGCTCATTGTTTTACGCAGTTGTCACTTTCACTTCTGTTTTTCCGGATATTGGTTTGGTGTTAATATTATGCGGGATATAAAGCGGTTCATTTATCCACGTGGAAATGAAGTCAATAAATCGAATGGCTTATTCCTGTGATACTCTGTTAGTGCTCAACAAAACGATATGGTGAATAGTTATTTTTGGCTTCCGTGCTTTGAAGGATGTGTGGCTTATTTCAACTGTCCTAAACAGACACCGAAAAAGTCGGTGTTTAAAAAGCTGTCGCAAGCTTCCTGCGCTAGCGGAAGCTGCCCTTCCATTCGTTCCAAAATGTGAAAAGCGCCACTTGGCATACCACGACTGTTTATTCACTAAGCTAGTAGGGCTTGAAAGTTTATCACTCAAGAAAAAAGTTGCGAAAGATCATTATAAACACCACCCTGGCACCTTTTAACCATGGCAGCTTCATAACAGTAAATAACAGCGCCTTTTTTGTGAACGTACAAAGCGTTTGCGCATATATTTTGGCTTAGAAGTGTTGAAGAGCGGACGTACTTAGCAAGCTTCGTAGTGTAGAGAAATGGACTCGCTATTACCAGGACGTGCGCTACGTAAGCCTTGGGAAGAGATTGACGAAGTCGGAATGAAACAGCTGGCCCGTAGCAGGGGTGCAGGCACTGTCACTCTTTCTTTTACAATGGCGCAGTCATTGAAAGGCTTCGGTAAACCTCAGCTGCAAGCCCGAGGTAACGCGTCTTCTAGATGAACGCCGTCACTCTTTCTCGCTTATGGAGCCTGTGAGGCGACCGCAGTGGTAAGTGTGGATGCTACCTCTAGCGGATGGCATCCATGCCTTTTGTGGTTCAAGAAAACTTGTCCTGTGACGTGATACTTGGGACAAATGATGCGCTTGGCTCCTTCTATCCTAGGGAGGCGTAGCATGCCTTTTCAGTACGTGGCTACCCATGGATGCTTCAATCACCATCTGTTGACGGCGTCCGGGCCTTCTCAGCGGCTGAGCATTGCTTCATTGACACCACAGTGAAAGTTAAAAATACATCAAAAACATTCCGCTTGCCTGGGAACGTCGTTTGAGCTTTTATTGCAATCAATCCCGCAAGCGTAATTTAGACCAAAGCTTGATTTCCAAGGGACAATGTCCAGGCCTCCTTGGTCACGCATTCTACCATCATGATGGCCGGATTTGAGTGGTCTTCGCAGATGTCAGCCAGGTCTCTCTAAGTTAATTATCTAACAGCACCACGGATCTGGATCACACTATCTCGACTCCAGTCACGGCTAACATCTTGATAGCTTCTTGCTTCAATCTGTTGCCTTGCACCGCACCAACGTTGTGCGCACTCGATGCCATGTTGTCTGCGGTAGCGTTGCAATAACTTGAGGTCAAGAAACCCGAGAACCGTCGCAAGCTCCGGCATTCCCTACTGGAAATCTCCGTCTAACTGGGCTTATTGGCGTGGAGATTCTCCGGGGTTTCGGTGGCTGTATCACCATAGTTGGCTGCCCGCAAAGCACCGTCATCTGTGACTTACTGGACAACACTGCAAATGGCTGCCTACCATCGATGCTGTCGTTGCTCGCCAGCACGGCGAATGATTATGCCGTGCTCGCCACGCATGGACCAAACCAGAGAAGTGGTGCCTGGTTATAGATTACCTTAAAACTCGGGACATAGGTTTTAATGCGTGCGGCAGCAATCCTGGACCAAGGTCATTGCAGAATTTTGGAGCACTGGCTCCCACCTCTAATCCACTGCCCTGATTCTTCTGACGGTCTACAGAGACCCCTTCTTATGATGGGCCTCGCAAATATGTTGCCCTATAACGATGCACATAATTGCATCATCTTGACTGTGGAGCTGTGCCCAGCAAGACCTCTGATGTCCTCTAGTTAAAACGACCTGTAGGGAACACGAAAACAGGCAGCAAGGTACGCTTCATGGTAAATATATCTGATTCTTACCTTGAGAATTTTTGTCAAAGTTGCTTTACAGCGACCAGCACCGCTACTATGTCGGAGCTCCTGTAGTCACAGACCTGCAGTCTGTCTCTCATCGAGCCACGAATCTCTGACACCATACGCTTGCACCACAAAAGACATCCCTTCCGAATGAATTTTCATAACTAGATAGACTTTTCGCCATCACAACAAGATATATCCGCTGTTAGCTCTGACACCAATGAGCGCCTCTTCTGTAGATTTCACGGCAGCTATTGGCCGAGAGTGCGAGTTCCATCGATGTGCTTCAGACAGAGAGAGAGAGAACATTGGCTATTTTCACATAATATGTGAAAAAATGACAACAACAAACATGCCATTCTGAATCTTGATGCAATGCCTACACGAAGAACAGCCGGTCTGGATTACAGACCATGTCTCGCCTTTTTTTTGCCTCATGACAGGGGTGAAGTCTCCAGAAACGAAGCCTTAAAGAAGGAAGCGCCTGTGCTTGACCGTCTGCGGCCTTGTAGAGCCACCAGTCTGGGAAAGCCATCATTCTTTCGTGGAGCATGGTGACCGCAAGCCAGAAGCCGAAGGAAATGCCATTAGCCTCCTTGTCGCCCGTTTGCCTGCCACCGCAACAAGCAGCGTCCATAAAAGACGTCCAGGCAAGCTCTGCAACTCGACTGTGCTATCATCATGCTCCAGTGCTTCATGACACAGCTGCGCTGATCGCTGCAGCGAAAACATTACGCATCCGCCAACAGTGGTCTTTTGTTCCAGGTCGCTCACCCGACGATGCTGTGAGAATCATGCGCGAAAACGTGTGCTTATCTTGACAACTTCAGAACTTGCCACCTTCAAACTGCGTCATCCCAGCCAACGGCGCGAGTACCCCGGTCCCTGAATTCTACGCAGCTATAGCCTCCGGTTTCTGCGGCTCCCCATTCGACCTACCCATGAACGTCATGCGAGTGACCACTTTGCTTGCCTACGAGCTAGACCGATTCGTTATGGGAACTCCTAGATCATTGCGCTCCACACAACCATCTGTGGTTGCATTCGAACTACTAAACTACCGAAGTTTCTGGACGATGCTGCCCTGTGGACCAAATGCATACACGCTCTCAACACCAGTTATGCCTGGGCAATATATTGAAAATGACTGTTGGCCACTGACTGACTTTGTGTTTCTGCATATGCCTCGCACAAGTGAGAAGGTGAAATCAATCCTGGCCTGAATAGTGTTTCAGGTTCACCTACGTATTGAGCCCGCTGTTTCCCTCAATCCGGGCTCTACGTTAGATGAGAGCGGTGAGGCACACCACCTCGACAGTGTACTTTGGGTGGCTACCAACCTGCCCTGCCTTCCTGATTGACTTCATGAGGCGCTGTCACCGATTTGGCACAGCTATTCCCTGTATATCTGTGGAAATCTTCGCAGACCACGCTGCGGGAGTCATTGACAGTAGTCACGAGGTGTACTTTTCCCTGGAGATCTCAGACTCCCCGTCGATGTCTGGCAAGGTACCATCCTGGACAGAGACCAAGGCCGACACGAAGCCACAGCAGGCGGTAAGTCGACCTCCACGATGATCAGCGCTAGAGTGCCTGCAGGAATCGGCATACTCTGCGACATTGAAAGCTCCCTTCAAAATAACTGAAGACGAGGTGCTAGCCACCACATTGAAGACCCCCAT
The DNA here is from genome assembly GCA_013436015.1 of Rhipicephalus annulatus. Classification (NCBI taxonomy): domain Eukaryota; kingdom Metazoa; phylum Arthropoda; class Arachnida; order Ixodida; family Ixodidae; genus Rhipicephalus; species Rhipicephalus annulatus. The sequence continues at coordinate 290,741 of WOVY01010314.1, forward strand.
CATTCTCGGTCATCATTACTGTCATTGGCCGAATCTGCTGACGTTTGCCTCTTGCCAAGTACCGTCTCCCAGAATATTCTTAAGTGGCTATAGTGCCTGAGGATGTCATGGAAGACGCGATGAAGAGCTTCCATTCGCACCTGATTGTATAACATTTGACTGAGATGGCTGAACAGCCCAACGCATATTGTCAAAACCTACCAGTTCGAGCTTCAGTATGACATCGGAAATGGCACATGAGCATATTCTGCCTCCTAAGCCAAGACAAACTTGCCCCTGTGATACCACAGATGTTAGTGGGACACCTCATAATCCCTTGACGCACAAAGAATGGCGCAGAGGTCTCCACTCAGAATGTACAGTGATGTTACAACCAAGAGGCGCTGCCCTTTTTTGACAACTGTTATGGAATAGTCGTCATGATGACGTGAAACCGATGCGAACGCTCTACATACCAGGACCAACTGTTATACCCTTATGATACAGGTGATTATTCACAGCATATACTGCACTTGCAGTGACCTCCCCAACAGAGCTTGTGCAGTCCACCTGAATGTTTGCAGTGCAACTATACCAGTCCTGGCGTAAGCATAAATGACAAGCCTGGCTTAGTCAAGGCCATGCCTAATGGTTAATTTAGGCATTCCTTGCGTTTCGCAGCGTGGCTAAAACCTTCAGCCACAATGAGGCTGCCAATCTCAGCCGCCTGAATCTTCGTCACTTCTGCCCAGAACATCATTGGGTAGAGAAAAACGACCACGAAGGCTAGGCCAGTGTAGCCCACTGAAATAATCTGGTAGCTCGGCATGGTGGTCGCAGTTATTGCTGAGTGCATGGATGACCGCTACACTGAGACACGGGTGCGCACTAAGGGCTACTGGGAAGACGCGAAAGAAGATGATTGTGAATAAGAACAGCCGGACTGTTCTACAGGCATTGTCTGTTGTCTTTTCTTTATGCAGTGATGAGCTCGGCCGAAGCAATGACGTTTTGTCTGAAAACTTTACCTCTGTCAGCGGTAGTTCGTGCCACGATTGTGTCCACGAGTACAGACTTGGTATAGAGCCAACAAACATCGTTTTTTGGCACAGAGATTCCAGAACCTTAAAGAATGACTAAAGCAACTAAATGCAGCCGCTCATATTCATTCTGTGTTGAACATGTATTTTTTGAGGGTTACAAAAAGATTCATAAAGACTACATCGGCACACCCAGGGCGACATAGATATCTACTAAGCGCGAGACGGTCACTGCGTGACACGCCGTGTCACTCACCGGAAGCACTTGTGACCAATCTTCAAATCAAGTTGCAGGTTGGTTAAGACCTACCAAGGAGGTGCAGTCAATTTGGTCCCCTAAAAACACTTCTGCAGCTTGATCGCAATGCAATGCCACAGTATATCAGAGTGTAAAGAAGGTAGTGCCGCTATTGCGAGAACACGCACTAGGCAAGTGTGAAGAGAGCGACAAAGTAAGTATAGTACAGACGGCTCTTGCAACGGTGTGGTCTCTGTGTCTATTTTTACAGCAGATATAACGAGTAAATGACTTCGCTGCCTGTAAACAAGAGCTGGTGCTCCTCATTAACCTCAAACAAAATTGGTGGTCCTCATAAGTGGCTCCTATGGTAAATGTAATTCTATGCTTGCAGACGCTTGATATTGTCCTTAACGTAAATTGCTTTGGTGAATGAACAAAAAGGGCAGCATATCAACGGGGTGAATCATAGAGAGTGGGGCGAAGCATCTGTCCGTCCATTCGTTCTTGCTTCTGTCCGTCCCTGCGTTCGTCTGTGTATCCGCCCCTGCGTCCGTCCATGTGTCCACCCGTCCGTGCATGCATCTGTCTGTGTGTCCAGTCGTCACTCCAGCAAACACTCCAAGTACCACCATCTCACATCTTTTCATCATATATTTCGCATACAGATGCACCGCCATCCAGCGGACATTCCAAGGACTAAACGAGGCATGGCACACGCACACCTTCTTACGGTTTGAACTTCGTGTCTACTTCCCACATTTAACCACCTCGATTTCGTGGTATATACTATTTCACTGTATTCATCGCACTGTGTCCCAACGCTCGCTAAATCTTTCTAAAACTAAGGAGGTACGCCCAGCGAGTATAACATAGCAACCCTTTTTTGTTGGATAGAGCTCTGTACATGCCAATGGCTGCTATTGGGGAATGAGAGACAGGAGAACTCGGCTTTTAGTAAACGCGTACGCTGCAAATATTTTATTGTTCAACAACGCACAGGAGGAATCTTCCATCGGCACCACCTTGCAGGTCAAAGCGTAAATCATGTTACCTACCTACTACGACTACGGACAAACGGGTGCCGCCTTAAGGAGCTTCGCCTCTAAAAAGAAATAGTTAAGTCAACTATGCGAGTGCCTTGGTTGCTACAATATACTATATAAAATGGAGTGGTGGATAAATAGGGAAAACAGAAAGCAAGATTGCACCTCCATCCTCGATTGAAAATCGACCTAAGAATTTGATGCTGAGGTCTGCAGAAGTTACTTGGGTTTCTGTTGCCTACTGTGGCGCTGCGAAATACTTTGGTGCTGGACGCAAATCGACCAAACCATACAATAACCTACCAGCTTTCTGAAGCACTTGTGCACAACAATTAGGCCAGAAGAGCAGCCTTCATGCACCGAAGAAAAGTCGAATGTCACCACGTTTCTCATACTGATGTTAACACTTGAGCGATTTCACAAATGCCTGTTGTCACGACACATAGCTGCATCAATTGAAGGAGCACCGAAGTTCAGGTATCTTTCTTGACTTGCCAGCCAGCAACTCAACGACCCTTTGTGGCACTCCTGAAAATTGCTATCTCGAATGATTCCAAGTATTATCACCGAAATTTCTTTGACATCCTATTTCAGTTCTCATATAAGAGTGGTATAGCAGAAGTTTTTGAGAAACAGGGTTCAATAAGACTGAAAGCAGCCGTTTTTTTCTTGTGGAGTTTTGATGAGCAGCTATGGTAGCCATCTACATAAGCCAAGACATCTGAGCCTTGAAATATTTTAAGAAGCATGGCCCTTGAAGCACAGTGACTACTAGAGATCAAAATCCAGAGAACAGTGGTGCCGTCTTTACTCGACGCCTGACTTAATGGTTATTAACCACAGAATAAAAAAGAAAAGGCTAGTTAAGGCGCCAAGAGGTACCAGCCACTGAATTTGAAAGTTCCCGACGAGCTTGGATCACAAAGCCGTAAAGGCGCTGCTCGTGACGATGATTGTTCGAAAGACTAAATTCTTTTCTTTATTATCTGCAAGAACAATCCAATACGTCAAGGTGGGGGCGGAGTTTCCCCGAGTACTGCTGATGTTGAAAGCAGGTCGTTGAGCGCAACGAACAGTTTGAAAGGAAGGCGGCTGGAGAGGAAGGGAAGAAGTTTTTTTTCGGAGACTTCTCAGATATAAAAAATCTGCTTAAAGTTATAGAGGCGCTTTTTAGAAAAATAAAACCTGCTGTGATAGAGCCGCTCATGAAGCAGTCAAAATTGGTTACAGAACTGGTTTTCTGCTGTTTCAAGAGTGTTCGCGGTAAATTTTGCCACAGAATTGTTTTATGAATTTCATGAGCGTGGGTGTTTAGTACTCCTACCAGGTCGCCCCAAAAGGCATCGCAACTATCAATATTGTTTTCAATAGACTGCGGACAGGATGCGATCATCCTATTGAACTGCAAGCATCAGCCATATCGCTTGAATGTACAGTCAGGCATGTATAAAAACTGACATGTTGCGCGCATGTTGAGGTTAACAACGACTGAGAAGGGCGCTCATAGCAAGTATTGTTTTTTAGGGGCGAAGCTTCTTACAGTGCGGCTTGTGCGTCCCCCATTCTCGTAGTGCGTAACATATGGCGCATAGCCACATACCGGTGGCTATGCGCCACATGTTACTTACACACAGCATCTCCATAGGCTTTCTCATAACTAATTTAGTTGGCTACAGCACTTCTGTTTGAAGTTGTACATACTTGTACGCTGCATAACTGAGACAACTCTGCGCAGCAGTCACTGCAACCTGCTCTCGCGGCATCCACTGTGCGACTCTCACCCGGTTCTCGTGGCAACATCCTGAGAGCCCGCCGGAGGCCAAACAAGAAGGCACCACACAAACATCTCTGTTGACGGCTAACAGCGGGTGGAACAACGTGAAACACACTCTTAGGCAAAATTACTCGAAAAAGAAGTAACGGAGCCCAACAGGCGCACGCGATGAACTTATAGACTAATGAGGAGTAACCACAGAGGGATGCGTGCCACGTGCAAACCACTGTTGAGGAAAGTAGCCGTCCTCCTCTTTCTGGCTCATTCTCTTCCCTGACTTTGCTGGTCACGGTACGCGTTGCGTCGCGCTTGGAGAGCTCGATGATCTAAGATTTACGACGCGGTTTTCGTGGGTACGCTTGAATGAGCGTGCGCTGCTGCTTTTACGTTTCACCACACCCATGAATTCTGGAGCCGGTCTCGACAAGTCTCCAAGCCGTGCTTTATATCTCTGGATATTTCAAGATTGTGACAAGCAACTCACGACACCACTGGTTGGAAATCACGGCCAAGATGGCGGCCGAGAAGCCAGCAGGCCTGTCGGATACTATACTTCAGTCTGACAGAGTGCGGAAATCAGCGCTGGATTCTTTCACAAGTATACGTGATCATTCTCTGTTCTGCCGTACTTGTCGGGTGTGCGATCCGTATCGCTCTTGCGGCAACGGGCTCGGTCGTTTTGTACATCTCATGCACAAAATGCACCGAGAATATCGGCTTCAGCGTCAGTAGTCCGCCTGTACATTTTGACCACTCGAAAATTGGCCGCCATTGCCCTCTGCCACCCGGACACCCGCCCATCGAGTGCCCCCTGTCTTCGCCGCCGTGATAAGCTCCGGGCTAACAATATTTGGGCGGAGACCTCGTCGCTGTTTTGGACTCGTTCAAAATACGTTGCGGTTACACGTAACGAGCTTGGTTGTACGTCGCGCTTTGTAAGTACTCCAGCATGGCCTGGCGGGGCTTTCGCTAGCGTCGGAACTGAGTCTATGAAAATTGGTTACCATCACAATTGGCTTCCCCATAAATCGGTCGCCAGCAGCTCGGCGCCGATCGTTAACGGCTGCCATGGCGGCGGACTCGTGTTTGCTTGCTGGCCTCGCTCGAGTTTGTGAAAAAGGCCGCATTACCGTCAATTTTTTAGGCACTCGCTCCAAAAAATTTCAGCGTTGTTCATGGCGGTGGCCCAGCATACGGTCACTCTCTTCTTCGAGGTTGGCTGACGGCAGACGCTCCACGTGTAACGCTGTGTTCGGTCTAGCGTTTGCTTGCTCGAGCTGAACGGCGGCGCTCGCTTAGAATTCGCTGCCTTACCGGCGGCATGGTGGTTCGCGGCCCCTTGGAGATATGACGGCGGCTACCGCACTGTTGCGCTACGGGGATCGAAATGCGTCTTTGACAATGTGTGACATCACGCTAAAATATTTACATGGCGTATTATACATGTATCTTTTTTCTCACCTTACGCGTATTTGTCATACCCATGTATATTCATCCTCTGTCACATGTGAATAACTATTTTTTAAATCTTAATGTGCAGCTATGGGCGCATACCGTGCAGAAGGCTGTAGCTGTGTGCGCTGGCGTCTGCAATGCCTGTCATCTATTGTTTTCGTCGGACCAGCTTCAGAAGTACTGCAAGAGATGTGCAGGAAGGTTATTTGTGTGTCATATTTACGCATGTTTTCATATGCGTGCATTCTCATCTTCTGCCACGTGCGACTATTTTTTACTATCCTATTGTACAACCGTGGGCACACAACATGCAGAAGGCTATGTGCGCTGGCGTCTGCAATGCCTGACATCTATCGCTTCCATCGGAGGAGCTTCACAAAGGTACAAGATATGACAACGAGGCTAGACTGGTACGTTTCACCACGAATTCTCTTATGGAATGGAGAACCTTCTTGTGTATAGAGAAAAATAGAAGATTTGAATATCTCATTTATGTCTTTCGTTGTTGCAATGACTACGAAAGCTGTGGCGCACATGTGGCTAAATAATTTTTGCGTGTTCTTTTCTGCGTCATTAGTTTCTCACTGCGCAGAAAAACAAGCGAAAAAAGTATTAGGCCTTGCGGAGAATAATTAGTAAAACGATATTTCAACTGGGGATAAAAAGTTGCTTCTGTCAGAGTATTTGAGTGGACCAACCGTTCGCCCGGCGAGGTGCAACTGTGAGGACTCACGGTTGCCTAGTAAGGAGTAAAAGTGGGGACTAACAAGTGCCGTATCATTTTTAAATGGGAGGACTAAATGTTAGTCTTTTGAGGTGATTTGTGGGACTAACGGTTGCCTGCTAAGGTGTAAATGTTGGGATTAATTGTTAGTTCCTTGAGCTTGTCTGTGGGGACTACCTGTTAGACCCAGTGCCACTAGTTCCTAAAATGATTAATGGTTGTGGCAGCCCCATTAGTCGTCAAAAGGACGACCGATACATTCTTTAAACGCCCTTTTCGCATAAAGTGCAGGTTCATCTAGGCGCGGGGCGTCCACAGAGTTTCACCATGAGGACTGCTGTCAACCTATAGAATATTGACCTTAAATAAAGTAAACACACACAGGAAACAACCGTAACGTCCGTTAGGCTTCCACAGTGCAGCTCTACCGCAGACTATCTAGAGCCGCGAAAAGCCGTTAGCGACCCTCTACCTGAAAAACATCTCTCGCAGAAGCCCCTAATGAGGACGCTTCCTCGTAGAAAGCTTCCTATGAGCCCAACAAATCCGGTGCGACCACCAAAACCTACTCTTGGACGACCAAAAGACATAGGAACCAGCCAAAAAGTAAAGAATAATAGCTACATCAACGTTTACGTGACACCTTCCCTATACGAAGTAAGAGTTAACTTGATTAGTTAACTAAAAAGCCACACACAAGGGCATAATCTGTTCACGCTCTCTCAAAAACCCAGACATTTCGCGTTCCTTTCACATAAAACACATATATGAAAAGACACATAGTTATAACAAGAGCAATAGGCAACCTGCGACCTATTAACTATACAAAACGTTTTACATCTGCAAGACACCGAATAACTAATACAAGATGGATAAACGTGCATGCTCAAAAGGAAAAAGGAAAGTTCGTTTAAATTAGTAAAACGGGGAAAAGATAAACTGGAGTTTTTTCGTGACAGCATTGACTCTTCTGAAATCCACACAGAAGTGCTAGCTGTCATTTGGCTTCTTTACTAGTACCACAGGGCACGACCACGGACTGTTGGACTCTGATCACTCCATCACGCATTATATCGTCAACCTGCCACCTAATACCACGCCTTACAAAGATGGATTGAAGGTAGAGATGCTAATGATTGAGAGCCGAATCGCCTGTGTTAATGACACATTCCGTGACGTCAGTTCTTTATATGGGGTTCTTCTCTTCCGCGAACAAATGGCGGACCTTATTTACAAGTAAAAGCAGCTCATCTCTTTCGGAAGGTTGCAAGTGGTCTCCAACGTGAACTTCGAAGTCACTACTACTTGCTGTGCAGTCCGGTGTGGCGACGCCGAGCTGCGCATCATAAGTACACGTTGCCTAGCCAAGCTTTGTGCCAAATGCAACGTTACTTGCGACATAGTAGGGTTAGCCAAGCGGACAACGCCGACACCACTCAACAAATTCGTCACAGTTCATGCCACACTCAACCTGTTTCTCCAGCTCTCATTTGGCTCGACAATGTGGACAACGTCTATGGGAATCTGAGCAGGCACAACCACCTCAGTTCATCGCTCTAAGTGTATCTCCTTTTGCGCTTTTTGCAAGGACAGCACTGTGTGCGACATTCTTCAGCCCTATTTAAAGATCAAACACTTCTCTGCCAATCTGCAAATTCTTTACAAAAAAGAAACGATAACTAACCGAGCTGCTCGGCAAAGTGGGAGCCAACCCAGCAGCTCGTAAGGGCATTCCTTGACAAGTAGAAATTTCAGACTTATTTGTGCAGCGCCGAATTCGTAAAGTATTTCCGCTTCCCTTATGGGCGATACCATATTTGCTCCAATTTTTTAAATTTAAATTCTATGCTCTCTCAGTTTTCAAACTGGTAGGATCTTCTGCGCAAAATCAAGGGATACAACATTTACACAAGAGCAATTGTCGATGATTAGTCTGTCACTTCTTCCATTGGCCTTGACCGATAGGTACATTAATTGGTGTTCCGCCAATGTGCAGACCGAACGGCCAGGCTGGCTCCCTAATTCAGGTCATTCTCGTTTCCCGAGTAAATATGCCACTCACCATTGCCGCTTTGTTCGTCCCTTCTCTGCCGCTGCTGGTCCTCATACTGCCTGTGACACCGTGGCGCGATGTGCCCGTGTCGATTGCAGTAGTAGCACCGCGGGAGGGGGGGGGGGCAAAGTCGCCGCGGGATGTTCTAGGAGGTCACTGGTTAGACGGCCGGCACACCTTTTTCCCTGCAGTTTTAAGCCTATCGGCAAGTGTCTTAATCGACTTGGGGATAATCTTCAATTGCAGATTGCTCGCAGCATCGCGTGGGGGATGTTGGGTGCCCAAAATGCATGTTTTCATGGTGTCCTGGCACTGCTCGCGAACGGGGGCGCTCACCAGAGAAGGCTGTGTCGCAGTTTATTCCCCAGAAATGGCCACCGACCACCGCTGTGTAGCATTGGTTGGGAGGTAGCTGTTCAAAGGAGTCAAATGAGCAAGGGCCATCAACGTGGCATAGTTTATCTGCTGTGGAATTCATAAAAACTCACCTGAGCTTGTCGGGTTCACGAGAACTATTTTCTCGAAAGGTTCGGCATGGAGTGCACGCAAGAAAATACGTACGCAGTCTTCCTCTTTCATGACTGGGTCTACGCGGGTGATGAGCTGCATTACGTCGTGCTAATACTTTTCCGGTCTCTCAGACGGTAGTTGAACTCGTTTCCCTGTCTCAAACGGGTTATGTGTGCGTCCAATAAAGCTAGACTTGAGCAGCGTAGTTCACTCTTTCCACAGATTAGGAGCGCCGGTTATAATTTTCATAGTGTGACACTTTTCGCGTCTCCCTCTAAAGCCAAAGAAACAAATTTCACCTTTGTATCGTCGTCCCTTGAGTTGAGTGAAGACGTATGTTTCTAGCAGGTCATCCACTCCAATACTGATTCCTCAGGTGAACCTTTGAACATTGGGGGCCCGATTAAGGGTCTCAAGGTTGCTGCAGTTGTCAGGTGAGCGATTTATTGACATGTCGTCCACTCCATTCAGGCTCTTCAAGGTGGGCAACACCGCACGGCGGTTCTTGCTACCGCGCAGCCTCCGCCACTATGTAGCGAAGTGTTCCAGTCGCTACTTGGTCGCCGCCGGAAAGAGGACCAACGCGTACACACAGTATGTCCGTAGACCTTCTCCTAACTGATATATTTGGCTACAGCATTTTTATTTGACGTTGTACACTCTTGTGCGCCACATAACTGAGACAACCCTGCGCAGCAGACGCTGCAACCTGCTTTCACGGCGTCCCACTGTTCGACTCTCTCCCGGCTCCCCTGGCAACATCCCGAGAGCCCGCCCGGAGACCAAACCAGAAAGGACCACACAAACGTCTCCGTTGACGACGAAAATCATGTGGAACAAATTAAAACAGGTAAATCCATGTGAGGTGGCCTCCACCAAGTTTCACCCCATCGCGATGGTCTAGTGGCTAAGGTACTCGGCTGCTGACCCACAGGTCGCAGAATCAAATCCTTGCTGCGGCGGCTGCATTTCCGATGGAGGCGGAAATGTTGTGGGCTCATGTGCTCCGATTTGGGTGCACGTTAAAGAACCCCAGGTGGTCGAAATCTCCGGAGCCCTCCACCACGGCATCTCTCATAATCATATGGTGGTTTTGGGACGTTAAACCGCACATATTAATCAATCAATCCACCGAGTTTCACCACGAGGACTGCTGTAAGTTTAAGGACTAATCACCTGAACTAAAGTAACTAGACAAAGGAAACTACCGCGACGTTCTTTTAGGCTTCCACAGTGCAGCTCCCCACCGGACTATCTAACACCGCGGAAAGGCCTTCGCGATTTTCTACCTGAAAAATATCCCCAAGGATCTATGAGGAAGCTTCCTCGTAGGAATCTTCCTATGAGCCCAACAAAGCCGGTGTTACCACCGTAACCATACTCGTGGGCGACAATGCTCTCGTTTAGTTCCTAAATTGCGGTACTAGTATATCATGTATATATCATAAAAAGTCACAGCATATTCACGGGGTGAATTAGGATGAGTTGGCAAAACACCGGTGTGAATCATCGGTAAACTGTGAACTTTCCGCGTAATTCGCCCTAGTAAATCATCATTTAAAAACGTAAAAAACGCTGTGTGTGTATGTCGTGCAGCTTGGGCCTCCCAGTCTCGTACGGAAGAAATTTAGTGCCAGTTTCGACGAGGTTCATGGCACGCAAACAGTGAACAAATTTTATTACAACGCTCCTTTTAAGTGCGTCGCCGCGCTGAATAGAACGATTGCCTTCTGCCGATGACACCCAGGATATGCGACTTCATTTCTGTTATAACATCTCGCATTTTTCATTATCAACTACAGGTACCACCATCTACTTTTATACCATTTCGCATCTATTCATCAGCTACAAGTACCACCATCTGATGAGCACTCCAAGTACCACCATCGAGTTTTACAACGTCTCGCATCCACTAACGCCGTCTATTGAACAGTGCAAGAACTAAACTAGAGGTGGCTACTTACTATACTACAACTACATGCCTCAGAGGATGTACATACCACGCCATAAGGAGCTTCACCCCTCGAAGAAGCGGGATGGCGGTACTTGACCTGTTCACTAGATGAACGAACGGATGCATGGACGGACAGACAGACAAGCAGACGGACAGACAACACAGGGACAGGCTGACGGAAGAACTGACGCACAGATGAACGCACGGACGAATGCACGGACGGACGCATGAACGGGCACACGTATGGACGAACGTACGAATAGAAGCATGGGCGGATTTACGGACGCGTAGCTCCACTCATCATCATTCAATCCGTACATATGCTGTCATATGCTGTTAACTTTTTTTCTCTTCTCGTTGTAGGTAGAAGATTAGCGTAATAAAGTATTTAGTATATACCAGTACTCGTTTCGCACTCTTGACACTCGCTATCACGTTGCAATATTGTTGCAACGCCAACGTTGTTGAAGTGGACGCAGTACAGAACGTACATGTGTCTTCTCTCTGTCTCTCTCTCTTTGTTCCCTCTCTGCCCCCTTTCCCCTCTTTCATGATATGAGTTTCAAACGGTTAATAAACGCTGTCGTCTGCCTGGTGACACCGACTAGTTTATGTCTCTGGCGGCGTGTCTACCGCCAACGTAACAGTGGCGACGAGGAGGGGATTTATGCAGTAGCATAAGAAACTTCTTGCGGGTGGCCGAAGTTATCATCGCGCGATGACCCCAGTAGAGCAAGTTGATTTCCCCCGACAGTTCATACCGCTCCTTATAATATTCTGAGAGTTCGTCATCTCCTTTTACACTTCGGGGCCAACCACTGCGAATGTATTTGCATACTTGAGAAATGACATCGTCTGTCACCGTTAATACTTGCAATTGTTTCGTTGGCATAGCAGCGATGTCCTGCTGATCTAGGAATAGAATGACTGGTGCGATGTCCTCCAGTTCTGATGCATTCTGTGAGGTTATAGGTAGCCCTATCAAATACCCAGCACCCCGTGCTCAAATCCGCCAATGGCTTAAACTTTGTCATTGGCACAGTTAATGTTTACCTCTAACGTCAATTGTAGAAAGAACAAAAGCGATTTTAGCGGATTTTGAGTATTATTTCTTATTCCAGTCCACCTGCAGTGCTACTGTATTCAACTCATGTGCTCTCGTGAGCCTCGACTACCGATCAGCAGCGTTTTCACACCATGCTCAAAAAGAGTTGCAGTGCCTTTTAGGGGCAGAGCTCCTTATAGCGGCACCCGTTCGTCCCTCGTAGCAATTGTAGTATGCAACAAGTATAACATTTTTACCTCGAAGGTGGGGGCGGTAAGAGATTTATTCTGTGCGCTGTTGGACAATAAAAGATAGTGCTCAATGTACATCCCAATGGCTACTAAGGGGGAATGAGAGACAGGAGCATTCGGCTTTCAGTTAATGCTCACGCTGCGATCCCCATTAGCAGCCATTGGCGTGTATATTGAGCACTATCTGACAAGAAAGGGTTGCTACGTTATACTCGCTGAGTGGAACCTCCTTAGTTTTAGAAAGGTTTAGCGAGCGTTGAGCCGCAGGGCCATGGATACAATGAACTAGTATATACTATGAATGAACTCGAGGTGGTTAAAGGTGGGAGGTAGGTACAAATCGCAAACTATAAGAAAGTAAAAGCCGAATTCTCCTGTCTCATATCCCTATAGCAGCCATTGGCATGTACATTGAGCACTATCTGACAGCAAAAAAGTTACTACGTTTACTCGATGGGCGTAACCTCCATGGTTTAAGAAAGGTTTAGCGAGCGTTGGGCCACAGGGCCATGAATACAGTGAACTAGTATATACCTTGAACTCGAGGTGGTTAAAGGTGAGAAGTAGACCCGAAGTGCAAGCCGTAAGAAAGTGTGCGTGTGCCACCTCTTGTTTAGTCTTTGGAATGTCCGCTAGATGGCGGTGCTTCTACATGGCGAATATATGATGAAAAGATGCGAGATGGTGGTAGTTGGAGTGTTGAATAGATGGACGAACGGACACACAGACTGATGCATGGATTGACGCATAAACGGACGCAGGGGCGGATGCATGGACGAACGCAGGAATGGACGCACGAGCACACGCACGCACGGACGGGCAGATGGACGTATGGACGGTCAGATAGACGGACGCATGGATGGAGGAAAGGAAGAACGCATGGACGAACAAGTGCTTCGCCCCACTCACCATCATTGACTCCGTGGCTGTGCTGCCAATTTTTAGGAGTTACGTGACTTTCTAATGCTGCACCGACAGCCATCATGATTTTATCACTTTGTTTGATTCATTATACTCGCTGACTTGTCAAGCTTAGCATTTCAAAGCCCTCGTGTTCATGCATCTGCGTAGCATCCAACATGATTGGACACTGTCTCCCAACTTAAAAGTACAGGTCAAAGTTGTTTACTTCTACCGATCTTTCCAGCTAGTTGACTTAGGCTTGAAGATTTAAAAAAAACTGATGAGTTTGGTTGGCTCCTAGAGAGGTTTCTTAAGTACGGTAACAACTGCTATTCGGCAAAGTGGAATTATAGTTTGTCGGGAAACGTTCGAAAACAGTTTCTTGAAGATATGCAGAAAAATGTTATAAACGCAATGCAGAGTTAAAGAAGTTAGGTTATCCAGTAGCGCTCTATTAAAATGTAAATGAAAAGCTTCCACCTACTTATCACAAAGCGATGGCCAACTGTGGGACAACAGCTCCACCAGCTCAATAAGCGAAGACCTTTGTTCAGAAAAGGCTGCGCGTTTCCGAGTTCCAATTCTCAAGTTTGCAATCACTTGCGTTCAACAGGATCTAAGCAGGGGTGGAAATGCAGGGCGACCGCAGAAATACGCTGTACCACACGTATCCAGTTCACAACGCCTTGAGCACGTTTTGAAGAACAAAAACTCTGGCCTAAAATTTTTTTTCTACCTGCCTATTAGAAATCTTGTGTCTCCATATCTATGCATTGTAATGTCACCCTGAAAAAAAAAGAACCTGTCTCGAGACTCATCGCTTCTGTGGTTGCGCCAAGATGGCGTTGCTTTAGTACTACTCCCTAATTGATAATTTATTCTGAGGAATAAAACATCGAGTCTCACAATTTTGCAAGCGCTGCTTTTAGACTATTGCCGAAGTGAAATTTATCATATGCACAACTCCAACACATTTCCTACCCATCTGGATGGTATTTAAGGTAAGTGTTTTTGTCCGAGAAAAGCTTTCGAAAATCATGGCAGGCTAATATACTCCTTTAAGCCTTATTTTTGTTCTCGCGCTTGTTTTACTTTGTGATTCGCCTTTCTTGTCTTGTGGATTCATTGCCTCTATCTGAGGTGGTATGTGTGATCTGTTGAACATCTATGAAGTCGTAGTAGCCGCAGTAGTAATGTACTCGTTATTGTTACTATTATTGATTTTACCTCTGCCGTGAAGAAGGTCAATGCTGAAGGCGAGGTTACAAGTGTCTGTCCACTGTAAAGATTCTCAGCCTACCAACAAAACCCATGACGCAGCAACCGGGCAAAAAAGGGTCTCGGAAAATATGTCGGAATAAGCAATTTAAGTTGACCAGAAATCAGTAAAGACATTTGTTTCAAGAAATACCGGAATCGGTAGTGGGCATCTTGGTTCTGAGCAAAACTATTTTCTGTTCATGCGAAAATTGAACGCTCAACTGCTGCGTGGCAAGCACAAGTTTGTCCACATAGCCAAGAGTGCGCTATTCTGTGTATGTATCCCTAACTAATGTATTATTGTGTTTACAAAGCGTACATTTGCACAAAGTGTGAAAAGATGTGAATAGCTCAATATATTGTACCTTTAAATACTACCATCTATAAGAGAACACACACTATGAGTCGTCTTCATCAGTACCAGTATCAATAAAGTGTACAGCTCCACAGGTTCAACTGTTGCCGTATGGTCGTGTGTGGGTCAGTAGTAGGCAAATATATTTTGATATCATGTCGCAATATATTCAAACGCGTTTGCACACACAAACACACACACACCTATATATATATATATGTATATATATACATATATATTGCTGCGACAGGTTCGCCACATTCAAATAGCCCGCCACAATCATCGTGGCACCAGCACCAGCAAGACCCGGCTCGGCTGGCATGTGCCACGCGTTCGTACGTTCCAACAACGAGGAAGAGGAAGATAGTCGGATCTGTGCCACTCGGCTACTCGAACTTGACGACCATAGTTTTTAGAATCGTGGGCACAAGTTCGCCCTAATAAAGACGCTTGTTTTTTTAACCTGTCGGCGTCAGCATCGCTACAATATATATACTCTAATGGGCCGGTTTGTTTTTGTGTGTGTTTCATACATCTACATTCCATTTCAGCCTAATAAGTTGCCCTAGACTTTCCTTGACATTATTGTCTGTTAGCTCTCAATATATTGCCTAAAACACAGAAAAGCGTGTCCTTAAGTACACTTCTTTCCCTTATTCATTAACGAGAGTCTCGTACTGGCAGACTTCGTGCCTTTAGGTTTTATGCGAGGGACTATTGGTAAGCTGCCAGCTCGTAAAGTCCACGCGTTACGTGACGCAAAACAGGCTTATGAAGAGTGTGCTACACTCGCCGCCATGGCTACTAGTGGCGCTGATTGGCCCTCCGAAGTTTAAGTTCACATATACACTAGATAATATGGGTGGGGGGATAGCCGCCGTGAAAGCTCAGTGGTAGAGCATCGAATGCGATATTCTAAGGTCGCAGTGTCAGCTCCTGCCCAAAGCAAGTTATCTCTTCACCCACTTTTCTTTGTTCACATCTACATTCCAATTTGGTCTAATTACTTCCCCTATTTATTCTTTGGCATTGTTGTCTGTTAGATCTCAGTAAAATTGTGTTAGGACACGCAAAAACGAGCCCTTAACTACACACTTATATATATATATATATATATATATATAAATATATATATATATATATATATATATATATATATATATATATATATTGTTACGCACAAGGAGGACCAGGACGTATACGGCTGAAGGGGGCCGTTTATTTTGGTCGCAAAGAGAAGCACCGGAGCGGCCAACAGGTTGATGATCGCCGTCTCGTCGTCTTCTTTCTTCCTCCAGCTTGGGGCAGTCAGCATGTTCACCCATCTTCGTTTTCTTCCTAGGCATGCGTAACATTCCTCCCCTCGCAGACGAAGCCCGCCGGGCGAGGTAGCCGATTCACCTTGGTGTGTATAACTTCAGTCGAGCGACATGGACTGCTTGGGTTTTAGCGGCTCTTCTACCACTTCTCGTGAGGCGAGCTATTGTGTATGTGACTTCCGTGATTTTGTCGAGAACGACAAACAGTCCGTCGTATGTGGCCAAGAACTTTTGGCATAACCCGCGTCTTCGTACCGGAGTCCACAGCCACACTAAGTCGCCTGGGTGGTGAGTTACAGGCCGGTGGCGGACGTCATAGCGTACCTTCAATTTTTCCTGTGATGCCAAAGTGCGTAGACGAGCAATACGACGCGCTTCTTCTGCAAGGCAGAGGATTTAGGTGACTGAGAGGTTCTCGTGCGCCGAGAATGGCAAAACTGTGTCGAGTGTGTGCCGTGGCGGTCGTGCATACACCAAGAAAAAGGGGCTATAGCCTGTTGTCTCGTGCTTAGCGGTATTGAACGCGTACGTTATAAATGGTAGCACGTCATCCCAGTTCTTGTGATCGGATGCCACATACATATAGAGCATGTTTACAATTGTTCGGTTGGTACGCTCCGTGAGCCCATTTGTTTGCGGATGGTATGGCGACGAGTGACGAAGGCGGGACTCACTCAATCGAAGCAGCTCTTCTACTATGTCTGCCGTGAATTGTCGCCCACGATCACTGATGATCACCTGAGGTGGGCCATGTCGGAAGATAACGTGCTGCAGCAGGAACACAGAGACGTCGCTGGCAGTTGCGGTTGGTATGGCCGCCGTCTCGCAGTAGCGCGTGAGGTAATCGACACATACAATTATCCAGCGATTGCCCTTAGCCGACTTTAGAAAAGGGCCCATGAGGTCAATGCCCACCTGTTGGAAAGGTGTGCTTGGAGGTGGCAAGGGCTGTAGAAAACCAGCCGGAGCAGTAGACGGGCGTTTGTGGCGTTGACACTGTGTGCAGCTGGCCACATACGCCTCGACTAACTGTCGCATTCCTGGCCAATAAAAGCGTTCCTTAGCACGGTAAAGCGTCCGCGCAGAACCTAAATGTCCGGTCGTAGGATCATCGTGCATCACACCTAAAATCGCTGTCCGAAGGGTTTCTGGCACTACCAGGAGGAAACGTGCACCAGTGCTGGAAAAGTTCTTCTTATATAGGAGTCCGTTGCGTACACAGAAATGGCATGCCGTAGGAGCTGTGCAAAGCGATGATAGCCTGGTGTCCTTTCGCTGTTCATCTTTGAAAGTACTGAGGTCGGGAAACTTCGGTGACACAGAAGCTACGAGGTGATCGAGGTCATCGGCGTCACACTCTGTAGTGCTCAGTGGCATGCGCGAAAGGCAATCTGCGTCGGCGTGTCGTCGACCACTTTTGTACGAGACTATGAAGTTATACTCTTGGAGCCGAAGTGCCCAGCGCGCTAGACGGCCGCAAGGATCCCGAAGGTTGATGAGCCAACACAATGAGTGGTGGTCGGTGACAACTGTAAAAGGGCGTCCGTATAAGTAAGACCGAAACCGCTGAATCGCAAATACTACCGCGAGGCATTCTTGTTCTGTGATGGTGTAATTCTGTTCGGGCCTACTCAAGGAGCGACTTGCGTATGCAATCACGTGCTCGCGGTTACCATAGCGTTGAACTAGGACGGCACCAATTCCTATGCCACTGGCATCTGTGTGCAGTTCGGTTGGAGCTGATGGGTTGAAGTGTTGAAGAACAGGACGCGACGTCAGGAGGAACTTCAGTTGACGAAAAGAGGAGTCGCACTCCGGAGTCCACTTGAAGGGAGTATGCTTCCGTAGCAAACATGTCAGCGGATACGCGACATCGGCAAATTTGGGTATAAAGCGGCGAAAATAGGAGCAAAGCCCCAAAAAACTGCGGAGCTCCTTCACAGAGCGCGGCACATTGAATGCTTCAACGGCTGCTGTCTTCTGGGGATCTGGACGGATGCCCTCCTGATCGACTAGGTGCCCGAGAACAAGGGTTTGTCGGTCTCCGAAGTGGCATTTCTTTGAGTTAAGAACAAGGCCAGCGTTTCTTATGCAAGTCAGTACAGTATCCAGACGTGAATTGTGTTCGCTGAAGGTGCGACCAAAGATGACGACGTCGTCGAGATAGCACATGCAAATGCTCCACTTCAAGCCACGAAGAACAGTGTCCATAAATCGCTCGAACGTCGCCGGCGCGTTGCACAGTCCAAATGGCATCACGTTGAATTCAAAAAGGCCGTCAGGTGTTACAAAGGCTGTCTTTTCTTTATCTTCAGGATGCATGGGAATTTGCCAGTAGCCCGATCTTAAGTCTACAGAGGAAAAGTAAGAGGCCGAATGCAGACAGTCTATGGCATCATCAATACGTGGAAGTGGGTACACGTCTTTTTTTGTTACAGCATTCAATCGGCGATAATCGACGCAAAATCTCCAGGATCCGTCTTTCTTTTTAATGAGAATTACTGGAGCTGCTCATGGACTTACCGACTCTTGAATGATACCGTTTTCAATCATTTCGTTCACCTGCTCATTAATAATCCGCCGCTCGTATGGCGAAACACGGTATGGCTTTTGTCTAATCGGATTGGCCAAACCCGTGTTGATAGTGTGACATGTCCGAGAAGCAGGGATTAGGGGCGCTTTGTCTTTCTGCGCAAAGTCGAATGCAGAGACGTGCTTCGAAAGTACATTGACCAATGTTCGGCGTTCACTTGTGCTCAGCGACTTATTCACCATTGACAGAAGAGCCGTTTCGAAACTGTGACTACGATGCTCTTCCGGCGCATCTCTAAGCTCGCTCACCAGTAAGGCCTCGTGTTGTCCACTCACGACGGCTAACTTTAGACCATCTGGTAACATTACGGGTTCTGTAGAGCAATTGACAGTCCATAAACCAGCGCGTCCACGTCTGATCGACACCACACAGTGTGGGATCAACACATTCTTTTTCATGCAGTTGGTGTACACTGGTTCTACGTTGGCATCAAAGCTGGCGGAATAGCTGTCGCTGCAACCAACAGGTACACGAACGGTTGATAACGGTGGTATGATAGTGTCGCCACAGACACACAATGCCGTCTCACCATCCACAGGGTTTTCCAAGAGTGCTGGCAGAACGTGATCACTCAA
This sequence comes from Rhipicephalus annulatus, assembly GCA_013436015.1. Taxonomy (NCBI): domain Eukaryota; kingdom Metazoa; phylum Arthropoda; class Arachnida; order Ixodida; family Ixodidae; genus Rhipicephalus; species Rhipicephalus annulatus. The sequence goes on from WOVY01010314.1 coordinate 309,815, forward strand.
GACTATTGTCCCTGTGCGGCAGTCGACAGTCGCACCACACTCCCTCAAAAAGTCCATACCCGAAATAACATCATGGGTCGCCTGCTGAATAATCACGAACTCCGTTGGGATAACACGGCCTCCGAGAAATACGTTAGCTTGACACACACCAACAGGATGAAGTGCCTCACCACTCACTCCGCAAAACTTCGCAGCTTGATTCCACCTAAATAATACCTTCCGCCCCAAGGTATCTTTAAAACACGCACTCATGACCGAAATGGTTGCCCCCGTATCCACCAAAGCCATCACAGGCACACCGTCAACAAAAACACGTACTTTGTTCTTGAGCATCAACACAGGAGGTATTTCTGATAATAGCACGTCTCCGGCGACCTCACCTCCATCGGCCGCGCTTGCTAGTTTTCCTGTGGCAAAGGAGACGTGTTGCGGCGCCGTGGTGAAGGAGAACTGGGAACACGAGGCGGTGGAGGCGTCAAGCTCCTGTCAGATGTATGGGAGTGGTTCCGGAAGCTGCATGTTCAGTAGTCGTCGCGAGGCAGCAGGTGTGTTGCATTAGGGTCATCGTACGGTCGATCAGACGATCGTGTGAAGTGTTGTGGTGGGCCATAGTACGTTGCTCGCGGGTCATCGCGAACTCGTTCGGAAGGCCGTGCAAAGTGTGGTGGGTAGCCATACCGTGGGGCTACACGTCGACGGTTGCAAAATCGCGAAATATGTCCTGGTACACCACAGGAGTAGCAAACTGGGAGAGGTCGAAGCTCTCTTTGTTCGTCGATGAATCGAACATCGTCTTCTCTGGCGGAGTGGGTCGGTTCGTTCCGTATATCATAGGGATAGACTGGGCGTCGCGAAGAAGGCGGACGCTGGGGGCGTCGGTCATGGCGAGGAGCTGGCAACCGTGGTGCTCTCCTTGGCTGTGGGGGTGCGCTGTACTCAACAGCTGCTGCACTAACCATTGATTGCCAAGGGGTCGTAGAAGGCGGCGGCGCAGTCACAGCCTCACGTGGCACATATACCGAATGTTGGTCGTTTACAGAATGGTGATCAACTGCTGAATGCGTCTGTTCTCTATAGCGAAAAAGTTCTTCGCGAACAATCTCTCGAATCGTCGAGGACAGGTCTGGGCAGGTGCTCGTGTCGATGCTGGCAACCGTTGTAACATTTGTGAGCCGGCCGAACTTTGGAGCAATCCTGCGCATTTTCAGCTGTTCGAAAGTTCGGCAATGCCGAATCACGTCGGACACCGAGCTCAGGTGCTCTTTTCCGATTAGAAAATTATATACATCTTCGGCTATGCCTTTCAGCAAATGCCCTACTTTGTCGTCTTCTGACATCTGATCATTGACCACCTTGCAGAGCTTCAGCACATCCTCTATATACGTGGTACATGTCTCACCTGGAAGCTGCGCGCGTTGAGACAATGTCTGCTCTGCCCGCTTCCTTCTGACGCTCGAGTCGCCGAAACACGCTTTCAGCTCTGCAACAAAAACGTCCCACGTCGTCAGTGTGTCCTCGTGGTTTTCGTACCACACGAGCGCAGTATCCGTAAGGCAAAAGACCGCATTGCTCAGCTGAGCGGCGGCATCCCAGCCGTTGGACTTGCTGACTCGTTTGTACTGGACGAGCCACGCGTCGACATCCTCTCCCGATTTTCCTCCAAAGGTTGGCGGGACTCGGTAGTAGGGCACGGAACCCATTGGAGTTGGCCTTGAAGCGTTAGATGGCTGATCTTGGGCCATTAAGATCGGCGCAGGCGGGAGTCCGGCAAGGCGGCGGCTGCGGCGTAGTCCAGGTAGTGAAGCTCCCGTCGTTGGGCTTGTCGTACCCAGCACGCTTCCACCAATCTGTTACGCACAAGGAGGACCAGGAGGTATACGGCTGAAGGGGGCCGTTTATTTTGGTCGCGAAGAGAAGCACCGGAGCGGCCAACAGGTTGATGATCGCCGTCTCGTCGTCTTCTTTCTTCCTCCAGCTTGGGGCAGTCAGCATGTTCACCCATCTTCGTTTTCTTCCAAGGCATGCGTAACAATATATAAATATATATAAATATATATATATATATATATATATATATATATATATATATATATATATATATATAGTTGTAATAAACAGCTTCATTATAGGTTGAAATGTTCCCAGATCTAGAATAAGCAGAGTAAAATGACCAGCTGGCTGTTGCCTTTCATGACAATTTCTTCAGTGCCTTATAGTACGGGAAAAAATGAAGTAGAAAGGAGTTTCATATACGTCCCTCGCCAGTTAATATATATATATATATATATATATATATATATATTTAATATAACACATACAATTACAATATTGACGTCAGAAGAAGTATAATTATGCATTTCAATAAACCTGAGAGTTTTATGAAATTCGTAACAAGAGCTCTAAAACATGAAACGAACTGTAAAATGTTACAACTAAAACTATGCATCTTTGAGCACAATATTGAGCTAAAAAAGAAATGTATAGTTTTAAAAGCCTCAAAGAGTAAAAATAAAATACTAAAACACTAACGGGAGACAGGAGCAGTCGCGGAGAATTCCGAGAAACGACCTTTACACCATCGCTTTTAAATTGCGAATGGATTGATCTGAACGCCAGCATTTTTATAGCTTCACTAATTATTTGAACGCCTGCATTTTCATGGCTTCACTAATTAGCTAGTTTCTACGCTGACATGAGAAGAGTGCAGTGGGCGACGCTTCAGCTTCGAGCAGACGGCGAAATTCACTCGGAGTGCTCATTTTCTGAGATATGATGAATCGTCGGTGCTCTCGTATTCTTTTATAAACAAGTGGGACTGGGGATACGATACTCCTAGTCTTTCCAATATGTCGCCACCAAAAAGCTGCGTATTCAATGCGATTGCTGTTTGTTTATCGCCGTGTTAATTTTTTTTACTGCGGAAAAATTGCGGTATGAAGCGTGATATAATTGATCTTAGCTGCAATATTATACCAAACCAAATATATCAATACTGAGGAGTAAAGCGATTTATAACGGGTATGATTTTATAAAAAATTGAGTATTTAAAACATTATATCGCGCATGTGCTTGTAGTGCCAATAGTTTTATGTAAATTTAGAATGCGCCATTCCGAAGTATAACATTTGAGTACACCTTATAAAGGAGATTCTTCCAAAAGGTATGGAAGGTTATTTCTTTAAATACGAAGTATTTCATTGCAAACCAAATGTCCTTTGACTTTTTATCTATCTCTCTATTGATAAGACGCCTTCTATTACGGAGAGAAATTCCTGCTGATTGATTAATATTGATTGATAAGTGGGATTCAACGTCCCAAAACCGCCGTATGATTATGAGAGACGCTGTAGTGGAGGGCTCCGAAAATTTCGACCACCTGGGGTTCTTTAACGTTCACCCAAATCTGAGCACACGCGCCTGCAACATTTCCGCCTCTTTTGGAAATGCAGCCGCCGCAGCCGCGACTTGATCCCGCGACCTGCGGGTCAGCAGCCGAGTACCTTAGCCACTAGACCACCGCGGCGGGGCAGAAATTCCTGCTGGAATTTCGCTGCAAGTGTAGGATAGTAAAGAATTTCTATTTTAAGAATTTGGCGACTGGCGACCAGCTGTAACGCGCTTTTTCCGATGAGACGTAGGCTAATCAGCGTTCTTGGGGCCATCAATCACTGAAAATGTAGAAAACCCAGTTGACATATCGGAGTGACGAGTTTATCAGTTGATCAGAAAGCTGCATGTTTTTTTAAATAAGTTAAATTAAATAAGAACAAATCGCTGAGCCAGCGTTGCCCTTATTTCTCATAGATAGTCATCTCCTCTTCATCGTCACCTCTCTGCTTGTTTTCATGGGGGGGCCTTTAAATTTCGCGACAGCCGTTGGTCGCGGTTATAAAGCAAAAACCTAAATGCCTCACCCAACTTAAAAATTAACCATCATTGTGAACGCAACTGGTGCAGCATATCCACGCAGTGAATAATGATAAGTGAGGCGAATCGCCCATCAGTTCGTCAGCGCCTTCGTCTGTTTGTTTGTTCTTGCTTTTGCTGGTCCATGAGTCTATCCGTGCATTCATTCGTGCGTCCACATGTCTGTGAGTCCGTCCGTTCATTCATCCATCTGTCCACCCCTGCGTCCATCTTCATGTTCGTCTGTGCGTCCGTCCGTCCTTGTGTCCATCCCTGCGTTCGTTTGTGCGACGGTCCGTGCGTGCGTCCGTCAAACAGACATACGATAGACTGCCGCAGCAAGTGTATGATTAAAGGTTTGCCAATAAAACACTCCAACGCTGTGTCCCACTCATCAACATTCACTCCGTGGATATGCTGGAACGTGGATATATACACGCATATATAAAGATGACGGGTGACCTACGCCTTAAGGAGCTTCACTCTTTAAACAATCATCATCATTTTAAACTTGCAATGCCTGCTATACAAGATACAGTACACAACCATGGTAGGTGTAGACAACTTTTTAGGCCGGTAATCACGCGCCATCGACTGAGCACAATAAAAAAAAAGTAATGGCCTCACTTTCAGTCATTTCGGGCGAATCCATGAGGGAGCGTGCAAGTATTTGCGATAACAGCAATGGATGGACGAAACAGCATTCATCTCAGATATAGGCCACGTTGTGCATTCTACTAAGCTTACGTTTTTGTATAATATTATTAGAACAAAAGGTGTATATGGCTGGGAGAAGCAAAAAGAAAAAAAACCATTACCCAAGCACTCCGTGGCCATGGTTAACCAGCGAAAGCTAAAATGTGTGGCGCAGTGTTTAACAGTAGGTTCAAACCAATGTGGCACTGTAGTCTTTCGCAATATTTCATTACATGTTCTTCCTTTTTGATGAAATCAGACGCACCTTGACCTTAGTTTTACCGCAGTACTTGTTTTACGTGCCGCGCATTGTGCGTTACATGAACACGATCATGAAGGAGTCTAATGAGCGGTTAAATGCGTTTTGCGACGCGTTAGTCACGCAGGTTGTTCTAGAAGAGCACCGACAATGGAAACGTGAGGTAGCTCGCATTCGCACGGCTGACTGTGCAGTCCGGCTACAAAACAGGCCCGGGAGTTCGAGTGCCGGCAGAAACTGCACACAAATGGTCCAACAACTTTCCAAGCTACGCTAAATTACTCGCTCACTAACCGTTCTTTATTGATTTTTAACGCGATTGTTTGAAGAGTTCATTTCGCAGAAATTCAGGCATCGGTGTCGGTGTCCGCATTGGTGTCAGCGTGTTTAGTTGTGAGCAATGAATTATCATCTTATGCGTGACCGTAAAATCAAGAATGATGCAAAGAAAATTAACAAAATGATAAGCAAAATCTCGGAGCAGAGTGGGGACCAAACCAGAGTTGTTTGGGTCTAAGTTGGAATCAATCCCTGGCAGTTTGCGTGGCAAGTGCATGTTCTACCACATGATCACGCCTCTGCTTGCGAAAACAGTAAAAAGAACTTCCTCTGCTCGCAAAGGCAGTGAAAATAGCTTTCTTCTTCACAAACGCACTTTTCCTCTATTCATGCTTCACAACGCAACGTAAAATATTGCAGAAATAGTACCTGGGACAGGCGTTCATTGCCAGCTCGCGTCATGGTGTGCTATTATCCTAATCGTTCCGTGGTAGAAACCCGATACCCCACAATAAAAGGCCCACACGCTACTGCGATTATTCCCTTAAGACCACGTAGTGGGTGTATAGCAAATTCTAAAAAGTTTCATGCACTAAGTGTTTCGTACGCACTAAGAACAGGATGTCACTATTGCGCTCAACTACTTAAGGCAAAGTTCTAAAGGTAACGTAATTTTTCTTGCTGTTTGCCTACTTTTGCCACTATTTCTTTAGGCGTCTTTTCATTATTTCCATTGCAGTCCTACTTACCTGTCACATTTCCAATGTTCCTGAAACTCAAGGCTTCATGTAGGCTAGTGCAATAACTTACACACAAGTGCATATCTTCGCATTATTCTGAAACATGCTCCGTCATTTGGTTACTTTGCTTACGCACGTGTATTTCTCGTCTTTTTTAATTTGAATTCATAACTGTGCGTTTAACTACATTTGCCTGCGCTTGGAACACTGAACTGTTTCCATTTGAACAATTAAGACGTAAATTATACCCCTACATCTTCATCATTGTTATAATCATTGTTATAGTCGCCTTTAGGCTTTCGTTATTGTTACTCAGACCCAGTTTTCCTTCCATCACCGTGACCTAATACTAGGTTCCACTTTCCATGAGGTTTCGCTTTATGCTTTCATTTACCATGTGACTCAGACTGCCAGCAGTATACTTGTTTGTGAGTATCCTACTCATATTCTTACATTGAGTCTACCCTCTGTTATTTTCGACTGTAAATCAATCATTTTTATTCGTCTTTATTTTAGTCAATGCTCAAAGCTGATCTTCAAGCCATTAAATTCGCTGACAACGTCACCACCACATGTCTGCATGTCATACAGTGATGCATTAGGCTCTGCTGAATTATCTTCACTCTCTGGCTATGGATAAGCATAGAGTAAACCATGGGGTAATAAAAAAGTCATGTGAAATAAGGTAGGGTAATCTTGACATTGACATGGAATATTTATTTTAAAAAGTGCGTCTTGCCACCGCACTGGGCGCCTTTATAAAACTTCATGACTGTTATTGTGCTGATGCAACCATAAAATGAAAAAATGTTTCCTAGAAATGAAATAACTCATTGAGTAATATTGAATACCGGAATATTTCTTGCATATCGAAATCTATATGTTTGCTGTTAGAGCCTGTCTTTGGTATGGTTATTTTTACCCTAAAAATGCTAATTAGTTCTTCTTCTCATAAGATAATATCGATTCATGTGGATTGTTACCTCTATGTGAGTTGCGGACCCAGTAGTTTCAGGTCCTTCCAAAAGTTTTGTGCACTCAGTAGCAACGCAGAACTTGGAAACTCAGCCACAAACACAAAAGCCAAGTCAAGATGTGCGGGGAAAAACTGCATAGACAGCCACACCAAACAAACGCTAGAAGAGAAGCCACTACTGCTAATATTTCTTTGCACTGGACTACGTCGCAGTGTAAAAGAATTGTCAACCTTGGTTGAATGTACATTTACACAACCGAATCGGCACTATTCTGACCAATTATAAATACAAAGGCTCCAGTTTACAAAAAGCGTATCTATTTAATTGTTATCAAATGTGTGCTTAGAGGTAGTATAAGCGATGAATAGAGTGTCGCATCTGGTACCCGACACGTGGGCGCACATAGCGAAGAAAGACAAGTGGCCCCACCAGATTGCACAGTACCAGCTTCAGGAGCATATCATAATTTGAAAATATTCGATATATAAGAAACAACAAATTGTTGAAGCATATTGGCGCATTATATAAGAAGTATAGTGAAGGCAAAAGTTTATGGACGTCCTTAACCTCTATAACAGAAAGTTTCGTTTGTTCAATGGCCTCACTTCCTTATAGTGCCTATTAATTTTCTGGCACTCAAAACCGTTTCGCTTACTGCGACAAGTGTTCAAATGAAAGGAAGCAAGCAGAATTGACCGTGTTGACAAGATTTGCAAGTGACAACAATATTACCAATTTGTGCCAGATTAAAGAAGTATGTGTGCGCCATTTTGTGTGTACATAGCTTCAGCTTCGAGCGATTGCAATAACGACACAGTTATTAGTCTAGGCATTTTTACCGTGTCCGCTTTTTCACATCAGTACGGCAGGTATATATTTTAATGTACATACAAGATTATACAAAAGTTATTATTAGTGCCAAAATTTGCAATGTACCCACAGTAGTGTAAAGGGTGTGCCGGTTTTTTGCTTTTTTTATTCTCCTTGTGAGCATTTGCTCAGTATTCTTTTTGAGTGATTTTTTGTAAAATCACATCTGAATGCATATCATTTATATGCGTACGTCCATCTGAATGCGTATGTGGGCAAGTATTTATTTTACCTATGGCAACCTAATAATTATTGCAAAAAAATTATATGTGCGCAGTGTAGAAAAAGAAAGTGTCCATTATGAGATCTTTGATGGATCTTTTCCACGCAGTTTTGCACGCAGTATTCCACGAAGTTTCCTTCTTTGTTAAAAAAGGCACCTTTGCTATAAGTAGCATACCCGCTCCTGTTTTAGCAATCAATCTCGCAAGGAAAAGCGCTGCCTTTATGCTAAAGAAGCAAAGAAAGCAGCCTTCCGGGCTCGCCCTATTTAAGAAGCGTGCACAAAGATGATTGCATGCGCTTACCCTCAGCGCTGACTCTGAGTACGCCTTAGTGCCCGAGGGGCATTTACACGCACTCTTGGAAGTCCTGATTGCCCACGCATTCTGCGTAAGTTCAGGGCCTTTGAAAATATTGATTTTATGTTGTTGCGGCGACGAGGTCTCGTTGAAGTGCTAATCACGAGCATTCAAGCTCCGCCTTTATGTTACCCTTTAACAACATCAGAATTTTTCAGCTCGTTGATTCTGTTGTACGCATGTGGTGGCTTTGGGAGGCTAAACTCCACATATCGATTAATCATGTTCCATGTTTTGTTACAGTAAGTGAGCAACGTTGAATTAGAACTTGGAAGTGGAGTAGTCTACTCATTAAGGGGGAGTTATTGTGCTAAAGACCTGCTGACAAACACTGAATTGTCTTTCTCTGCTCTTTTTTCATTGTTGGCCACTGTGAAAATGGTGCAGCAATCCAAGCAAATACGTAAATAATAAGGGTTTCAAGAGCTGACAAATAAACTCGCTTATGCGTTGTGTTGAGGCCTAACCTGACGCTACCTAGAAGACAAACTATTTGAGAATAACAACGTGAAGAAAAACGTAAAAAAAACCCCAGAAATGAGTGTTTTTTTTTCAATACCGACTTTATGCATTGCACAGATTCAGGTGTCGTTGCCAGTTACGTCATTAATAGTACGAACATGCCCAATTTTTTGGTGCGTTTCAAAGTTAGCGCCAGCAAAGGTAAGCTAACCCACTAAATATCTGAGGCTGACTTCATTGATAGGCTGACAGATAAGTGTATCTCCGAAACACTCGATTGCCCTCTACTGTAAGTATTTAGCCTATATACGTAACTATTGGTGAAATTTGGAAAGTGCGTGCAACAATCTCAGGTGTTAAGCAATGTTGACTTTATGGGGTTCAACGTTTTCTAAATAAACATTGTTTCATGTTAGCACCTGTCTGTGTCACGTCTATTTTGGTGCGCTGATCTTTTTGTGCACTCTAACGCTTCAGTATGACACACCAACATATCAAAAGCAATACGTTACAACGCTTCACCTTTACAATATTGAACCCCTTTCTACACGTTCTTCGCGAGCCAGCCAACGGCAATGATCGTGTTCATCACTACTGCTGTTCGAAAATTTGGTGTCTTTTGCTCTACATTCGGAACAACACTTTGCCAGAGGTAATTGAAGAATTATTTAGTGTCTCTTTGTCTCTTGTGAACCACAGAATTCACGTATGCAAAATTCAAAAGTCTGAATGGCTTCATGTGGCCCATCTGCGCTGAATACATCTCGGTGCACAAGAACTGGTGGCTCATTCATGGTGATCAGTCAACTCGAAAGAGTTTTCAAGGCTTACTGACCACACGACTGAATCTTGTGACAGTGCTAGCTCAAGGAACTTCAACAAAACCTTCCCGACACGCATAGTGTAACAAAAAAAAAATGTCCGCTACCTTTGGGAGGGAAGTCTCTTTCAGGATGTACAGCACGCCTACGGGTTGGGGCCAAAGTTCGCCGCTCAGAAGAAGAGTAGCGCTCAGCAGCACTTTTCACTTACACGTAGCCTGTTTGTCGGCTGGTGTCCTAGCTTTGAACTTGATGAACCGCCTATAGCAAAAGTATATGCACAACCAGTAGCTTCATTTTTAAAGGTCAACCATCACTGTATCTTACCCGCTGAAAAGAAGGGCATTTTTTCCGTATTGACTCATGATGATTTCAACGCAAAAGCCATTGACGCTGTATATAAAACTTTTAAACCTTGGTCTATAAACGGTTAAACTTAGTGTTTTCAAAGTGGTGCAGCAACACACATTCAAGTAGCCACTGAATGAATTTACTTAAAAAGCCCACTGCCTCATCAGTTGACCACCGAAAGAAGTTTCGAATCCATGCAGTGCGTGCGAAATTACAAATGTATGTCTCCCGCTGCAATTGCTTTTTCCGTTCCATCGTTTCCACAAAAGCGCTGCCGCCTAAGCAGAAAGAGATGGCATGGGCAACTAAATTGTGTCACTTGCGCTTTTTTCAGTGCGATCGCGCATGAACGCACGGAAAGGTTGCGGCCTCCCATGGTGGCCGCAGTAACTCCCGAGTGCGCCATGCTCAAACCATTTATTGGCAATTCTTGGACCCGTGAGGAAGTAAGTCTTGAGTGTGTAGCACCATTTTTCGTGAGAAGAGAGCAATTTTTAAATTTCTGTGAGAACGTTTTTTTCCCACTCAACTTTGTGCCCTAGATTATATGGCTCACGTATTCCTGGGGCCCTCGCCTCCAGATCTCCAGCTTTTTCTAACAAAGCTCAAAAAAGGTTGCATTGCTTTTTAAAGGTATAATTGCTAGTGAATGTGATTGCCTTGACATATTCTATAGCGTAAAGACACATGAGATAGACGCATCTTCCCAGGTAATTGTGTGGAAAACTGGTGCCTGGCAAAAGTATATTGCCTTGTTTTTGAAAACAAAAAACCAATGAACAACGTGTTACGGGTTTAGGATCAATTTCTTTTAAAAGGACCCCATCATGTTGTTCCGGGCTATCTTTGTTTGTCCTTGAATAAGCCCTTTATTTCTTATTGACACTGCATATCTCTTTCCTTCCTTTCCACGCATGAGTCTGCTCTCGTGCGTTCAGTATTGTGCTCACTGGTTTGAAATTGTGGCCTTCATGCAATTACCAAGATTTCAAACCACCATTTTCTGAAATTTCTCCTTCGTATATTCCTTTCAGTCTTGGTGTGTACAATGGTACACGCCAAATTCAATGGCACGTCTCGCACTGCGTGTTCTTAGAGCACTGCGTGTTCTAAGCACATCCACAGAACGGTCGCCGACTGGTGAATCATACACCCGTCAGCATAGCGGACATTGAGTCCACAAAACTTTTTAGTGAGACTCTTTCGATATCGTTTGCACCGTCGGAAAACAGCCGTGGTTCATGTGTGGTTTGTGCAATGTTCCGGTAAACATGCAAGACAGTCTGTATCCCGTTCGCGAATTGTTGTTTGTCATGATGAAGTGTCACGAAACATCAACATGGGTGCGTCAACGTCTAAAGATGCTGCGGCCACTAAACACACATGTGCAATATTTATCAATGTTCAAGAAACATTCATCTGCTTTTTTCGAAAACGAGTCACCTTTGTGTGCCAATTTATATATCAGAGGAATCACTCATACTTTTTTCCTTTATAAGTACCTACTTTTGCCTTGGGACAGAGCACGAAATTACCATTCTGTTGTTATTAAGGGCTGCAAGCATAGATACATTTTTGAACGAGAAGCTGCCACCTATAAATAAATGTGATGCCACTAGGCTCATTGCCTTCTGAATTCATGATAGTTTACTTCAAAGACTTGAACGACAAGGTATTGTTTCTGTATTTTACATGTGCTAAAAAGAACACGAATGATCGTTGTGATAAAGACAACTGAGGCATACAAAAATTCTTCATTGTTTCTGCCATTCAGTAAGGAGAGCCAATCGTGTAGGCTTCTGAGAACCACGCAGAACTTGTCGATAAACTGTAGATTTTGCAAATACGGTGCTGTTGCGGGTAGCGTGCCTTCATCGCGTGTCTATTCACTTTATACACTTTCAAGCGTCACATACGCTTGTGCTGGATTGAACCACAGAATATAAAATATGTAAGGCACGGTATTGTCTCTTTGAAAGTGCAGTTAGGCTCACTGGTTTTGCTACACGAAAAGCGGCACGTTCCAGTAGATTGTAAGTCAACACGGCCAGACACGGCTAGACAACACGGCCAATCAAAGCGTTGAGATTGCCAGCAGTGACTTGAATGCTTGGTGAGCCCAACGCCTACCGAGGAATATAGCGAAAATAAGACATCTTTTCTCTGGGGCAAGGAACGCAAAGTCATTTTCTATGCGTATAATATCCATCGAAAGTATCGCGCAGCTGAGCAAAAAGATAAATATTTCACCGGAGAAAACGTGCGTAGATATCGATGGCATGCCTCTTTCTTGACTATAGCGTAAGTGCTTGTTTTTGTTGTGCTAGTTCGACGCCATCTGTAGAAACCTCCCGCATTCACTGACCCCAAACAGAAGGTCAAAATCTATTTAAGAAAACTTTCGTTTAGTATACAGAAAGCATTCGTCTCGCATCTGCATAGAGTGTTCCACTTTATTATCCTTTGAGATATTTCACGCGAAACCTGTTTCTTTTGCGCATTGCTTGTAAATGTTGCCTTGCTAAGGACAATTACAAAGTCTCAAACTTTCCACGCTTGCTTTTCTGAAATGCTCGAGCTTAAGATACATTTTGCGCTCCCTTCTCTCTGACATCAACTCGCTTCTGGCCGCCAGATTACAAGGAGCTCGTTTAACTCTGTTTTGTTATGATTAGGGTGTAGTATTGGCTAATTTGTGCCGCATTGTTCGTATTTATCGCTGTAAAATTACAAATCGCAATATTTTTTGCGTATATATCACACTTTATTTTTTAATGTTAAGAAAACTGTCTGATAAAAACTACCCGAACCATTTCTTTTTTCTTGTTTTAGTGCGTAGTAGAGTGCTTTTATTTGAAGCACCAACAGGAACATGAAAGGTGAGCTGAATGGTGGTGCGTTGCGTTCAAACTGCGTCATGAGTTTTACTGTGACAAAAACTCGTTGAGCATGGGGCAGCTCTTGCTCATCAAAGATCAGCGTTAACCACATGGCTAATATAAATTGTTGCTACTTTTGTGATTTTCTTGCAGAACCATGCAGAACAGGCCAAAAATAACCTAATAAAGTCTGTTAAAGTGAATGTCTATCACTAAAAATATTTCACATTGTGATTAAAATGAGGAGATGTATCAGCACATCTCTGAATAAGAGCATGGTTTTTTCGTATAAAAAGTAGAAGTTTAATTTTAACTTGATGCTGAAAGTTCACAAGGAAGAACCGCTCAAGTGTTACCCAACAGCGGCGTGGTTCAACACAAAGATTGTCGCAGTTAGACACAATTTTCTTTAAAAAAACGTGTCTGAATTGAAATTATTTTTACGCACTGCAGGCAGCTTTAGGTTACGCCAGAGAATGTTTGCTTTATTTGTGACTTTCCTATTTAAATAGGCACCCCATGGTGGCGCTGCCTGCGCAACGTTCTCCTGCCAGCATGCCTTCCTTCCTAAGGCGAAGTAACGTGTGCACAGCGTCTGGCCGTGGTCCGCGCTGCTCATGAGAGCACTAACACAAACACACACATATATATACACACAGACACAAACAAATACACACACACACAACACAAAAATGTTTTTAGCGAATAGCACAGTGACCAACTTCAGGGAATTTTCTAACCATGCCCGTCAATTAGACGGATTCTAGTACCTTTGCGCGTGTCCGCAACTGTTATGAGTACACCAGTATTCACAGAGGTTGTGCACTAAAAAAAGTATCCATCACGGATCACCTTCACCAGGGCTTCCATCCTGGCTCTTATCCTTGCGTGCAACCCAGAACACTTAAACATGATTGTAACAGCAGGAGCCTTTTGTAAGTTTGGGAAACACGTATTATATTCATTTTCGTAGCATGCTAGGCATGAGCGGAACAGCTACACTTCGTTCCTCAATGCCGGTGTACGAGTGATGCTTGAACAGACCAATTTTCCTGCTCTACTGCAGTGGTGCTTTAGGCTCAGTAAACAATTCCAGAAAAACTGCGATAACATATTTTAATTTGATGATTTACGTCCTTTAAACTTCTCTGTGGTACTTAATCTAATAATAAATAAACTCAACGAAGCCGGCAAGAACTGCAGCGGATTTCAGTTTCGGCCTTTCACCAGGAACAAAACCGTCGTTTTCTTATCTTCTTCATCAAGCAATGGTGTGGGCATTCTTACCACCAATGCAATAAGACCAATCATATTATCGGTGGTTAGGGCGTTGGTTACAGCGTTACAGCATGGGTCGTGCGAAGAAACAAGAGAAGGATGTCTCACACCAGACCGGCGTTTTTTCTTCAGTGATTTCACTGGCTCTGGACGTTGTGGTCGTTCGATTACTTTAGTAGGTGAATTATCACGACACCTCGCGAATTACAGACAAGAAAGTGACCTACACTACAAGTTCTCTAATATTATAGTATGTTGAACATACTGAAACTACGGATACCATAATAGACGGATACCACGGTGTAATTGTGCTCTGGTATTTTTACATCATGGTATCGGTCTAGTGTGCTGACCTCCAGTCGTTGTGCGACATCTGCGAAGCTACCTACCATTATGGCAGTCATTAGCATTGCTTTGGCTTTGGAATAGTATTTCCACAAAGGTAAGCGAGAGTGTTAGTAATCACTTACTGTGTACGAATTTCAGTACAGGTGACTCTTGTATTGTGTTTCTCGCGCTCAAGCAGAACACTGTGGATGGAAAATACATAAAGCATGTCTACCTCACGGCGTCTTAACGTTTGGTCATCGTATGTGTAATAGAAAACGCATGTGATTGAGAATTTCAGCTTAACTGACAGAGGAAATAGGCTTCTTTCTCGGACATGTGGAAATATGACCATTTTAATGTATATTATAATGCAGCCTGGGAAACAAACGCTCTAGTGAAATTTCGCTGCTCATTTTTTTATTTGTGTTGTTACCAGCCATGTATCAAAGCCGTTTGTTGTGGCATTATTTGTTGCGATAAACGGTTCTGATTCCGTACAAGGTGTGCAGATTTCTATGGCGGTGTAAAGCAAACAACCCCCGGGTGCCCATGGGTATTAATAATATATGAGCTTTTACATCCCAAGCCACTGTGTGACTATGAGAGACGCCATAGTAGAGAGCTCAGCAAATTTTAATCACCTGGTTTTCTTTAATATGTGCACTGACATCACACAGTGCGTGAACGTATATCCTTAGCCATCCATCAAAACGCGACCGCTGCGGCAGGGACTGAACTGGCGATCTTCAGGTTAGCAGCTGGGCACCATAACCACTGTTCCACAGAGACAGACAACGTGCTTATGTTTGGGTGCACGTTAGAGAACTCCAGTTGGTCGAAATCAGTCGGTAATCCAACACGATGGCATTCTCTGTATAGTTATGGTGGTTTGCACAAGTATAATTCCGGCCAATATAGAAAAGAATATTTTCACACGTGAACTATCTAGTAGTATCAAGTTTGCTAAATTTTGAGAAAAATTATGATGCTTCTTATGGGCTTGATCGTTAAAAAGGTGCTTGACTGGGCTGGTTAGTGCTGCATGGTAGACGAAGGAAGTGCTTAACAGCGCAAACGACAAAAGAGGATAAAAGAGGCGAGAACAGAGCGCTGAACTAACAACAAAAGTTTATTGCAATCCAACTGCATTATATAGGAAAACAGAATCTCCGCATTACCTCACAACATCAGCAAAATCGGACATACATATGCCGAACAGCTTACCTGTCAAAAGCCAGTCATATCAGGCCGTCAGTGATTACTTCCGGACTGAGTGCCCGAAACGAGTAAGCGCCTTCTCTGTTGATGTCAAAGAGTTGTTTTGTTCTTTACCTCATGACCTTGTGTGCAATGAAGTTAGGCAGTGTTTTGAGCGTTATGGCTGTACCAAATTTCAGAATGCATGTGGAATTCTTGTTCACAGGTGTTTAGAGCTCTTTTAGGTGTTTTAGGTGTTCACAGGTGTTTAGAACTCTTTTATCTACTTTCGACGTTTCTACTTAACAAGGACACCTTCTACACTCAGCGGGAAGGAGTGTGCATTGGTTCTTGTTTAGCTCCAGTTCTTAGTGACCTTTTACGCGCGCGGTATGACAGAAGTCTCATGTCTAACCTTCTTCAGACAAGCACAGTTAAAGTGTTCCGCTTCATTTACGACGTTTTAGTGTTTTACCCTATCGACCAATTCAACCCTTGACGAACCACCGGTGAGATTTTTGACATATTTTGGCATAAAATTAAGCAACTTGTATTAACGTTGGAGCTTATTTTTGATGACAAGGTACGACTTACAGACTTCGAAATGCTTTTTCAAGTAGACCATATCTGTTGGCGGTACGAGCCACGCTGAAAAAAAAGCCTTCTTCCTTTTCCGTCCACCCATTCTAAGCTAGTCAAGCGTGGCATCGCTTTTTCTTGCCTAAATGCAGCTCGAACTCGCTCTTGTTTCCACCAGGTATAATGTAGTTTTTCAAACCAATTTAATCACCTTCAACAAGGAGGTTTTCACAATCACCTGATAACTTCCATCACCGAGACTCTCCTTACGTCACTAAGAGTGCTTGATCAGGGACAAAGCAACAGCCTACTCAACAAACCACATTCCAGCGCGGCTGTTATTCCCTACGCACACGAGGTTTCGCATAGGTTAAGAAGGTCGCTGGCAAAATAGGTGTACGAGTTGTGTTCTGCGCACGTGACAAGCTCGCTGGGCTATGTCGCAGAGTTAATATTGAAGGACCTGAGAAAGAAGCATGCGCTCAGAAACACGCTACGCGCTATGTTGAATGTGTTTTAGTGATTGTATACGAGACATCATCTACATGCGGGCTCTGTTACATTGGCAAAACAGGCCGATGCATTAATGATCGCTTGAGGGAGCACGCTTACTCTCTAAACGGCTCCGTTCCCAGCCACTTGGCGGATGATTGTAAAAAAGTGTGGCTGCCGGTCAGTTTTCGACAGGTGTGTGACTTTAGAGCGATATGAAAATCAGCGCGAGCACGAGATTAGCGAAGCCTCCCACATTCACATTCACGTTAGCTACTTCAACATTCAACAATTTGGTGCTTCCTGTGTTAGCGTATGTTCGATTATTCTTCACGGCTGTGAATTTCGTTATCTAGGGTCCTCCGATATGATTGGCTCTTGATAAGGTAGGCACTTGTATGTCCGAGTTTGCTGATGTTGCATGGTTATGCGTAGATTCTGTTTTTCTATATATTGCAGTTGGATTGCAATAAAATTTAGTTGTTAGTTCAGCGCTCTGTACTCGTCTCTTTTATACACTCCCGTCGTTTGCGCTGTTAAGCCCTTTCTTCATCTACTAAGGGCTTGATGTACAGCGGTGAGCACTGTTAGAGTGAACACGCAAGCGCGTGGCTGATGGCACTGTCAGCACCCCATTACGGTCATCACTGGAAACATTGCGTATGCGCATAACACCTTCCGGGAAATAATTTTTCCACCGCACGCATGACGTCATGAATGCACTTGTTCGTCGTCTGCTAGCCGCATTTTGTTTTCTAAGCCCATGCATCCTGCATTTTAAGATTTCTTTAATCATCTGTGCTTGAACAGAAGAAGACAAAAAAACTTGTATATCTGTGGGGGCGTGTCTATTCGTCCCCTTCAAAGTTGTTGTGCATGCAATGCCCCATATAAAACAACCAAACATCTTATACAGTCGTTCATTTTGTTGCCAGATCTTAATGGCTAGGATTCCTGATGATGAACGGCGCTCAATCGTTGATCTTTCTTTAAAAGGTTAATCCCAGTGGCAAATTGGCGCTTTAATTAATAGGCCCCTGAATACTGTGAACAGGTAATTCAAGTTTGCAAATATGAAGGTAGCACTCAGGATGCACCCCGCGTGCCCCGCCCTAAAGCTACCACAGACGATGAAGACGCCCTCATAGTTGCAGCTGCTGTTCGTAACCCTCTCTTGCCAGCCCCAGCAATACGGGAGGACTTGGATTTGGACATTTCGGACACCACTGTTCGACGTCGCCTGCGTAATGCGGGCCTTCGCAGTCGCGTCGTAGCGCAGAAGCCACTACTAAAAGCGGCACACAAGGACGCACGACAGCAGTTCACTGAGTTGCACGAAGCATGGACATTAGAAGAGTGGGGTGGCGTCATCTTTTCGGATGAGTCGACGTTTTCGACGCTACAAGACCAAAGATTGCGTGTTTGGAGACTTCTAGGCACACGGTAGGCAAACTTCCTGCTTTGAAAATCAATTGTTCTAGTTAACGTCAAAATGCCACGCAGGAACGGCCCAGACAACGTGCAAGGTGTTTCTGCCAGTAGAATATCGAGTGTGAGCGTGTGGGGTGCTGTTTCAAGATGTGGTTTGGGCACCTGCAACGTATACGACGACACTTATCGTCGGAACAATACTGCAACACTTTGAACAATGTCCTGTTGCCATGTGCGAGCAGTTTATTCCCAGACGGTGATTACCTGTTCCACCAGGACCAGTCACCGTTACACACGGCGCGGGCTGTCAAGGAGTTCCAGGTGGAGCAGCACATGCAGCTACTGGAATGGCCTCCGAAAGGAGCGGACCTGAATGTGATAGAAAACGTGTGGGATTGTCTGAAAGCTTCTTTGGCAAGGAAGCCCCTTTATTCTGCGACTTCGGACCAGTTGTGGGCGCAAGTCAGCAAAGAGTGGGAAAAGCTGAAAGCCTATCGGGAATATGTTCTATCACTTCACGACTCGTCACCGTCGTCCAGAAAAGCTGCAGTCGTTGCTGTAAGTTGTCACATGACTCGCTAGTACATTTGCTTATGTTTTCTATTTGTTTTCATGGTCTTGTTTAACTTCAATTGCAAAAGTGCAATTTTCTTGAATAAAAGTTTAATGATTATCTCTCTTACACTCACTTTTTTCCATCACGCGTCAATATTCAATCCAGATGGACCTTGAAATGCAGAAGGTATCAGCTCAGCTAACAAAAAGTGCGACTAGCGGACGACGAACAAGCCTATCGATGATTTGATGCGCGCGGTGGAAAAGTGTTCTACAAAGCGCATGCTGCGCATGTGCAATGTTTCCAACGATGGCTGTTACGTGGCACTGATAGTGCCGTCAGCCACGTGCTCGCGTGTTCACCCTACGAGTGCTCGCCAGTGTACTTCGGAGTGTTACAAGTGCTACGCAGATCTAAAACGCAAATGCTTGCCAAGCATGTTAAAGCGGAAAAAATATAGTAATCTCCAATACAACAAGGCTGTTTTCACCGTGTTTTTGAGTAAGACCTCTCGGGCCGTATTCACAAAGGTTTCTTTTGGCTACGCATTTTCTTAACCAATAATTCTCTTATCTAGAGGGATTACATTAGCATGGGTGCAAATTTAACTTAATCGGCACTTAAGAGGGCGAAGAGGACACACGATAGCCGATGAAACGACAAGGAGAGAAAGAAGTGTGTGCCGATAATATCAAGGTAGCAAGCAAAGCGTCTAGCATTGAGAGTATACAATGTAACGCGAATGAGAAGCAGCATCTCAATTTCAGTTCCGCAGGCGTCTGCTACAGCGCTTACGCAGTGCCACGTTGTATTGGCATCAGGGTGTGCTGTGCAATGCCAAGCACTCGCGTTTCATGAATGACCATACCTGAAAAAAAATGCTTGATGACTTTATTAAATAATTGACGCACTATCTCGCCAGGTACAAATGAACACTTCAGGTGGTCCCCATCAATAAAACCACGCAAAATTGATGCATGCTATGTCCGAAAATGTGCCCCAATTATTTTCCCCTGTTGAGCGCGACCAGTTACCATATATTTTAGTGAAGGTGTGCTACTACTAAACCAATCCTTGGTAATCGAGCGCGGTATAGTGGTGTACGTGGGGTGTTTTGGAGCTAGACGTAAAAGGTTGACTTTCTTGCAATAATGTTATTACAAATAACAGGAGTGGGTTTTCTGCCTGCAGACGGATTCTGCATAAATATAGAACAGCAGTAACCGATTGAAATTGTGAGCGCAATTTTCAGGGTTCCATGCACCGCAGCATTTCGATAAAGCCAGAATGCAACAAAATTCATACGCCTACGCTTAGATATGTGGCTATGTGAAACGGGAAATACTCGTCGGGAAGTGTTTCAGGCTAATACTTTTCACAAATCACAGTGCAGTTATTTTGTACAGTGGTGTTTGGGGGGGGATGAACAAGAGAGAAGGCAGGGAGGTTAACCAGGCACATGCCCGGTTTGCTACCCTACGCTGGGGGAACGGGAAGGGGACATAAAGATGAGAAAGGGAAAAGAGAAGAGAAAGAGAGAAAAAAAGGATTGTCAGTCTATCAGCTGGCGCGTATCCAGCGGTGGCACTACACAAAAGTTAAAGGTTGTCACGTAGGCCTGTAGTCCTCAAAAAGCACAAGACAGCTTTGACTACTTTCTGAGCCGACGAAAGGCGAGGACGGTGTTCCAGTAGCATCTGCATAGAGAGTGGCTGATCGCCCAATTGTCGCAATGCGTCCGAAAGCTTCTATCTTTCGGAGGCAAATCGAGGGCATTGGCATATCAGATGGTCCATGTCTTCTTTGGCGCAGCAGACGTCGCATTCCGCATTGTCGGTCAATCCGATGAGGGTTCTATATGCTTTTGTGATGGCAACCCCCAGCCCAAGGCGACAAAGAAGTGAAGCTTCACGCCGACGAAGTCCGGATGGAGGTCGAAGTTCCAGTCGAGGGTTTTTTTGGTAGAGTCTCGTATGTCTTATGCTTGGGGTGTTCCACTCCTGCAGACACAGACTACGTGCCAGGTGATGAAGTTACTTTGCAGCGTCAGTCCTTGACAAAGGAATTGGAAGAATGTGCTCTTCTTGGTAAGATGTGCGAGCGGCGTTGTCTGCAGAATCATTGCCACTGCTCCCACAATGGCCAGGAAGCCACTGAAACTTGACCTCGTGGTCTGTTTCTGTGACGTGATGAAGAAGCTTGAAAACTTCGTAAGTCAACTGTTCATGGCAACCTCGTCGAAGGACTGACTGCATGTTCTGTAGGGCCGGTTTCGAGTCTGAAAACACAGCCCATTTACTCGGTCTTTGAGATTTGATGTACTCTAGGGCGCCACGCAAAGCCGCAAGTTCTGCCGCCGTAGACGTAGTGGCGTGTGACGTAGTGGCGTGTGTTTGAGTGAGCAAACAAAGCAACGAACGTGTATACGCGTCTTCAAGTCAAGAGATGTTACCACACGCGCAAGAAGGAGAAAAAAATGGCAGCATATGCACGCGGTGAATGATGGAGAGTAGGGCGAAGCGTTCGTACGTCCATTCCTTCTTGCTTCCATCTGTCCATTCGTCCGTCTGTGTGACCGTTTCATGCGTCCATCCGCCCACCCGTCCACACGTCCATCCGTGCGTCCGCTCCTGCGTCTGTCCATACGTCCATCCGGCCGTGCAGCCATCTGTGCGTCCGTCCATGTATCTGTATGTGTCCGTTCGTCCATCTAGTCAACACTTTAAGTACCACCATCCCGCATCTTTTCATCATATATTCCGCATATAGAAGCACCGACATCCAGCGGACATTCCAAGGGCTAAATAAGAGGTGGCAAATGCACACTTTCTTACAGCTTGCGCTTCGTGTCTACTTCCCACATTTAACACCCTCAAGTTCATGATATATATACTAGTTCACTGTATTCATGGCACTGTGGCCCCACGCTCTCTAAACCTTTCAAAAACGAAGGAAGTTACGCCCAGCGAGTATAACGTAGAAACCGTTTCTTGTAAAATAGTGCTGTATACGCCTATAGCTGCTATTAGAGAATGAGAGACCGGAGAATTCCGCTTTTCCTTTGTTGTCTTCTTCCCACCATTAACCACCTCGAGTTCATGGTGTATACTAGTTCACTCTATTCATGGCACTGCGGCCAACGCTCGCTAAACCTTTCTAAAACCGAGAAGGTTACGCCCAGTGAGTATAACATAGCAACCCTTTTTTGTCAGATAGTGCTCAATGTAGATGCCAATGACTGCTAATTGGGAATGAGAGACAGGAGATTCAGGCTTTTAGTTAACGCGCACGGCGCGAATTTTTATTGTTTAAAAACGCACAGGAGAAATCGCCCACCGGCACCACTTTGCAGGTCAAAGCGTAAGACTAGTTACGCACTACGACTACGACGAGGGACGAACGGGTGCCGCTTAAGGAATTTCGTCCCCTAAAAAGAGAGAGGGAGACTCGTTTTGTCTCCGCGAAAGCCAGAAATTGAAAAAACAGATTATAAAGATAATTTTCTGCCCCAGCAGACGTCAGGGAGAGCTTCCGCAAAGCTGCATCGGATGCTTTGAGGGCATAAAAAGTGGAGTAGGCGTTTTGTCGGAGCGACATCCACACGGAAAGCAAGATGAAGTGTGACTGTCTTTAGATGTGAAAATCAATGCTCATTAGGAGAGTTGGGAGTTAATGACTGAAATCTTCCTTAAACTCGATAATGAAAACAAGCTTTGCAATAATTTAGTGAAAGTGACGCAAAGAAAGTGAGTTCAGAAAAGTTGATTAGCAGTGTCGTAGGCTAATCCTTATATTTTTATTTTTTACTGAGATTTGGCAACTTATGGAAAGGTAGCCTACGGTAGAGCCGGATATCCCAACATCATGACACTAAGGTACAAGATAAATTGGGCAAGGTTATACAGCCACACTTGATTGTTTTCACCTTCTAGTAACCTTGGACGAAGCCATTTTAATTATTTTTTTCTTTTTTTGACGAACTTTCACTAGATAATTTGCATTTGGCGTGTTTCTAAGGATTGAAGATGCATTAGCATTAAGGCAAATGCTGCGTTTGCTAGCCCTCGTCTCAAGTACTCCAGCAGTGAACGAGCGGTTGCAACGTTCAATTACAATCTAGGAGGTACTGGGTTCGATTCATAGTGCCACTGAGCACTTTTTTAGGAGTTTGCCGGGCCGGAAATTAAACGTAGCGGCGGGTACTCATTTCTTCAGAAAGTTGCTTTGACGCTCTCTTCTTTAACTCCCCTTTTGACCGAACAGCGCTGTGCTGGCTCCTCCATATCACATGATTCAGGGTGCATGTTTTTCCCCTCTATCGTCTCTTTTCGCAAGAGTGCCCAGAGCCGAAATACCAATATTATACCTGGTATGTTACTTTTCACTTGTCTGGATATTAAAACATGGGTCAGTCATCACGATGTTTTGAAGAACATCTCGACATACAGTGAAGTAATGCTTCCGGTCAAGTT
Source organism: Rhipicephalus annulatus (assembly GCA_013436015.1). NCBI lineage: Eukaryota > Metazoa > Arthropoda > Arachnida > Ixodida > Ixodidae > Rhipicephalus > Rhipicephalus annulatus. The sequence goes on from WOVY01010314.1 coordinate 332,971, forward strand.
GACTGCCTTTTTCGGGACACGTTTTTGTACTAATTTGGTGGGAATCATTACATGCAACAAGGCAAAAAAGCATGACCAGATTGAACAAACACAATGATTACTTTTTGTCTTCTCTCTCGCTACCTGTCATGTTGCGCGCTTCAGTATAATACTGCTGTCAATGGTTAAAAAGAACTATAGCATCTAATCGAGATTGCTGAGAAGGTTCCTGATTGTCCAGAGCAGAATAGAACAATAGCAAACTGACTTGTGTCACAAAGAGCTACTCTCCTTTTGGTTGCTACAATACTTTTTTAAACCGAAGTTTATTTTTATTAGGAACAGTTCCAGTACAGATGAGTGGTGCCTGGACAAAATATGTGTATTCGGCTTGACTAGGTTTGTGCCCTCAATAGTCATTGCCAACAGTGATTACAATATTCTTAAATATAACACACATATACAGCCACGGGTTGTTTCTTGTTTATTCTGATTGAAATTGATATGCTTAAATCGACATATTCGACCAACGCAATGTGTAAAAATATGCCATGTAAAGAAGCTATGTTCTAATCCAATCTTTGCTGATTGGTTCCATTTTAGCTGATTTTCTGTTCATAAATGTACGTTGGCAATTGAAACAACTGCTTCAAATTCACATATTTTGTGTAAGGTTATATTTATTTTATGAAGTAAAAAACGAGTGTAAAAGTGTAAGGGCTCAAAAAAAGAACTAGAAAAAAATTAAGCCAACAATTACCAAACTTACTCATCAATAATAAACGAATTCCCCTTCAAGATACACACACACATACATACATACATACATACATACATACATACATACATACATACATACATAAATACATACATACGTACATACATATATACAGAGAGGTTTTAAATATTAAAGTGAACGGCTATAAAAACTATTTTAATACGCTCCTTTTAAATATGTAGAAAGTAACTTGCTAGAGAAATCCACCAGCAAAAATACGTCTTAAATCGATGTTTCTCGCACTATCTTGGAAAAGCTTAATGCGTATTTTTTGCTGCTGCCCAGTGGCAAGTAGCTTTTATAAGAAAACACAAGAAGAAAGCCCTTGGCATAACATCCTAAAAAAAGGGCTGTGCATCCCAACTTGGTACATGTCTGCAATATTACTCAGTTTATTTACACAGCTCGGCTCATTCACAACCAAGTAACAAAACCATGTTAGGACACTTGGGTTGAAAAGTCGGCACAGCGGAAAGAAATTGTAGAGAATACATGAATATTACAAATCTAAGCTACGGAGATGTCAGTTAGTCTGCTTGAAAAAAAATCAGTTCACTGGCGGGCAAAGACTGTACACTAAGTATGTCAGGCGATGCTCCAGTGCACCGCATTTATGTCTTGCTGCGGGCCTCAATTGCAATGTTGCTGAGCACATATATGCAAATTCACAACTAATACTATGCCACTACAAAGTAATTACGTGCTATTCGCATGAAACAGGAACCACAATAAATGAACGTAGGAATATTTACCTTCACACAGTTAAGAAATGTTTATGCCATGAACTTTCAGCAGGAGAATATAGTCACTGACAGTCCCTTTTCACTTGTTGGTCCTCTGTGCTCTGTTCGTGGTACACTGCACATGACCGTGGAGCCCCTGATTCTTTGTGACTGCTGGAACTTACAAAAAGGCAGATCATCGTTACAACCATCCTACATGCAAAAGTGTTAAGTTGTTAAACTTGTGTCGCATACAGATGTCGCATTTGAGAAGCCGTTGACAAGCATGCAGAAATAATAAAAGAAAAGGTTGTCTCAACACACACAAACAGTGATGACTGAAAATATAATTTATAACTATACAGGTGCAAAACTGAAATGTTATATATGAAGGCATGAAACTTCTGCTAGGCATACTAAGCGAATAAAGCATCTTCTATTTTGACTTTACATAAGGTGCGAGAAGCCGACCAAAAATAAGTAGACCAGGGAACACAAGTTAGACTACATTACAAGACAACAGCTAATGTTCATACCTTTGAATCAATCTAACATAGCCAGCTTGCCATACAGCATATAGGAGCAAATGGGAAATCTAGAAGAAACACACTTGTGGATTATGAGAGTGCTTGTTGCTCACATCTATTATTGCAAACAAACAAAACCTTTCGAAATTGCACTCGTAAGGGAAAATAGTCATAAGCAACAAATACAACGGGTTCCTACACGTGCCACGAACACTCACATTATTATTGATGCCAGTGTTGCTGAATGAATATGCTGTGTCCTGCACAGAACACCAAAAGAGCGCTCCATGACTTGGCTTGCGTGAGTGCTGGCTGCATCGCACTGCTGCTCATGTAGGCTAGCAACAGACAGGGAGATGAGGGGCCATGGCTTTGAGGCACACCGAGCGTCACCTTTAGGGATCAACAATGCATATTTACGTCAGATACAATTTCTAGAAAAAATATATCCCTATGCAGTTGTGGTGAACTCATACGGCTAAAACACAACATGCTACAGCACTGAGAGAGAAAAGGCTACATAAAGTAAAATATGCAGTTACCGGCCCTATGTCGTCTGAGGCTTGTTCAATAGGTCTCTCTTTTGGCAAGTTGTGAACAGCCAGGCAATTTTCACCCACTTGCTATTTTCTCTAAAGCACTTCATCCAGATATCGAGTCACAAGCTCGAGCGCTCCGTAAGCAATCAGTATTTGTGCTCGTTCAAAAGCACGAGCTTCTCAGCCTCAGATGATTGGAGTTTCATTTATAAGCGGCAGGCTTTCCACTTTCAACATTCTCAATTATCTCGCAATTTACTTCTATTAATGTTCAATCGGAATTATGTGTGTTTTTCAATTTGTGCACAGTAAGGGGTGTTTACCTATTCGTATGTATTTAAAAAAAACTAACCTTGCAACCAGCCGTTGGGCAGTTTTTTGCCCTCGAAGCTCCCAGGCAGATCACAGTCCCTCCAAATGAGGCTGCCATACATGCGCACGGGCCAGTTCCAAGTCACCTGAATGATAACAGTTCCAGAGTGACAGAGACCTGCACATTTAGGCAGCACATGTCCGCCTATTTTAGGGGCGAAGCTCCTTAAAGCGGCACCCGTTCGTACCGCGTCCCGTCATAGTATGTAACCAGTCTTACGCTTTGACCTGCAAACATTTTGACCTCCAAGGTGGTGCCAGTAAGAGATTCCTTCTGTGCGTTGTTGAACAACAAAAAATAGTGCTAAATGTACATACCAATGCCTGATAATGGGGTATGAGAGACAGGAGCATTCGGCTTTTAGTTAACGCGCACGCTGCGATCCCCATTAGCAGCCATTGCATGTACATTGAGTACTATCTGAAGGGAAAGGGTTGCTACGTTATACCCGCTGGGTGTAACCACCTTAGTTTTAGAAAGGTTTAGCGAGCGTTTAGCCGCAGTGCCATGAATACAATGAACTAGTATATACCATGAATGAACTCGAGGTAGTTAAAGGTGGGAAGTAGGTACGAAGTGCAAGCCGTAGAAAAGTAAAAGCCGAATTCTCCTGTCTCTCATTTCCCATGCAGCCATTGGCGTGTACATTGAGCTCTATCTGCCAGGAAAAAGGTTGCTACGTTATACTCACTGGCGTAACCTCCTTGGTTTTAGAAAGGTTTAGCGAGTGTTGGGCCGCAGTGCCATGAACACAGTGAACTAGTATATACCATGAACTCGAGGTGGTTAAAAGTGGGAAGTAGACCCGAAGCGCAAGCTGTTAGAAATTGTGCGTGTGCCACCTCTCGTTTAGTCCTTGAAATGTCCGCTGGATGGCGGTGTTTCTATATGGGGAATATATAATGAAAAGATGCGAGATGGTGGTACTTAGAGTGTTGAATAGATGGTCGAACGGACACACAGGCAGATGCATGAATGGACGCATGAACGGACGCAGGGGCGGATGCATGCACGAACTCAGGAACGGACGCACGCACGGACGAGCGGATAGACGCATGGACGATCGCGCAGACGGAAGGAAGCAAGAACGAATAGACGGAAGAATGCTTCGCCCCACTCTCCATCATTCACTCTGTGGATATGCTGCAATTTTTTTGTACAGAAGCTCCAAGTCATGAGGAGGCTTGATTTGCCAGTGAATGACACCGATGCATCGCAGGACCCTTAACGAATTGTGCGATTTATGAAGAGCCAAAAAACAATATATTTAAAAACAATCATTAAAAACAATCACTTTTAATATTCTTTTGACGAAGATATCAGTTGTCAAAGTGATCAAATCTGCTATAATCACTCTGAAACCATCTGAAGCCACATATAGGAGCTACAGACCACATATATATGTTCCTACTAAAGTATAGTGCGTCTACAGCAGTAATCTTCTATAAAACTTATTTTCAAATAACACGAATTCCTCAAGTGTAAACTGGCTGCTGGAATGTAAATTCATATTAACTTTCCAACTATCAAACGTGGCAATTCGACAGGCCATCATAATAGCAAAACGAAAGCTCGCTTATATCAAATCACAAAATCTGCTGATGTATTTGCCCCCCTCCTCATAATACAAGTGTGTATATAACAGTAGTTGTAAATTTTGTCATGCTTGAACCTAACAAAGAGAAACTTTACATCTGCTGTGCGCGAAACTTGCACATGTTATAGTATAGTGTAGCGTTAAAGTCTAGTTATAGTGAGTAGCAACAAATTTAGTTTCGCAAGGTCAACTCACCGACGGCAGCTTTCAGTAAAGCAGTTTGTGTCGTCAGGTACCAAGTGTGCTCAAGGGCCACCAGGCAAATAAAATCTGTGGACTAGAAGCTGCCGATGACATACCAACGAAAGGCTGGCCAGGCGTGATATAACTTAGGTACGGGCCATGAGCCGCTTTTGTCGAGGCTTGTAGAGCCGTGCAAAGCAATGGCCAGACGAATTTGAAAACTTGTAGTTAGCCGGTACTGGCCTAGAACGTCTTCTAAAGCAAGACCCTAGTGAAACTTTGCTCTTTCTGAAGGCCGGAGAGGACTTGATGATCACGGGCTCTCGCTGGCAGGTAGAACTTTTGAGTTCTTGCCGAAGAACAGCCTAGGAATGCTGCCAAAGCAACAAAATCCACAACAGAATGTAGCATCTTGCAGCTTCGGTTCGTAACAATACGGCGCTCGGAATATGGTTATTACAAAAGAAGAAGTGACGAATCAACAAACAAAAACGCCAAGCCCCGCCGCTGCGAATTCGCAGGGCAAAACAGTATTCAACGCTTTCTTTAAGTTTTCAGTCACACGAGCCCACCCTGTTCACTAGTCTTAATAGCAATTTAACATGAGAGCGCCCACGTTTAAATTCTCATATAAACCCAATGAAGTGGCTGGCAGGATAGCCCCCACGATAGCTCAGTGGTTAGAGCATCGAACGCGTTCTTCTAAGGTCGTAGGTTTGATTCCTGCTCATAGCGAGTTATTTCTTTACCCACTTTTCTTTCTTCCTATTTACATTACCTTGGTTCTAATAGCTTCCGGTATACATTCCTTGGCATTATTTTCTGTTAGATCTCATTATTATAGTGTCAAACCACATAAAACAAGCCCTTAGGTATACACTTCTTTTCTATATACATATATATACGGTAGAAAAAGAGGTCGACAAACGTGCGAAAAAACACCAGTTTTACTAACGTTTCGGTAGGTGGGCCTGCCTTCGTCGGAGTGACTGTACCATTCACTCCGACGAAGGCCCACCTGCCGAAACGTTAGTAAAACTAGTGTTTTTTCGCATGATTGTCGACCTCTTTTTCTACCGCATTTTCCACCGGATCCATTGAATTTTACCCCACCATATATATATATATATATATATATATATATATATATATATATATATATATATAATAAGGGAAAGAAGTGTATACCTAAGGGCTCGTTTTTTCCGTGTTTTAACACAATGTTAATGAGATATAACAGACAGTAATGCCAAGGAATGTACAGGGAAAGTTATTAAAAGCAATGGAATGTAAATAAGAAGAAAGAAAAGTGGATGAAAAATTACCAACTGTGAGCAGGAATCGAACCTACGACCTTCGAATTACGCGTTCGATGCTCTAACCACTGAGCTATCACAGCGGCCCTCCCTCCATCCACTTTTTTGGGTTTATCTGTGAATTTAGAAGTAGGAGTGACAGTCAGCGCCAGTCAGCGCAACGAGGGTCTCGTACTGGCAGACTTGGTGTGTTTAGGTTGTATAAGAGGGTCAATTAATCAGCTGCCCACTCATAATAAGTTCACGTGCTACGTGGCGCCAAACATGCGCATAAGAGTGTTTCACACTCGTTGTTTGGCTTATAGATGGCGCTGACTGTCACTCCTACTTCTAAATTCACAGATAAACCCAAAAAAGTGGATGGAGGGAGGGCCGCTGTGATAGCTCAGTGGTTAGAGCATCGAACGCGTAATTCGAAGGTCGTAGGTTCGATTCCTGCTCACAGTTGGTAATTTTTTCATCCACTTTTCTTTCTTCTTATTTACATTCCATTGCTTTTAATAACTTTCCCTGTACATTCCTTGGCATTACTGTCTGTTATATCTCATATATATATATATATATATATATATATATATATATATATATATATCTGACTATGTCCACTGCAGGACAAAGGCGTCTCCCATGTTCCGCCAGTTAACCCGGTGATGTGTGTGCTTGCTGCTGCCAATTTATACCCGCAAACTTCCTAATCTCATCTGCCCACCTTTCCTTCAGTCTCCCCCTAACCTCCTTGCCTTCTCTGGGAATCCAGTTAGTTACCAATATTTACCAGGGGTTATCTTGTCTACGCGCTACATGCCCGGCCCATGTCCATTTCCTCTTCTTGATTTCAATATGATCTATGATTCTTAACCCCCGTTTGTTCCCTAATCCACTCTGCTCTCTTCTTGTCTCTTAAAGTGACACCTACCATTTTCTCCCCCATATATATATATGAGATATAACAGACAGTAATGCCAAGGAATGTACAGGGGAAGTTATTAAAACCAATGGAATGTAAATAAGAAGACAGAAAAGTGGATGAAAAAATTACCAACTGTGAGCAGGAATCGAACCTACGACCTTCGAATTATGCGTTCGATGCTCGATGCGTTCGATGCGAATTACGCGTTCGATTCGAAGGTCGTAGGTTCGATTCCTGCTCACAGTTGGTAATTTTTTCATCCATTTTTCTGTCTTCTTATTTACATTCTATTGGTTTTAATAACTTCCCCTGTACATTCCTTGGCATTACTGTCTGTTATATCTCATTAATATTGTGTTAAAACACGGAAAAACGAGCCCTTAGGTATACACTTCTTTCCCTTATATATATATATATATATATATATATATATATATATATATATATTCTTCGATGGGCCAGTTTTTTTTGTGTGTGTGTTTTCGCCAGAAGTTTTAAATACATTAAGAGTAAAAAATGCCGATGCGTGTTTACTATTTTGGTCAAATAGAATATTTTAGTGCTTCTTCGCTCCTTTTAACCCGGGTCAGAGCACTGCTTGTAGTGGCCTCTATTAGGCGCTTTCCTATCATGGTAATCACGTGACCGGAGATGTATGGACTAACGACATTCAGGCCCCTCAAGTACTTAAAGTTCAGTTCAGACGTTACCGTACTTATAAAACAAACTAAAGATGCCACTCACGAATTGTTGGCGTGAATATTGGGCACAAAAATCGCAAGTCACATGCCTTTCGCGGCTAATGCTGGGCAGAGCCCTGCTAAGACTACGTGGTTAGGAAGAAAAGTTTATTGGCTGACGCTTACTTCAAAAGGTTGCAAGGGAAAAAGCATCCTCAAAGGAGAAACTTCCTTTTGTTATAAAGCAAAGACCTTTCTTGCAGTCTCCACCCCGCTACCTTTTTTGTTTGGTGTCTGGTCTGTCTTGCCAATATATAGCTTTTATTGCTGCCATATTTCATTAAAATAATTTAACTAGCCCTTATGTGATTATACGCGAAGGTTGTTATAGAGAATAGTTGCCTCAGAAAGTTAAAAAAAGGTCTTGAAAAAAAACGTCCAAGCACATTGATAAACATTACGTGACATTCGTTTTCCTTAACATTTTCAATGAACAAGCGGGATCAATTGTGGCACCCTTTTTACACAATTTCAATGATTGTGATTCCTAAATGAAAGCTCTGATACTCTAGCTTCGAGCGCTTTGACAAGTTTTAATTTGACAAAGTGAACGTGAATTTGATACAGCTATATTTGCAGCGACTTTTACCTTGTAAAAAGTGTACACTACAATGGCTCACTGTATATATGCTCTTCTCAGTTAAAAGGCTCGCTGCAGCTCCTCAATGCTATGCGGTACATTGTTCAATAATGTACTGCAGCAAAGAAGTATCATGATCCTGACAGATGAGTACAGAGAAGATTCCTTACTCAAACTTTTCGTCGTAATCCACTACGAGATTGTGCTTCATAAGCCCTTTTGTTTGCGTTACCGTGTTTAGAGAAAAAAAACTTTCTTTGTTAGTTTATATATATCCTGCGTGACCGAAGAACTTTTTTCATCTCATTCTGTTCAAGCGAAAACATAAAATTCAGGCGATCCAGCAGAAGCTAATACAAGGCCTAAAGGTAATAAGATTTCTGCCTCGAAAGATTTCATGCTGAGTGGCAGTTTTCTCAAACTTTTCAAATAAACGTTCTACTTAAAAATTTTAAATTTTGATTTTAAATTTCAAATTCTATTTAAATTAACCATATTCATATGGCGCCAAATAAACCACGTCAGTGGCACACATCCAAACAGAAAGAGAAAAATAAAGGTGCTACAGATGTACAATGCTGCTTCAATCCGCACCGTTTGAAGCCTGGTAGTAACGTGCAAAATAAATGCAACGCATCAACTTTAAGAGCTTTGGCACTGTGGGTTACTGCAGTTTGTCTCAAGAAGGAAGTAGCATTAGCGGTACCTTAACCAAATCGTTTTTTAGGAACTGCTTAACATATTTCGACCACCTAGAGTTTCTGTATCGTACTGGACGTTTTCTCCTTCTCCCATATCTACGTACTTTACGAAAATACGGTAAAGCCAAAAGGAATACAAGTTAAAGGCACTGGTCCTGATACTGGAGTGTCTGGAGCCAATATTGAAATGGAAAAAGTTAATGGGGCGCTCACAGAAAATTTTCGCCATCTTCCACTAATGGGAACCAAGTGTGTGTGCGCAAGAGTCCCTTTTAACTAATAGGTTCCTCTTTATGTTTTTGATGGACTGAAGCAGTAGACTCCTTCTTTTCAAGATGAAAGTGAGGGCCCTCAAAATGCAGTTAGCCTCACGAGGAATACAGCGTAAGGAAAGCATACCAAATTTGTGGGAACTAGGTGAAACTTTTGCACTAGTCAGCTTTGGATAAGGAATTCTTTAATATGGTCCGAATGAAAGCGTGCACACTTCAAAATGCGAGCTGTTTTGTGCTCCAGTAAGGAATGGACTGCATCTATATATTTAACACCGTGCTATGCAACTATGCTTGTTCGTTGTAAACTCTTGCGCAGTTGGGTGCCATCGACACTTTTATTGATATTGCACTATACTTATTGGACTATACTATACTTACCACTACGCCATCGCCACATCTGCGGCGATGGCGTAGTGGTTAAAGCATCCGCCTCGCATGCAAGAGGTCCGTGGTTCAAATCCCGGTACCGCGCAGTTCCCAACCGGATTAAAAAAAATCCGCGTGTTGATCGAACTGCATTAAGAGGCCTGGGGTGCGGCCTCGCCGGCAAACACCGCCGAGAACGCACTCCCTCACCAGAGAAGGATTGGCCACCCTGGTGCAGTATCTGGCCACTACCTCCCACATACATACGTCAAATAACTCACGGCCCTCAGTTCCCAGCAGCTGCGAAGCAACTGACCACGGCGGCGGTCAGATCTGCAACGCAGCAGAGGGTGCTAAGAATCTCTGGATCCGGACAGGCCGCCATTGGAACCTGAACTTGGCAACGTTTAACGCTAGAACCTTATCTAGTGAGGGAAGTCTAGCTGTACTATTCGAGGAGCTAGAGGGTGTTAAATGGGATTTAATAGGGCTCAGTGAGGTTAGGAGGACAGATGAGGCCTATACGGTGCTACAGAATGGGCACGTCCTTTGCTACAGGGGCTTGGCAGACAGAAGAGAACTGGGAGTGGGGTTCCTAATTCACAGAAACATAGCTGGCAACATAGAGGAATACTATAGCATTAATGAAAGGGTGGTAGGTATCGTAATTAAACTGAATAAAAGATACAAGATGAAGGTAGTACAGGCTTACGCGCCTACATCCAGCCATGATGACGCTTCAGTTGAAAGCTTCTATGAAGACGTGGAATCGGCAATGAGTAAGGTAAAAACACAGTATACTATAGTGATGGGCGACTTTAATGCAAAGGTAGGGAAGAAGCAGGCTGGAGACCAGGCAGTAGGAGATTATGGCATCGGTACTAGAAACACCAGAGGAGAGCTACTAGTAGAATTCGCAGAACGCAATAATTTACGGATTTTGAATACCTTCTACCGAAAACGAGAAAACCGCAAGTGGACATGGAGGAGCCCTAATGGCGAAAATAAGAACGAAATAGACTTCATAATGAGTGCACACCCTGGAATCGTGCAGGATGTGGAAGTGATTGGCAAGGTACGATGCAGTGACCATAGAATGGTACGGTCTCGTATTCGCCTAGACTTGAAGAAGGAACGACAGAAACTGATACGCAAGAAGCCAATCAATCAGCTAGCACTGAGAGGGAAAGTACAGGAATTCAGAGTGTCGCTGCAGAACAGGTACTCGGCTCTTAGTGAGGAAACCAACCTTAGCGTAGATACAATGAATGATAATCTGACGAGTATCATTACGGAGTGTGCAGCGGAAGTTGGAGGCAGGGTAGTTAGACAGTACACTGGAAAGCTTTCCCAGGAAACGAAGAATCTAATTAAGAAGCGTCAAATCATGAAAGTGTTAAGTACAACAGACAAAATAGAACTGGCAGAGCTTTCGAAGTTGATTAATAGACGTAAGGTATGCGATGTAAGAAGGTATAACATGGAGAGAATTGAACACGCTCTGAAAAACGGAGGAAGTGTCAAAGCATTGAAGAGGAAACTTGGGATAGGCAAAAGTCGGATGTATGCACTAAGGGACAAAGAAGGCAAAATAACTACCAATATGAATAGGATAGTTAAAATAGCGGAGGAGTTTTACAGAGATCTGTACAGTAGCCGAGACAACCACGACCTTAATACTATAAGAACTAGCAGTAACCCAGAGAACACCCAACCAGTAATGATAGAAGAAGTCAGAAAAGCTTTGGAGAGTATGCAAAGGGGCAAAGCTGCTGGTGAGGATCAGGTAACATCAGATCTGCTGAAAGATGGAGGACAGATTGTGTTAGAAAAACTAGCCACCCTGTTTACGAGGTGTCTCCTGACGGGAAGAGTACCAGAGTCTTGGAAGAACGCTAACATCATCTTAGTACATAAGAAAGAAGATGACAAGGACTTGAAGAATTACAGGCCGATCAGCTTGCTCTCTGTAGTATACAAGCTATTTACAAAAGTAATTGCTAACAGAGTAAAGAAAACATTAGAATTCAATCAACCAAAGGAACAAGCAGGATTTCGAACAGGCTACTCAACAATTGACCACATTCATACTATCAATCAGGTAATAGAGAAATGCTCAGAGTATAACCAACCACTATACATCGCCTTCATAGATTACGAGAAGGCGTTTGATTCAGTAGAAATATCAGCCGTCATGCAAACACTGCGGAATCAGGGCGTAGATGAAGTATATATAAACATTCTGGAAGAAATCTACAGGGGATCAACTGCTACCATAGTGCTTCATAAAGAAAGCAACAGAATACCAATCAAGAAGGGTGTAAGGCAGGGGGACACAATTTCCCCAATGCTATTTACCGCGTGCTTACAGGAGGTTTTCAGAAGCCTAGAATGGGAACAGTTAGGGATAAGAGTAAATGGAGAATACCTTAGTAACCTGCGCTTCGCGGATGACATTGCATTGCTGAGTAACTCGGGGGACGAATTGCAACTCATGATTACGGAGTTGGACAAGGAGAGCAGAAAGGTGGGTCTTAAAATTAATCTGCAGAAAACGAAAGTAATGTACAACAACCTCGGCAAGAAGCAGCGCTTCGAGATAGGTAATAGTGTACTTGAAGTTGTAAAAGACTATGTCTACTTAGGGCAGGTAATAACCGCAGAGCCGAACCACGAGATTGAAGTGACTAGAAGAATAAGAATGGGGTGGAGCACATTCGGCAAGCACTCTCAAATTATGACAGGTAGATTGCCACTATCCCTCAAGAGGAAGGTATATAACAGCTGTATCTTGCCGGTACTTAGCTACGGAGCAGAATCCTGGAGAATTTTAAAGAGGGTTCAGCTTAAATTGAGGACGACGCAGCGAGCAATGGAAAGAAAAATGGTAGGTGTAACCTTAAGAGGCAAGAAGAGAGCAGAGTGGATTAGGGAACAAACGGGGGTTAAGGATATCATAGCTGAAATCAAGAAGAAAAAATGGACATGGGCAGGGCATGTAGCGCGTAGACAGGATAATCGCTGGTCATTAAGGGTAACTGACTGGATTCCCAGAGAAGGGAAGCGGGTTAGGGGGAGACAGAAGGTTAGGTGGGCAGATGAGATTAAGAAGTTTGCGGGTATAAATTGGCAGCAGCAAGCACAGGACCGGGTTAACTGGCGGAACATGGGAGAAGCCTTTGCCCTGCAGTGGACGTAGTCAGGCTGATGATGATGATGATGACCAAAGTGTATGCTCCGAAAACTTCACGAGAACGAAGTGGTTGTACACATATTGAAGAAAAAAAGCTGGCATATAGTGTCGACGAGGTGACACTGGCAGTACCAATATGGCGGAGGGTATGTCTATTGTATACGGCATCCCATGCCCTTCTTATTCTTGCTCATTAGATGCCCCTTCTTATTTGTGTTAATATTAGCTCCTCTGTTACTGCCATAGTATTATCAATCAATCAATCTATCGATCTATCTAGCTACCTATCTATCTCTATATACACCTTCTATCTATCTATCTATCTATCTATCTATCTATCTATCTATCTATCTATCTATCTATCTATCTATCTATCTATCTAAATATCGATTTAGCATTCTAAGCAAGGGTGACCATTTCGTGTCATATGCATACATCTCAGCTTTACTAAACCAACGTGGTGTGGTAACGAATGCGAACTTATGAAAGTGCCGAATTCGTGGTATGACAGTCGAGTTATGTTGAAAAGTTTCGGACGATGTGCAAATGTTCAATAAAAATATATAACGAAAGCAAGTGTAGCACTGCCCTATTTCAAATACATTTAATAGATACTTTGTGTATTATGAAGCTAGGAATGTGGTGTTCTTTTGCGTAATCCTTTTTAATAACTTTTCCTCAATTTCAGCCGTTCCTCTGTTATGAAGCTATAAGCCATCCCTAGAGAAGATGAAGAATGAAGAACCTATTGAAAGAATTACCTGAATGACTGATTTGGTCAGCCAAGAAACAATCTGCGGAGATGCTGCGTAGATTGCAAGAAACAGGCAGGTTGTTCATTGAAGGCTTTTATGCATTTCACCAGAAGAAACATTGAACCCCCACGGGACAGTCTCTCGGTTAACCCAAGCGAGTGACAAGGGTCACTCTGCCCATTGCGTCCCAATGCTCACATATTCAGGAGCCAGAACGCCTCACAAATCGTTCAGATTCACGCGCCTGTTCTCTCCGCTCCCGAAAGCGAATCGTTCTTGGTTTCTCTCTCTCTTGGGGCTCTTCCCTCTCTGAGGGCATACATGAGGAAACGAGTACGCTTATGACTTGTAAAGAAAGGGTTATGATCTCTTCATCCCGTGCACGTCCGGTGTTGCATCTTTAGACCCGGCGGGAACATATACACAGCGCGCATTTCTGCAGGTACACTCGGAAGAACCATCATTGCGGGTCGTATACGACGCCCTCTGCCTCGATTCAGCTCTATTTTTTTCAAAACTTGCTGTGTCTTTTTTTTACAAACTGCATTTGAATGGTCAAAGGACATGAAGGCTTAGTGCAAAAGTTTTCCCAAACTGCGCTGATTGTAGGTAATTATGGAATCAATGACGTATTTACGTAGCACCTAAGCTGTGTCGGCCAAAAGCTGTTGCAACAGTATATTTGTCTGTCTCTGTGAATTTTTATTGCAGTCTGGAGTGTCACTTGAATATGTGAGTGTAAACCTTTAGGTATTGCTTGAAGATGTCGCTATTATATATAAATGTTTTATGCAATTTCAGTGCTACTCATTAGAGCATCTCGCTCTATGCAACTCTGTGAATATATATTTATGAGCGTGTATGTCTCTGCTTGAAAAAAATGTATCTGTTTCTGAGAAATAACTGTACCTACTAAACACTGCGCTTTTACATCTTTGGGGTTTTGTGTTTTCCCTGATGAAGCACACTGGAGATGACATTATGAGTAAAAGGTGGTTACTGCTGTCTACTAATTTGGCATTTCTCTTGAAGAATGCAGCGCACAATATTTCATCACTCTTCTCTTAGAGCTGCAGTTGCCAACCAAGTATGCCGTTTGTGGCTAATTTGCGACCCCATATGTTGACGTAAATTTCTAGCGGACGCCTTAGTAACTTTCTTGCTAGCTTTTAATTATATTTTAGCGCATTTATAGGTCTTTCATTATCAGTTATTTGTAAATACTGCAAAAGAAGCCTAATAACGACCTCAAGTTTTTCAGGTTTTTTTTACGCGTCAGCCACTGAAAGGGTGTACTCTTCGCTCACTAGCAGTACTGTGTTTACTGGGGCACTTTAACGTAAAGGGTGGTGTGTTCAACAAGACGCAGTGACGAAGTTCATGTTTGCCTAGCCAAACAGACACAATGAAGGTGTCAGACTAGTCAGGGCCAAGAAATTGTTTTTTCATAGAAATAGACCAAAATAAACTATGGATGGATGACTTATACAGTGCAGAGAGTATAATAAAGATAGAGTTTAGGTGGCCTTTTGGCTGAGATCACGCTACAATGGGCACATGGTGGACACACTCTATAGCTAGCACACTGCTCATATTGCCTGCCATGAAAGATGATGTTACCAGCCAGATTCCATTTCTAATGCACCGAGTGAGATCTCTTTTAAACTTGACAATAGCAAAGATTTTCGACGAATTAAACCGGGAGTGAGATTGTGGTTGCTACTCATAGTTTTCAGCCAACGACATTGAGTACGACCTGCTTCTACGACTACTCTCACTACATTCAAAGACAGCTGTAAAGTTACCACTACGCTATGTCTCTGCCAATCATTATATCTATTCTTCTGTGTAAGCAGAGAGACCAACATCCATGTTGTGAGATCACAAATGTTTCACGTGAAGCCATGTATTCAGGCGTGCTCAAGAACATGCGCTACCACGCCGTGTTGGAAGCGTCGTGGCCGTCTTCTGCTATGATTCATTAGGTGGGTGCCAGTTCACTACAGGGCTTCCTTTCTAGTCAGAAGTCATGAGTGTATCACAGGTGGCTAAAAGCAGGCTGTTGATCCGCGAAAAGCTCGCGGAGAGAATAGAGTGTGGCGCCATCGCAATATGACACGTTGTTGAAGTGGCGGTGTCGTAATCAGGCTTGAGACAGTCGACGGAAACCATATCTTACCGTTTCATGCTGAGCAGAAAAAAGTGTTTTCGTGTGCGGCTAATGACCTTAAGCTGAGAATCATAAGGGGATTGTAAGGTAGGTCCCATGGCATCGTGCCATGCGTGCGTGCAATGTTGTAGATCGGGTCCGACATACACACTATGGGATGCTCCTTCTTGTCGAGGAAGAACTACGCTGGGCATAGTGTTGCGTAAATGGCATGCGTGGTGGAGAACATCTGCAGGTACCGCTGGCTAGTCTCTGAAAAATTTACCAAGAACCATAGGTCGGCAGACTCACTTGAACTCAAATACAGCTAATATTTCTTCAGCCAAACTCAACCGACTCATACTCACCAAGACATGACACGGCCAGTCTCCCTCAGACTCAGACTCACGGCTTCATATGTGTGTGAGTGAGTCAGAGGGAGTCGACTCATGAATGCGTTATTCTTTATTTACCCTTTACGGACCGGGCGTCAATGCCCTTTATACAATTATCTTACATAAAAGATGCTTTTTTGGCGCCGGTAGACTTAGTGCCATATACGAGTTATGAGTTGTGAGTATAAGGTCATCGTGTCTCGGAAAAGATGAAACACAAAATATATTTATGAAGAACTTTTTTTGGAAGAATTGGCGAGGGGGTTACTAAAGCACCCTCCTACTTCATTCGTGCCTCTGATCAATAAGTATTGCAATGGTGTATGAAGGACGCTGTCTTGAAAAACGTGAAAGTAGTCATTTGTCCCGGTAATGTTGCAAGCAGTGCAGAATAGTATATAGATAGGACCCTAAGTTAACAAAAGAAAGTAGAACTCACTCAAACTCACTCAAAAATACATCTTGCTCTGAGGACTCACTGAAACTCAGACTAACCAAAATTTTCCTGCTCCAAACTAACTCGTATTCACACTAACGAAGATTTAGTTCAACCAGACTCACTCAGCCTCAGACAAACGGGTTGATCCGAGTCTGAGTGAGTCTGAGTAAGTCGACTCATGAGTGAGTTCACCAATCTATGTCAGAAACTAGAACGAATGTTTTATCTAAATCGTGTGCCTAGACATAGCGCCATTGTGCGTAAGCCGCTCCAGCGGTACAACTTTCACGAAAATACCCGATGCATGCCAAGGGCGCGTTAAAGAAAAGTAATGTCTCCGAGGCAAACAGGCAGGCGGAAGTGGTTTGGGACGCCTTGTAGTTTTTTTTAATCGCTCGGAAATGGATTTCAAAACAAGTTTTTTTTGCGGTTTTCTAATCTCTGATCAGCCGGAGGGGCTCATTGAAATGTCTGTTTTCAACTTTAATATGTATTACTTTATCGCTTGAAGATGAACACGTTAAGATATCGGGCACGAAGGCCCTAACCACTGTGACTGCTTATCGCTGACAAGAACTGGTGTGAGGGAAGCGTATCGTTCATACGTGAAACGTTGGGAGCACCAGAAGACCAGAATGATGGCACCCTTGGGCGCGCCAGTGGGTTTGTAACGTGGTATTTTGTCCTTCATTCATAGCGAGGATCTCGTTCAGGTAGACTTGATGCCTTCAAGTGGTATGCAAGAGTTTATTACTCAGCTGTCATCTCGTGATGAAATCACGTGTTTCTATTTTACGGGGAAAAAGATCGTTCTACACTGGCCCCTAATGAACACAAATGGTGTTGACTGTCGCTTTCACGCATAAATGCCCATATAGTGGACGTGGGGATGACAGCCACTATAGATTGGCAGGATGGCATAAGACGCATGATTCAAAGGTTGACGTTTTACTCCTGAGGGCAAGTCATCTTTTCGTCCGCTTTTCCCTTTTGACGTTTGCACTGTAATTGCTCCTAGTAACATTTTCTTTACTTTGCTTGTCACTATTACATTCTAGTTCTAATTATTATTGGGTCTAACATGAAAAACAAGCCTTTAAATTTAGACTCCATTTCACTCCAAGTCGTTATATAATCACAAGTTCAGATGCCACATGGCAATGTACGCTTGTACCGCGCAATAATACTGTGATATCACTTGCAATGTAAAACCTATGAACAGGGCGCATGTGTTTTAAAGGATGATTTGTCTTCGCTGCATTTTTATGCAGAGGTAGTCATTTTCACTGCATTTCAAAGAAGGTGTATGGCTGAGAAGTATAACACCTACTTTACCAAGCAGACGGCCTGGGTTCGACTCTCACACGAATTCAGATAAATTGGTTATTAATTTTATTGAATCTTTCTCGCCTTTTTGGCCATGGGCAAGATTATGCTTCGCTCACAAATCATGACGTCAACGCCCATGCCAACGCATGAATGCTGGGAAACGACCTCAATCATGATAACATAGTTCATCGAGCATGAAGTCACGCATGGCTAGGTGACAGCATGGTTGGTAGTCATAGAAGCAGAAGACGAAAAGATAACAAAGATAACGTGCTGGTTAAGGAAGCTGACCGATTCAAGAGCGAAGCTCTTACACATCGCACGACAGGCGTGTAAATACGCCTAAAGTTACGCAAGCACAAAGCAGCAGCCTACACAATGCCACGCCCAACTAATGTACACAGCCCGTTAGCCACCAACCTAGTGGCAAAGCCAACTTTGTCTGGCGTGGCGCAAGCCGAGTACTATTGACAAAAGGCTCGCACTTCTACCAGGAGAGAAGAGGGCACAGCCAAGCTAGCGTGTGAGTTTTGGCTTTAGAGCATAAACCTGAATCTATTTTGCTTTTTTTAAATACGGTGGTCTTTCTTGGGGTAGATCAATGCAAAATGTTGTGTTGTCGTCTGTCAATTGGTGTCTGACCTACTATTCAGCCACTTGGCTGAAGTTTGAACCCGTGCTAAAAGCCCACCAATCTTGATCTTGAACCTGCGTCCATGCTTTTGAACGTTTTCAATCAAAAATGAAATAATACGCATATTTTAGTCGCAATGTCAATACACAAATATTAGGCAGTGTTTTGTGTATTCAGAAAATGCATAGTCTATGTATTTACAATGTGTATTGAAAATATATTTCGTCCTCCATACTTATGTTTGCGTAATATGTGACGGAGATTTTTGAATGTGTGTTTATATAATTTGTTACGCATTCCTTTTTTACTGACTGTGCACCCCCGCTAAGTATGCTTAAGAGGCGATGTAGGTAGCCTTGAAATGAATAAACCGATAAGTGCTATACGTATCTCTAACGACACGTGTTTATTCCGCATTGCTCAAAATGCGACGATATGAATGAAAGAGTGGGTTTTTCCTGCATTTTGCTAAAAAAATCAGAGGTTTTAACTGAAACGACCCAGTACTGCCACCTATCAGTGGCTCTGCGTTCTAAAACACTTCCGTTTCTTCACAATACTGCTGAATTGTGCAATGTCCCGTGTCACGTCTCAAGACAGAAGACTACTATCTTTCGGCTTCGTTTGCAGCGAAGCACAGATGTACTTGGCCATTTCTTGTGACCGCGTGTATAGCCGGGAAGCGGTCTGCTAGGCGGCAAAACGGCGCCGTAAGTAACTAGACGCCCACTCATGCTTTACTTAGATGACTTCGTAGTGCCAGTTGAAGATAGACTTTTTTGTTCCCGTGATCACACTACCGTTGTGCGCACGTGCACTAGAGTCCCGTAAACGAGATTCTCTGTAAACTTCATCACGAGCCCTGCACTTACTTCACTACGTTTGTGTGTAAGTCACTAGTGGTGCGGAGGTCGCACTGAAAGGGATCGTAATTACCCTGCTAATTATGCCTATCATGCATAATAAGTGAGTAGCTGTCGATCGACTATTCTCGATCTTTGCCAAGGAATGAATAGGCATCAGTCGGCAAAGCTACGTTAAGGTAGTAAGGTTGACCACCTGCTCTGTTTATTAAGGTTTACACGGCTTGTGTTAACGGTAAATTGTTCTTAATCCACACGGCACACTTTACTTGTTGTACTGCACTACACATCACAATTCTTTTTCTCTTGTTTCTCAATTTCTTCACAAAGTCCCCATTTATTGTTTCTCTCTTTTCTGTTTTTCACTTCAACTGTTTCTTTTTTTTCTATCATGAAAAAAAATCCTAAAAGCTCCCTCACCGGCGACAGAGCCTCGTGGAGTTGACCTTCGAACAGACAGACAGACAGACAGACAGACAGACAGACAGACAGACAGACAGACAGACAGACAGACAGACAGACAAAGAACTTTATTGTGTTCACCATTGAAGCGACCAATAAAATAACATCGTATATAATGTACACGCGTGTTGTCAAGCGTTTCCATGTACGAGTGGGCTATGTACGAGAGATTTGCGGTTACAGCAATGATCCTGGAGCTTTGTTGAATATTTATCATTCGCGGCGTAGATGGGCTGTGTTTTTTCTTTCTTGTTTCCCTTTCAGTTTCTTTCTTATTCTAAGTGGTAAAAACGTTTCTCGAAAGTACTCAAAATTTTAAAACTGCATAAAAGAAAATAGCCGTGGGCATACATTCTGAAAGCTCATTGCAGTCAAATTGACGTTCAAAAACCATGTCATTTGCTTCATGCGCATATTTAGCCTGTGTTTTTAGTGTTCTGGCGAAGCTACTTTTCTAAATTTGCTCCGAGCAAAATATTCACCTCTATTCCGAACTCATTTGCTATCTTTTAATAAATGAGAATTGTATTGCTATGTTTTTTAATAAGAATGCATTTCTTAGGCGGGCTATATCAGGCACCCGGCTTTTTCCGCGCTGGTGTCCGCACACCAGCAGGTACTATCTCTGTGCTCTCACTCCTTCTCTCACAGCAACAGCTCCGGTCGCGCGCAGTTCTGCTCACCCCTAGCAACCTGAGCTTGTGGTGCGAAAGAGTGTAGGAGAGGGTTGGTGCAGGGGCTGCAGTGCTTCGCCGCTCCTTCTTTCACCATTCGCCCTCTACTTCCTGCACCCCACTATCCCGTCCACTGGCGCCTCACTCTCAACCGTTCACTCCCTGGGCACCTCTCAAGAACAACCGAAAATATGTTCTCGAGACGCACCTGCGAAACGCCAACACTGAGTCAAGAACGCTGGCGCCTCACTATCCCGTCCACTCGCTCCTCACTCTCGACCGTTCAGAGGCTGGGTGCCTCTCCAGGCGTTTGAATGTCTCATGGAATTGGTACCCTCTCTCGGCGCAAGAAATGCATTCGCAAATTCTTCAAGTTTAACTTCGGAGAAGAGGCTACAGTGCTTTTTTTCGCTCACCATAGCCGGCATTCTTTCGTATTCTCTCTCATATTGCTTAATTGGTACAAAAATGGCTTTCGTGAAAACGACCCACCACTCGCTCCACCCTCATTCCTCTAGATCGATCTGCGGCATTGAATACTGATTACCGTTTTCCAGCGGAAGCTATTATGAGATCACACCTCGGGTCTCGCGCTACGCCGTAGTTATCTGCTGCTGCCGCCGCCACCGGTGTCCGTAACCACTGTTACACGAACTAAGAAAATACTTGAATAAGAGCGACAAAGTGGGGCTCAATCTCCAGTCCACTGAATGCCAGCTCAGTATTCTACCATAGAGCTACCCCGGTTCTTGTGACTTGGCAAACTTGCCTTAGGTAGGCTTGATGTCAGGAAAGCAATTGAGTTGATACGACTTATAAAGCGTTTTAAAAGAGCCATAGAACAACCAGTCGTCTCACAATGCGAATAGCATAACGAGTGGGTCATCAAACGCTCCGACCCAATAGAAAAGCTTGTTCTTGCTCGACTAATAACTGAGGTGCCCATGCATTATGCCCACTTCAGAGTTTATGCACATTTTTGGCATAATTCCTCATCGTCGTCAGCCACTACAGGAAAAATTGGCACAAAATTTCTTGCAGATGCTTAGCGCATACCACTCTTCTCAGAAGAATGATGAAAAATAGCATAGCGATTGCCGGCCTACTACCTTAAAATTTTTATTAATAATGCTGTAGTGGGAATCAAGCAAGTGTGCTTGCAGCAGTCACACAATGAGTGTTTAGAAGAGACTCTGAAAGGCCGCCCTTCTAGCTTGTGCTGTGACTGTTCTGCGCCTTACGCGCAAGGTTGGCGTTTCTGCTGACCTCGCGGCAAGCTTTTTAGATGCGTCATGCAAAAACTTCAGCCGCTAACCAAACATTTCATAGATTGCTGTCCAAAGTTTTCTGCAAAACAGTGCAGCAGCCTGACAAAATGTGTGTAATGTGTTGTAGCTTTTTTCTTCTCTTTTTCACTTCTCTTTATTTTTTACAGCTTTAGCAGAGGGACGCTATAAGCTTTCCCGTTTTAACGAAGCATTGACCTGTGCGCCACCAAGCTAGAAAAAAAAACACCTTCTTGCGATCGCATTTAATAGCTCGTTTTGAAGAAATTCTGGTGTCGACGTCGGCGCCACTTGTTGTGAGCGAAAAATCATCATCTTATGCGTGACCGAAAAATTGGAAATGATGCAAGTAAAAATAAATTATTAAAAATCCTGGAGCGTAGTGTGGACAAAACCAGGGTTCTTTCGGTCCAAGTGGGAATACAACGTGGTCCGTTTGCGTGGTGAGCAGATGTTCTATCACACGGCGACGCTTCGGCTTGTGATATCAGTAAAAAAACTTCTGCTTGAAAATGCAGTGAAAATATATTTCATGCTTCGCATTCAAATGCGTCCAGTATGCATTCTTCACAATTCAACATAGAATACTGCAGCAATCATGCGTGATACAAGCGTCAATTGCTCACAGACATCAGGAAGGAAAGAAAATAGCAGGAAAAGAACGACAGGGAGGTTAATTATCCTATAGGCAGCCGGTTTGCTACCCTGCGCATGGAAGTGGGATAGGGGAGATGAAAGGTAGAGAGTAGAGAGGGAAGAGAGATAGACACATCACATTCGGCAGCACACGCGCGTACACTCAGTGATAGCCCAGTCTTGTCTTTCGTGGCATGTGACATTGCTGTTACAGCCGCTTGTTCAAGTCCGTGTCACATAGGAATTTCAACAGAGCTTTTGTCGCCTTTCGTTGCAATGTCTTCTCTCGGGCACTTGACAGAATAGTGTCAGCAGACATTTAGCTGTTGTCGATGCGCGCAAGAACGGACGCCAGTGACTGTCTCTGGATGTCATGCAACGGACAGTCGCACAGGATGGGGTGTAGCGTCTCTTCGCAAGAACAGGCATCGCAGAGAGCGTAGTCGGCATTTCCTATGACAAAGAAATAAGATTTTGTTAAGGCCACTCCTATAGTTATACGCGACGAAGACAGTTGGGTTCTCTTCTGTCGAGCCCAGTGGGCCTGCGGAGAGCCATCAAAGAGGACAGGTGGCGTTGACGATTTGTCTCATTGCTTGGTGAGCATCATAGGGAAAACGTGATTTCACGCGCAAGTCGTCGAAGATTACTGGCTGTATTGGCCCGCGAAAGTGGTATGGCTTCTTCTCGTGTTCTTTCAAGAGCCGCACACGCGGCACTAACAGCATGTTCGTTCCCTGCGACGTCGCTGTGACTTGGCAGCAACTGAAGCGTCACATGATGCCCTCTCTCGTGTGAAGTGTGGAAATGGCATCGAGTTTCGAAAACAAGCTGTTCATATGTCCCGTGACGCAGTGATGAGAGCACAGATTGTAGAGCAGCACGAGAGTCACTGAAAATAGACCATTGCGGCGGCGGTTCCCGATTGACTACACAAAGCGCAGCGCGCAAAGCAGCTAGTTCCGCTGCTGTAGATGTCGTGGAGTGGTCAGTCCTATAGCTGATGGTAACACCTCTTGCTGGGACAACTACTGCACCTGTCGAACACTGGCGGTTCATGGAGTCATCGGTATACATATGCACACTTTCTGAATATTTCTCGTGCAAAAAAAGAGACAGTTGTTTCAGCACGGGCGATGAAAGCTCTGATTTCTTCCGGATCCCCGGTACACTAAGATGCAATGTGGGTCGAATAAGACACCAAAGGGCTATCGATGGTTTAGATGCAGGAGTGAAGCCCGAGGAAAGTTTCTCGTTGTACTTTACAATCATTTCAGCGAACGATGTTTGGCGCCTCTCTGAAGGCAACAGTGCAAGGTGAAGACAGGGAGCACGTGCGAAGTGTCTGATGTGCGTTCTCAGGACTTCTACAACAATGTGAGTTTGTCTCTGTGAGTTTTTCAACAATGTGAGTTTGTCAATTGTTGTCTCTATTGACGTACATCTGGGCAGACCATAACGAACGTCAGATTATGTAATTAGCATGAAGGCTCCGTGGTTGAAAGTCGGTACCCCACTACAAAAGGCACACATGCTTCTGCGTCTATCTCCTTGAAGCAACGTAGAGGGTGCATAGCAACTTGGAAATGTTTCCTTGCACTGAATGCTTGAAGTACGCCCTAGGAGCAAAATGTTGCTATCGCGTTGAACTCCTAAAGGCGATGCTTTAGGGTCCCCTACTTTCATAAAAGTTTTTCCATAAAGGAGCAGAGAACGTTCCCGTCCATCGATCTTTACGTTCGACCGCTCACTGGCTGGGTGCTTCTCAATGCGATGGCAGAAGCCGGTGACGGTGAATGTCGGACGGCAACGCTACCCTCTCTCGACGCAATAAATGCATTCACATTTCCTCACGATTCCCTTCGGGGAAGGGGAAGCAATTTTTTTGCTTATCATTGCCAGCATACTTTCGTATTCGCTGTTATATAAGCTTGATACTACAAAGATAGCTTTTGTGAAAAGAAGCAACCACTGGGTATACCGCCACATGTGTAGATCGATCCGTGGCATCGATTTCTGCTTACCGGTTTTCCTGTCCACGCGGTGAGCTTTCTTAGATGCGACAAGCAGGAACTTCAGCCATAAACTTAACATTCTATATATTGCTGTTCAAACTTTTTATGCAAAACTGTGCGGTAACCTGACGTAGTGAGTGGTACGTGTTCTAGCTTTTATTATTTGTTTTGATTTTCTGTATTTCTTTCGCAGCATCAGTGGATGAACGCTATCAGCGTTCTCTTTTGAAGGGAGCAGTGACATGTGCGCCACCAAGCTCAGAAAAAGCAGCATTTTTTACCCTTCTTTTTAGCTGAACTGGGCTGCTCAAAATTATTAGAATGAAATACCGAGGTGTACCAAATTTTGAACTACGAATCATGGTGGTCTAGCAGTTACGGCGCCCGACTGCTGAACCACAGGTGACGTGATAGAATCACGGCCGAGGCGGCCGTATTTTTGATGTAGGCAAAAGCGCTTGAGGACCACGTTCGTAGATTTAGGGGCACGTTAAAGAACACCAGATGGTCTAAATTTTCGTACCCCTCACTACGGTATCTGTCACAATCATGTGGGACTTTACCATACACACGTTCGGTTTAGTCATAGAATGCATAGACACAAAGCGCTGTCTTAAACATTGATATGTTTTACATGACTCTCTGATTAACATGTAAATAATGTAAAGAATAGGCGATGAAAACTTCTAACCATTCCGCATGCTTTTGTTCGCATTGTGTGAATGCGCGCACAAATGAAATATGCGGTGCACGTTCATAAAAATACAACTCGCAAAAGTGGACACTTAACGTTTACGCTTACTTGGTGCCTGTTGTGATGCGTTAACCTCGCTTATTGTGCCGTTAGACAATCTTCATGAGAATAAGTGGTATATGTGACAATTGATCCACAAAGCAGTCTAGGACAACTTGTAACAAATAGGTGGCGCGCCAGCTGTTAGATTTTCTTGCTGCCTTGTCTTTTTTTTGTAGAGAAAAGCGATGGAAGTTTAATTAACGTGCACGGCAATGTCTCACCGTTACACGTATTGCGCATAGGGTTACATTGACGTGTAAAAAGTAAACTGATTTATCAGGAAGAATTTGCTGGAGACTGAGAAATATGGCTGATCTACTGTGTAACCCAGTTACGTCATGACTGTACACAAGTAAGTGTGAATGAAAAAAGAGATTCAATGAAGAGCATTAGGACGGAATTCCGCTGCGATAACCATACACAGCACTATCACACGTACAGGCTGTGTCAGCTATCTGGAATATATATTGCGATGCCTATTTTACATAGCAATCGCATTGTAGTTATAGACCCAAGCATCGTGCCGGTTACTTCTCCAGCGGCGAAAGCTTGGAAATGCTTTTTATGCTGATGTGTGGCAAAGCTAATTGAGCCGGATGTATCTTATATGGGAGTCAAAATTGTGTGGCTCCAGCAAATAATAAATGAGTATGAGCCTCAATTCTTCTTCAGGCTCTTAGCTGATAATGATTGATTTGAAGTTGAAGTAGTGCTACAAGATAGAAATCACGTCGCAAGGGCAAATGATTCATGAAGGAAAGTGCATCGTGTGGATGCTATTGGTGCACAACTTTTCCTGTAGCACTCGGCTTACATTCACAGTACAAGAAGGACATAATAAACAAAACATTATGCGGTGAACTATAAGCAATTGCATGTCCGACGAGCGCCAAATTACAGGGGATAAGTGTCACCGAATGTGTCACTTAGTTTATAGTTGCGGCCAAGTATACGGGCTGACTTTAAAGTTGCTTTGTTATTTCTTTTTTTTCTCATCAAATCTGTTTGAGGAGACGTTACTGCACAGGTATTGCTTTACCAATATGCTTTGAATGGAGATTTGCGGGCGCAAAATTCACATTGCATTCCGTATTGAATATGGATATTGAGCCTCTTTTATATATGTGCTTAGTTACTTGTAAACAATATTGGCCAAGTATTGTCGCAATGTGGGCTTCCGCTTTGTGTATGTGAAAAGAATGTTTTTTTTTATGCTGCCTATGCAGCAGCTTCGTTTGCTCTGGAAATGTCTTGTGGGGCAAGTGTACTTAACTTACAGACCAGTTATTACCCGTGGGTGAAGCGAACACAGGAGCTGCGGGACGTGTTATGGCCACTTACGGCAGGGATAATTGAGAGTAATAGCTTAGTGTCTGAGCGGCCAGCGGAGGAGCGGAGGGGCCAGGGGAGCGCAAGAGCAATGAAAGAAAATAAGCCAAAATAATGCTCGGCATGGTTTAAAGGAACCTTGATACACGCCTACTCCCTGTGCAGGGTATTATACCGGCTATGCCAAACTGGTTAACAATTCTGCCTTTCGCTCTTTCTTGTTTTCGTTCCTTTTGTCGAGGTTCACCTACATTTTCCTGACGTACTTTTCTCACATATATGACGTTGGTAAAAAGAAAACAAACGGGCGACAAAGGAATGTTAGACAGAAAAGTGTAGTTCATGAGAATCAAATTAAATTTGAACCCAGACCCTCCTGGTCCACGAAGCTTGGTGCCGTTCCTTTTCAAAACTGTGCTACTGACGCACAGAAGCGAGGCTCGATAAACGCTCCTTGTATTTCCCGAATTCTTCTTCGCATGATGCTCTTGATTGCCGGGTACAGTTTCAGTCTCTGGGATCAGGGAAGAATGATAGTGGCTCGCGACACTGATAGGCGCCGACAGAGAGGGATTCGCTTACGCGCACTTCAGCTGGATCATTGCCATCGATGCAACGCTGGCTTCGCTGGCATATAGTTAGCGCCCTACAAACAGTTAGGTTATTTTCTAGTTGTATATGATGTTAGCGTTCGACGGCTTGTTGTTAGAGTAGGGCAGTTTTCACACCCACAAGTGGTATATATCCCCCCCTTGATGCTTGGGGTGTAAGAGCACTGACGGCTTAAACTGCTTCCATGAATGCCACAGAAAAATAACGACATTTACTGGCAAATGTCCGCCTATAGTGTGCGACCTATGTACTCTGCTGTCGCTATAATGTCGACGTTCTTTCTGAATTGTTTATGCAGTGTGCATCTTGAGAAGCTGTACGTAGTGGCAGCGCCAGACTTCTTTTTTCTGCGTTTGAATGTAGTGATTGTCGTCAGTGTTGTGAAGAACAGTAGGTTCTTCATTTTAACAGTATCCACAGTGTTAAGAAAACTAGCGGAGAAGTGAACAGTAATCACAGACAATGAATTCGGCGCATTTAGAGATTTCAAGGAGAAAAGCAAGGATCTGCGCGCGATGTTTTGTACTCGCGCTGCACGGCACTAGAATAATCACACCTTTACCTCTCGAAAAAGCGTAAGGAAAAGTCCGCACCGTCAAACGCACCAAATTTGTGTAAAGGAAAGATAAATTGAGATGTTTTGGTTAGCAGAATGTTCTTTGTGTCTAGTGTGCGGGTTACTTTGGTTAGATACAGCTGCAGAATTTTTTTATACACTGAAGCAGTGCCTTGTCCCAAATAGCTTGACGTAGAGTACAGATTATTTATTGTTTTTTTGCAGTCAGATTCGAATTTTTATCGCTTCCTATCACCGAGAGAACAGCCTTATTTTCTTGAAAAAAACAAGCTTTTTGTATATGTGCATTCAATAAAGGGTTTAGAAGATGCACCATGGCTTAAAGCCACACCACACAACCACAAGAAATACACAGGGGGTCGTGCAGTTCAAGAACTAGTTACAGAAAAATTTTCATTTCTGTCTGTATTTGCGATAACCAATGACTGAGGAGGTTTCATCTCGTTGAGCGAAAATTTATTTCATGGTGGAGTGCACCATGACCTTGCCACGCATTTCCGTCACGGACATATGTCAGTAAAATAGCTGGCAAAGAAAAAGAAGTTTCGTTGGTTTTTAATGACAACGAAGCCAAACTCTCGACCTCTTGGTACACGTCTGTAGGTGGCTAGTGCTCTACTGATTGCGCCACTGACACACAAATGTAGATTCACAAACGCACCCATATATCTATAAAGGGTGAATTCTTATTGACATTGGCGTGCAGAAGGCGGTATCGCCATCTTAAATAGGTGAAAAAATCACTTCATGACCACGGCCATCAAGATTAGGCCTGGCGACGCGCTTTTGATTGCCGCTCATCCTATGTGAAATCAGGAGTGGGCAAGAGGGGACACATGCCATAACGTATAATTAGGAGCACCGACACTAACCCCTTCAGCAGTTTCACCTTTCCTTGCTGCGGAAAGAAGAGTGCCTTCGCGAATTCCTGTTTTAAGCTGTGAACTGTACCTCTTTGATTTTCAGACGTTAGTTACTGCATTTCTGAAAAGTCAACGCCTTTGCTGTTTTCCCGTTTAAACAGTGATTTGATTGAGTGTTTATGAAGTAGCTGTGTTATGTGATTGCTAACGTTATCTTTTTGTAGGATTCAGATTATGTGTCTGGCATAATGTTACCTTATAAAGCTATCAAAAGAGCTAAATAATGATCTGGCGTCGCGATGAACATGTGCCACAAAGGGTAAACGCGTTTGCATCTAGTTTAGGCTGTGCTATAACTTCCAAACACAAATAAACATTGTACAAGCTTTCTTACATAAATGCGCAGTCAAAAATAAACAAAAGTCTTGTGTAGACAAGATTACCTTTCATCATATACCGATTCCTCGAACTCAAGGCTAAATAATGTTCATTTATTATTTCTTGTACAACGACAGCGTTGTGACCAATGCTTGAAACATGCACAAGAATCCGCAAATTTGTTGTCTGTATTAGGTCAATTAATTTGCACAGAGGCTTCTCTCTAAATAGATTGTTGAAGGGGTTATCACGAAGCATCTTTGTAAATGATGCAAACAGACTCATTTTTTTTCGTGCGTTATGTGAGTTTCCACAATGAGACCCATGTGACAAGGTACAAAGTTGTGAATATATTCGTGGATATGCATACCATGCAGTTTCATTTCGAGCTCTAATAATCCTGACTTTGAAAGTAGATAACTTAGTGCGTAATGTATCTTATTTAGAAATAAATTATTCAAAAACTATTACAGGAAGTGTAAAAAGTGAGCTGCTAAAGTTTGCTATTTAGAAATTCAAGCAAAAACCTTGCAGGTAAGCAGGACATGATTGATTGATTTGTGGGGTTTAACGTCCCAAAACCACCATATGATTATGAGATACGCCGTAGTGGAGGTTTCTGGAAATTTCAACCACCTGGGTTTCTTTAACGCGCGCCGAAATCTGAGCAAACGGGCCTACAACATTTCCGCCTCCATAGGAAATGCAGCCGCTGCAGCCAGGATTTGATCCCGCGACCTGCGGGTCAGCAGCCGAGTACTTTAGCCACTAGACCACCACGGCGGGGTAAGATGGACATGTCGGCAACGTTTATTAGACTATAAAAAATTGAGAAAGCACATAATAACTCTACTTCATAAAAGGCAAAGCAAAAGATACAACAAAACTTTCAGCAAAAAATTCGAAGCGCTATGGAATGTACGACATGAAACATTTCAATAGGAACTGCTGCTTTCGAAAGTGCAGGTCATTTAGCCGACAAAACAACACAAAACAAACATTTCAACAGTGCCCAAAATAAACACTTTTATTATTACTTTTCTTCTGAGCGCTTTATTTATTTTTATTTCTTGCTGTGCTGTCGTTGATTTACGACCGCCATGTTCTCTTCCGTGGTGTCATTGCTTTGCTTCCGTAAGGTTTCATCCCGTCGACGCAGTGGGACGCGTGAAACAGAGAAGCGTAAAGAGAGTCATTTGTAACGACGGCTCTTCTTCACTCTTTCTTCTGGTTTTGTCATCACTCCCTCTCTTATTTTTTATGCTCCTGTAACTTTTTTTGTTGCTTCAGTGCTACATATATGGGGACAGTGAATGCTTACTGTACGGTTAATACACTTTTTTTGGTGACATATTGCTTTCTCAAAACAGAGGTCTACCTCAGCATCATGCTACCGTCACTTTCTCGGTGCAAAAGGCACAATTTAGGGCACATTCAAAAGCTGAAGAGAGCGATTTATCAAGTGAGAAACAAGAAGGGTTAAAAAAAATCTTCACTTCGCTCTCCTCTACAAATGAAAGAATAAAGCGGGAGAAAACTTTATGGAAGTAAAAATGAAGAGTAATGTACAAGAACTCAGTTAAGCCTGAGCGTGCATATTGAGAAGTAAGCTTCATCCAATTTGACAAATTTAGTTCAATCAGCAAGAGCTTTTCGGACATAGCCTGCCTTATCCTGTGTCGGGCAGGATGCGTCTGCAGAGCTGCTGCGGACTCCCAACTAAATCTCTCTAATGTTTAGCTTCATTCTTTATATGGTTGTGCTTCCTAAGGCGGTTGTTTTTCCTCCGTCTCGTTAGACAATTGGCTCCTCTTGATTTCTTTCCAACGACGAAATATCGCTTATTTAGGTCTTTTAGACTTTCTTTCCACATCTGTAAATATATTTCACCGAGCCTCTCTTTCTACAAACGTGATTATACACTGGCTCATCCTCTGTTGTGTTTAAACATTGCAACTGAACGTGGACACAACAGAATACACACACACAAACACACACACAAACACACACACACACAGACACACACACACACACACACACACACACACACGTGTCTGACTTTCAACTGGAAACGCACTTGCGGTGCCGTTCCACAAAGTAGAACACACATACACAAGATGCCCAATTTCAACTGTAAACACTGTGTACGTGGTTTCTCTGGCTCTTTCTGTAACGTCAATCCAGATGACGCCGTGAGCGGTGCGGCTATCGCCCATCGCGCAACAGCGGAAATACGGCTATTGTATCTCTCGGTAAAAACGCCTACGGGTATGATGGGTGTAATGCTCCATTTACGATAACTCCATTTCTCATTTGTAATTATGGATGTTATGAACAGGGCTTCCATTCAAAGTGTGCTGACTAAATGAAATTCTCTACCTAACTACATCTACAGTGATTATTCAGATTCCATAAAACTGAGGCAGTACGCCGCCATGTGCGGTCGTTCACTTTGAGATAGAGACGCTCGTGTAACGAAATAAGCAGTTCGGTTTTGGCCACGTCTCTTCCTGACTTCCTAGATTTTTATCCTTCCGGCTAGCTATGATAAACGCTGTGATGTTTTTATAGCAATGAAAACTTCAGAAGCATATGGCCTGTGTGCTGAAATAGGATATGGCCTGTGGAATATGTAATAGAATGCGGGACATAGCTTGTGGGATATAGCCTGTAGCCTGGTGTATATTGGAACAGTGTGCATGCTTAGCTTAGTTGGCTGAAAAAACAATGTATAAAGTTGGCGCTCATTAAAGCGGTCCTACGCGCGTGTTGTTCGTTTTAGGTCGTGCACTAGTAATTAGGAATAGGGAGAAACATAGTAACTATTTAAGGATTTACTAAGAAGTTGAGCAAAGTCATCACAAGAAAAGCAACCCGTACTTTCACATTAGCATCATTTAGATAAAACTTAATGTTACGACTAAAGGTTGATACCAGGCAGGGGTAAGGATGGCTTAATTAAAGTGGTCAATGCGAATTCAAATATTTCATGGATATATTTAGGGAACAATACATCAGCATTCAAAGTGAACGAGGAAATATATATTTCCTAGAAACAATTGCACAGTGTGGATTTATTGTGCTTGAATGTTGCGAATGAACATATATGTCCACTCCAACGGCTCACTTAGTTTTTGCATGTTAGTTGATTGAAAGAAGAAATTCTTGTTATCAACTGAACAAAATCAAATGTATCGCAATCACTGGCCCAATAGCTCCATTCTCTGGTAGAGCGTTTCTCTAACTTCAAAATTAGTTTGAAAATTAGGTTGCTGCTTTATTCTCTAATGGGAAACATGCAAAACTTCAGTGAGGTTGTGAGGAGTACTGCTTGATCAAAGCAGCGCCATAGGTAGTTTCAACGTAGAGAGACGGAAAAAAGAAGCAGACTGCATGTCAATAAGAGCTGCATAAGAATAAATTACATTTGCTCGTACTTCAAGCTTGTTGTGGAATGTGCGACAAGGCGGAGAGAGGAAGAAGAATGGGCAAGAGAATAGCTGCAATGACGGGACACCGAAGACTCCACTGGGGTGTAAACTGGCTGCTAAACCCCGTTCTGCCCAAGAGAGGGAAAATGGTAACGCCATCGCAAGAAACAAAGTACTCACAAATTGTACCCCTTTCTTTATACGACTATTTTTTTCATTCGCAGTAGCTGGTCAGCGCCCACAAAAGAATTTATCATGCTCGGTGCATGATTCATGCCACTGCTCTGCCGCTTACTAAGCCTCGTCTTTCATTAGCCTTTGCTTCAGCATCTGGACGAGAGAGTTTCCCTTTGAAAAGACACTTTTTTTTGTCGTCAGCAACTTTTTCTCCACCGCACTTCTGTCCCTGCAGTAAAATACTAACACCTACAGCCTTTGAAGTTGCATAAACAAATCAAAAAAATTAAAGTAACAAGGAAGGAAAGTTCGGTAATTTGCATGGTAGTATAATAACGCCTGCAGTATGTGGACGCTCTTATAGTGTGTATAATACAGAGCTCTTACTAGATCCGTACACTAAAGCACATGAACAGCTTGTGCTTTCTGTGTGTTTGTGCGCGCATGCATTTGTATATGTGTGTATGTCTGTGCGCTGTCTACGTTTGTTTAGAGCGTTTTCAAAGATTTTTAAGCATTACCAACATCTTTTCAATGCATTTTTTCGGTGCACATTAGCTCTAAAGTGATAAGTGATAAATTTTAAATGCTGATGTTAGAAAATTTTCAATTTGAACGCCGGTGTGATTTCTCTCTTTCCAGGAGAAATGGACGCTGCTTTAGTATATATTGTCGTGGTACAACACGAATAAATCACAAGTACACATTGAAGCAACGAAAGCAGCGTGCTTTAAACAGCTGAGCCACAAGATCGTCTTCTTCGGTCTCGAAAGAATCTAGAGACCCACTACCTGGTGTCCACTAATTCCCCCATCATTGTTTTCGCCCACATGAAGACACGCGTCATTTGCCTCCCTCTCAAAGAGCATCGCCCGGATGCAAAGTCTGTAATGAAGTTTTTTTTTCTCAAGAAAAGTCTCCCATCATTCGCTGACGTAAGGCTTCATGCGGACTACATGAACAAAATCAGGATGGTGCTGGCGACGCCTTGTACTATACGAACTGTCGGGAACAACTTCATAAGTGACGTCACTCAGCCTTTGCAGCACTAGGTACGGTCCGAAGTATCTTCTTAAGAGCTTTTCAGAAAGTCCTCGCTTCCGTACCGGCATCCAAACCCATACTTTGTCACCACTTTGGTAGACGACTGTTCTGCAGTGAGCATTGTAACGACCTGCATCGTACTCTTGCTGCTGGCTGATGCGTAAACGTGCAAGTTGTCTAGCTTCTTCCGCGCGTTTGGTAAACGTGTCGGTATCCGGGACGATGTCGTCGCCTTCGTGCGGTAACATTGCATCTAACATGATTCGTACTTGGCGTTCATGAACGAGGCTGAGCGGTGTCATGCGGGTCGTTTATTGCTTGGCAGTGTTGTATGCAAACGTTATGTATGGCAAGATTTGATTCCAATTTTTGTGTTCAACGTCTACGTACATTGAAAGCATGTATTCAATGGTTTTGTTTAGACGCTCTGTCAAGGCCGTTCGTCTGCGGGAGGTAGGCGGTGGTCTTACGATGTTTCGTTCCACTCAGCATCAATACATGGTCCAAAAGAGCTGCCGTAAATGCGGTACCTTTGTGATTACGACGGTAGGTGCACCATGCCTCAGTACAATATTCTCAATGAAAAATCTTGCCACTTCCGCTGCTGTACCTCTCTGGATAGCCTTTGTCTCGGCATAACGAGTCAGATAATCCGTCGCGACGATAACTCATCGGTGGCCTGCAGTAGAAGTATGGAGTGGGCCCAAAATGTCCATGACAATCTGGCGGAATGGAGTCATTGGGACCTGTACGGGTTGCAGGAGGCCAACTGGTTTAGTTGGTGGTGACTTGTTTCGCTGGAAGTCTAGACAGGTACGAACGTGGTTCTTCGCGGCTGTGGTTAGTCTTGGCCAGTAATACCTTTGCTGTACCCTAGCCAACGTTCTTGTGTAACCAAAGTGGCCAGAGGTAACCTCGTTGTGGCATGCTTTCAGTACTTCGGTGCACAGGGCTGCTGGGATGACGAGTAGATAGGCAGATCCCGTTGACGAAAAATTTTTTTGTGGAGTACTCCGTAAATAAAACGATGACAATACTCTTGCGAAAACTCTTGGCGCCTACCGAGAACTGCCCTCCAAGTAGGTAATTAAGCCAAGCAACTCAGCGTCGTCACGTTGTTGCTGCGCAATGGTGGTTGTGTCGAGGACACCGAGAAGTGATGTTTCCTCCTCCTCGGGTAGGGTCGCCGACTCAATGGGTCAATGGGACAAACAGTCTTCGTCCATAAGACGCTTCCCTGACTTATGTACGACTGCCATATCGAATTCCTGCAGCCTGAGACTCCGACGCGCTAATCAGCCGGTAGGGTCTTTAAGATTTGTTAACCAACACAGTGAGTGGTGGTCGCTAACTATTTTGAAGGGGCAGCCATATAAATACGGACGAAATTTGTAGCCGCCCATACCATGGCGAGACATTCCTTCTCAGTCGTGGAGTAATTACCGTCAGCGCTTGTTAACGTTCTGCTTGTGTAACCGATTACCCTTTCTGTGCCTTCTTGCTGCTGCACAAGCACAGCTCAAAGACCAACATTGCTAGCATCGGTGTGAAGCATCGTAAGGGCTCTCTCGTCGAAGTGGGCAAGGACTGGAGGTGTTTGTAGTCGCTGGCGAAGATCGTTAAAAGCAGCTTCCTCCTCGTTATCCCACTCAAAGATGACATCTTCTCTTGTGAGGCGAGTTAACGGCGATGCTATGCGTTCGAATTCTGCGGTAAATCGTCGATATTATGCACAGAGGCCGAGAAAGCGTATGACAGCCTGTTTATCGGTCG
The DNA here is from genome assembly GCA_013436015.1 of Rhipicephalus annulatus. Lineage (NCBI taxonomy): Eukaryota > Metazoa > Arthropoda > Arachnida > Ixodida > Ixodidae > Rhipicephalus > Rhipicephalus annulatus. The sequence goes on from WOVY01010314.1 coordinate 368,367, forward strand.
GCATAGGGAACTGTTCTACGGCTGCGATTTTTTTCAGGATTGGGACGAACACCTGCCTAACTGACGACATGACCAAGAAATCGCAGCTCTTCGTTGCAAAAGTGGCACTTCTCAGGCTTCAACGTCAGGCCCGCGGACTGTATGGCTCGTAGCACCACCTCAAGTCTCTCAAGGTGCTCGTCATACGTTGCAGAGAACACTATGACGTCGTCCAGATATACTAGGCGAGTTTTCCACTTCAACCCAGAAAGCACGGTATCCATGAGTCTTTGAAAGGTAGCAGGCGCTGGGCACAAACCGAATGGCAAGACCTTAAATTCATACAACCCATCTGGTGTTACAAAAGCGGTTTTCTCATAATCTCTCGGGTCCACCTCAATTTTCCAATATCCACTCCGCAAATCCATGGAGGAGAAGTATCGAGCATGTCGATGTCTGTCGAAAGAGTCGTCTATACGCGGTAGTGGATATACGTCTTTCTTGGTCACCTCCTTTAGCTTCCAGTAATTCACACAGAAGCGCAGGCTGCCGTCCTTTTTCTTAACGAGGACTACAGGTGACGCCCAGGAGCTCTGTGAATGCTGAATGACGTCATTTTCAAGCATTCTGTCTACCTGCTGTTGTATCGCTTCACGTTCTTTTATAGCCACGCGATAAGGCTTCTAGTGAATAGGTCTCGCCGTTTCGTCGGTAATTACTCGATGCCTGGTTAGAGGCGAGCGGCCAATTTTTGATGTTGTCGAAAAAGCAGTCTTGAAATTTGGCCAGTAGCTCAAGGAGTCTGCGTCGGTCGTCTTTCGGCAAAGTAGTGCTAACGTCCAGAACAGGCGCCGAATCAAGATTTAGCGACTCATCGACTACCGCCAAGCAGCCTTTGGCATCTACGACATCGTCGAAGTAAGTGACAGTCGTGCCTTTAGGAAGGTGCCGGCGCTCAGCACTGAAATTGGTCAGCAGCATGTCCGTGTTTCGAGAAGCAACTCTGACGATACCTCGTGTAACAGAAATATCGTGGGTGAAGAAAAGCGAGCTTGTTTGGTCTGCAACTTCTTCGGTGTCACACTGAGCAGCGGTGGCCGCCGAAACAAGCGTGCATGACCTAGGAGCGAGAACCACGTCATCTTCAGTAATACGCAGTTGGTTTGGTCGTGCCTCTGTAGAATTGGGTAAGCCCAAACTGTTGCAAAACATAATCAAGCTCTCTGGTATGTTGATGACGGCGTCGTATTGCCGTAAAAAATCTATGCGAAGAATTACATCTCTGCAGCATGCGGCGATAACGACGAACGATGCAGTGAAAGGAGAACCTCTGATGTCAATTTTTGCGGTACATCTTCAAGACGGCATCAGTAACTGGCCCCCTGCCGTTCTTATGTGAGGGCCTGTCCACGGCGTCTACACTTTTCTGAGGCTGTCGGCGAGGTCCTGACTGATAATAGCGAAGTCGGCACCAGTGTCGACTAAAGCTGTAACTTTCTGACCGTCAGGAAGAACACTAAGGTCGGCAGTCACAATTTCATCGTTTTCACGGGTTATGGGCTGTACGACGTCATGCTGTGGGGCCTTCTTGTCGTCATCTTTATAGCCTGCAATGTTGCCCCCGGAGGTCACCACCCTCAGTTTCCCCGTCGCGGGCTAGGTGACCTTCTTGTAATAAGGTCCGCAGTAGGTGCGGCGGTGCGACAAAGGCGAACGCGCGGGTGACGGAGCGCCGGATCGACGTCTCAGACTAGGTGGGTGAGTAGGCATTGCCTCCTTTGCAGTGGCACAGCCATCCTCAAAGTGAGAACGGGCTCCATAGAAAGGGGTGTCGTCACGGCGTGGTGTGTATTCGTCGTTGGCACATCGACCGTCAAAGCATGGTCGATGAGGATGGAATGAATCACCTCGATGCCAGCAATTACAGGCAATATAGCCTGCACCTCCGCAATGAAAGCACAGTCTTTCCACTTTGCGCCATGCATCGGTTTTCCGGGTCGGTGGACGTCTGAGCATCTCCCCTGGTGTCGCTGCCCATGGGATGGCTGTAGACGGCTGGTTGTATGGCTGTAGCATGGGTGGATAATTCAGTGTCTGCAGTTGCGGCAGAGACCAGGGGGCTATGGGCACCTGGTGGTAGAGCATCGGCATAGCGGGTGTTGGACGTCGGAGAGCGGCAGTGTAGCTCATAGGACGCTGCTGAGTATCAGGACCAGTCGTAGACAACGCTTGGTGAATTTCGTCGCGTACGACTTCAGCGATCGACGCGATGGGATTTTCAGCAACCGGAGTCCGTAACCTCTGCAGTTCTTCGCGAACTATCTCCCTAATCAACTCTCGTAAGGAGGTCTGATTCTCAGACGTCATGACGTTAGCGTTGGTTGGGACATTGTAGACCATGCGGTCATATTGCCTGCAGCGTTGATGAAGGGCCCGCTCGATAGCCGTAGCTTCCTTAATGAAGTCAACCACGGTACTTAGAGGATTGCGCAGTAGCCCGGTGAAAAGCTGTTCCTTGACACCGTGCAAGAGGTAACTCATCTTGTTAGCTTCAGTCATGTGTGGGTTAGCTCGATAAAAGAGACGAGTCATGTCCTCGGCAAACATTGCAACGGTTTCGTTGGGTTTTTGAACCTGTATCTCCAATGACTGCTGCGCAAGGTCTCTTCTATCGACATTGGCGAAGGTAACGACGAACTTCTGTCGAAAGTCAGGCCAAGCTGACAAATCGCCTTCTCTATTTTCATACCAAGTACGAGCACCGTCGTCAAGGTAGAAATAGACGCGAGAAAGCTTTTCCTGTTGCGACCACTGATTGACCTTGGCAACACGCTCGTAGTTGTCAAGCCAGACGTGAACGTCTTCATGGGCACTGCCACTAAAGCGATCGGAAACGAGGGGTTGAAAGATGGTCACCTGAGATGGGGGCGTCAAAAAGCTGCCTTGGGGCACCTGTTGTGGGCTTGTGTTGGCCATTGGTTGAGGTGTAAGGTGCCTAGGAGGTTCCGGCGAGTGAGTGAGCTCTGGTGCGTGACCTCGCAACCATCTACATGAGCGATGCACCGGAATTGCTACCGGTGACAATGATTCTGGACTCGATGAACGGCTCTCAGCAGGCGTGTGGTGTGTCAGACAGGGTTGCGGCCTAGCACCTCCACCAGAGTCGCGGTACAACGTGAATAAAACACAGGTACACCTTGAGGCAACAAAAGCAGCATGTTTTAACAGCTGAGCCACAAGATTGTCTTCTTCAGGCTCGAGTGAAGCTAGAGCCCACTACCTCGTGTCCACTAAATCACTCATCATTGTTTTCGTCCACTTGTAGACGCGCATCAATATTGTCGCGGGAGGAAACGACAAAAGCGGTGTAGCGAACGGTTGGTTACTTTCAACCTCAGCCGCCAACAGCTTCTTCCTTCGAAGCCTCAACTGACACTAGCGCATGACATTACCCTGTACCCACGAGAAAGAAGTGCTTCGGGTCGATATCATTGTTTGCAACAAAAATAAAAGGTAAGACGAGAAAGCAAGTGACCACTTGAATAGTAAAAGACAAAATTAAACGAAAACAAAAAGAGACACAATGAACTTGACTGCAGGCGTGGTACACCAAAGTTTGTATCTTGCAGTCAGCGCAAGATACCACGGTCTTCTTAAGTGTGAACCACATAAAAAGACCGTGGTGCACGGGAACGGCGAGATGTCTCCGCTGGAACAACTTCATAGTTCACTTCGCCAGTGCAATGCGGAACGCGGTAGGGTTCAAAATACCGACACAATTTTTATAAGCGGCCGCGTTGTCGTATTGGCATCCAAATCTGGACAAGAGCACCCGTTTTGTAGGCCACCGATCTGGGATAGCTCTTGTCTCGGCAAGCGTCTTGGTCTTGACGAAACGAAATGCGTTGCCACGCAAGATTTCCTGCTGCATTAGCGCGCTGAACGAAGGCGTTTGTATGCGGAGAGCTGGTGGCAGACGGTGTCGGCAGGAGCATTACATCAAGCATCGTGGTGACATCGCGGCCACAAACGAGTCTAAAAGGTACAAATCCAGTGGTTTCCTGTAGAGCCGTGTTGTAGGCAAATGTTACGTATGGGGGGACTTTGTCCCAATTCTGGTGATCCGAGGCTACATACATCGAAAACATATTTGCAGTCATTTTGTTAAGGCGCTTGGTTAAGCCGTTGTTCTGCGGGTGATATGCTGTTGCTTTTTGGTGTGTGGTACCATTCAGCTGCAAGATATCACAGACAACTGCCCCGTGACGGCTGTACCGTGATCTGTGATAACACCTGCTGGGTCACCATCGCATAGAACGATGTTTTTGACGAAGAAGTTGGCTACATCGAAAGCAGTAGCTCTATAAACGGCTTGGGTTCCACATAATCTTGCCAAATAGTTGGTAGCGACAACAATCCAGTGGTTCTTAGTTGTAGGCTTGAGAAACGACCCGAGCGAATCTTTGCCAACCTGTTCGAAAGATGCGTGCAGATGTCTGACAAGCTGGAGGAGACCGGCTGCTTTCATAGAGGAAACTTTGCCACGTTTACAAGCAGTACAAGTTTTGACACACTGTTTCAAGGTTTTTGCGAGTTCCGCGAGTAGTAGTTATGTTAAATCTTCACCAAGGTGAGTGTGAAGCCAAGATGCCCGGTGATGGCTCGTCTTTGCGCGCACGTAAAACGTCATCGCGAGGGAAGCAGGAACTACTAGCAGGTGAACAATTTGCGTGGGATGAAATTGGCACTTGTAGAGGACGTTGCGTAGACAGAAAGATGACAAGTCACGAGCAAACTGACGGGGAGGATTGTGGCCGACGTCCTTCGAAGTATTCGATTGGTAGTTGCAGTTCTGGGTCTTGGCGTTGCTGTTGGGCCACTATAGAAGATGATAGAGTGGAAAGAAAACCGCAGACTTCGTCATAATTATCTGGAGTGGTGTCTAGGTGGGCACAACAAAGGCAGTCGGTGTTGACGTGTTTCTGATCAGACCAGTACATGATTGTCAAGTCGAATTCCTGCAGCCGAAAGCTCCATCTCGCAAGGCGATTCGAAGGATCCTTGAGATTCGCCAACCAGCAGAGAGAGTGGTGATCACTGACGATTTGGAAGGGGCGTCCGTACAAGTATGACCGGAACTTTGTAATAGCGCATACCACAGCCAGGCATTTTTTTGGTTGTTGAATAGTTATTCTCGGCAGAAGACAACGCGCGGCTAGCATAGGCAATAACGCGTTGAACGCCATCTTATAACTGCACGAGAATGGCTCCAAGATCCAGGTTGCTAACATCATTCTGCAGTTGCATATCTGCTTCTGTGTCGGTTGCTACTACTATCCAGCGCTTCCCAAACGATGTGATAGAAAATGGTCCTAGCAAATCCATTCCGACCTGCTCAAACGGAATTTTCGGTGGCTCTATCGGTTTCAAAAGACCTGCTGGTTTTAGGGGTGGTACTTTGCGTCTTTGGCATTCTCGACATGATCTTACGTAATGCTGTACTGAATCCATCAATTTTGGCCAGTAATATCTCTGGCGGATTCTTGCCAAAGTTCCTACTAATGCCCAAGTGACCTGCCGATGGGTCATCATGACACGCTTCTAAAATTTCCGCTCGCAGTAATGATGGTATCAGCAGTAGGAACAGTTTCACCGGTGTGTTGAAAGTTTCTCTTGTAGAGAACGTTGTTGCGGAGGACGTAGCAACGTAGTCCACGGACGAAAACTCGCGGTACTTCGACTTGCTGCCCCTCTAAGTATTAAATGAGCAGAAGTAACTCTGGGTCTATACGCTCATCATGAGACATCTTCGACACATTCACAGCTACAAGAAATGCGGAATCTTCATGCTCAGTAGATGAGGTCTGGACTGGGGCTCGTGACAAGCAATCCGCGTCATTGTGCTTGTGGCCATACTTGTAAACTACGGTGATGTCATATTTCTGTAGGCGCAGGCTCCATCTAGCAAGTCTTCCGGAAGGATCCTGGAGGTTTGCAAGCCAACACAACGACTGATGGTCGCTGATGGCTTGGAATGGTCTACCGTATAACTTATGGACGGAACTTACTGATGGCCCATATAAGAGTGAGACATTGCTTTTCTGTAGCTGAATAATTATGCTCAGCTTTCGACAAAGTGTGGCTTGCATAAGAAATAAATTTTTCTTCCTTGCTCTGCCACTGAACAAGAACAGCACCGAGGCCAACGCTGCTGCGTCTGTATGAATGTCCGTTTCGGCATCTTCATAAAAATGGGCGAGTATGGAAGGCGACTGCAAACGCTGTCGCAACTCAGAGAAGACGTCTTGTTGCCCTTGCTGCCAGATGAATGGTACACCTTTCTTTGTAAGCCGTGTCAGTGGTTCCGCAATCATGGAGAAGTCTTCAAAGAAGCTCCTATGGTAAGCACAAAGCCCCAGGAAATGGCGCATAGCTTTTTTGTTTCTTGGCCTTCGGAAATTTTCGACCGAAGTGATCTTGTCCGGATCTCGGCGGACACCGTGAGAACTGAAAATTTGCCCGAAGAACCGAAACTCACGGAATCCAAAGTGGCACTTTTCGGGATTGATTGTAAGTGCAGCCATGCGAATAGCGTCCAGTACCGTTCTCTATCTCTGTACGTGCTGCTCGAACATAGTGGAAAAAATTACTACGTCATCAAGATAGACAGGGCATGACTGCTTTTTGAGGCTGGATAGCACAGTGCCCATCATCCTCTGGAAGGTAGCGGGAGCAGAACACAAATCAAATGGGAGTACTTTGAACTCGTAGAGTCCGTCGGGTGTTACAAATGCTTTCTTCTCACGATCTCGTTCGTCAACTTCTATTTGCCAGTACTCGATATTTAGGTCCAACGATGAAAAAAAATGAGCATTTCGCAGCTTATCTAACGTATCATCGACTCATGGGAGTGGGTACACGTCCCGCTTCGTGAGGAGGTTGAGTTTTCTGTAGTCAACACAGAACCGCATGGTGTTGTCCTTTTTCTTCACAAGAACTACCAGCGATGCCCATGGGCTTTTGGAGGGCTGTATGACATCGTCTTGCATCTCTGTACTTGCTTCTTTATCGCCTCCCTTTCTTTCGGAGCTAGTCGGTATGTATGCTGACATATTGTTGTAACATGTCCTTCGATTAGAATGCGGTGTTTTGCTACGGGAGTACGTCGGACTTTCGATGAAGAGGAAAAACACTCTGGGAATTCATTTATCAACTCCACAATCTGGTCTTTTTGCACAGATGAAAGCTCCCGGTCAATATCTATTTTTCAGAGGACAATGTTCGCTGTTGAGCAAGTTGTTGGTTTTTTTTCTATGGTGCAAACATAAGAGACTTTTACGAAGTCATGCAGTGATGCTATGGCTGCTCCCATCACCACATGCTGTACCTCGTTGGTAAAGTTAGTCAATAGCACATCGTATATCCGTTCCGCAGGTTCACTAGACCTCTCGCCACGCGTATTTCTTTTGTGAGTAGCAGTTCGATATTTCCATCAGCTAGCCCGGCATATTCACGAAAAACGTCACTTTTCACGGCAACTGTCATGCTGCTACGTGGCGACACTGTCACACCTTAATCCACAATATGACGAGACGACACGATCGGTTGCTCCACATGACACGCGGCAACAGCGTTTTCTGTAGAGAAAGAAACTTGCAATTTCTGCAAGTCGATCAATAGCACTGTTTGCTTGCAGGAAGTCCACTCCCAGAATTGCCTCACGGGAACATTCGGAGAGAACACTAAAACTGCTGACGTACACATGGCCTCTTATTTCCACTCTCGCTGTGCACAATCTTACGGGGCTAAGTGTCCTCCGGCGGTGCGTATCTGCGGTCCAGTTCAATGAGTGAGCACTTTCTTCAGCTTCTTTGCGAGCTTGCTACTTATTACGGAGTAGTCTGCACCAGTGTCGACTAACGCTATGGTCTCAACGATGTCAATTTCGAGTTGTAGCTCGGATGTCACGTCGCCATTACTGCACTTGTCCGTCTTATCCGTTATTGTGTCAGTGTCGTCGTCTGACCAGTTAACGATGGAGGGTTTTGAGTTTTCCTAAAATCTGCGGCCCTGCCTCCACAGGCCACTGGTTCTAATTTTCCCGTCGTGGGCTTGGTGAACGACGCCTCCGGAAAGTAGATGATGGGCGTGGGCTTGCCGAAGTATTGCGCATCGGTGCAATCGAACGCGATTGATGTCGCTTAATGTTTGGAGAGGCATAGCGCGAAGATAAAAATTCTTCGATTTCGTAAGGGCGCTCACCATTACGAGGGCAGGCTGCATTCACAGGGAAGCCACGTAGCCCGACCCGACGGTAGTGGCATGTCCAATAAAGATGACCTGCCTCCCCACAATGGTAGCAGAGGGGCCACCGGTCTGCAGTGCGCCATGCATCACTTTTACGGGGTCTCGCATCTGGCATCGGTGGTGGCGTACTGCAAGCAAACGTCGGTGGCATAACGGGAGCTTGTGCAAAGTTCGGGCGTCTGATGTGTTGCCGTACGACTTGCGCGTACGACAGCTGTGGCTGAAGTTCTGAGTGCGTGCAGTTAGGCACCTCAGGCTGTGGTTGAAGATTTGCTTGCCGTACTTTGTCACCTACAACGTCCGCGATTGAGGGCATCGCTAGACGACATTGGGCGAGTCGCGATTTCTGGAGCTCCTTCTTAACGATATCCTTCACCATTTCTTGGAGGATGTCGGTGTTTGTGGGGAGGGTTGTTGAATCTGCCCTAACTGAAGAGACGTCGAAGTGTCTGTTGTACAGTCGCGCACGTTGCTTATAGTGTCCTTTTCAATGTCGTTGCTTCGGACGGAAACTCCGCCGCAGTTTGCGGTGGATTACGCTTTAGGCCAGCAAAAATCTATTCTATTACTTTGCGTATTAGTTGCCGCAATTTCTTCTCCTCGGCAATGTTTTGGTCGGCTTGGCGAAAAAGCCGCGACATGTCCTCTATGTACAAGGCCACGCTCTCGTTATTCTGTTGTTTCTTCGCCTGAAGAGGAGCCTCTGCCTTCTCTTTGTGGTCCATGTTCAGATAGGTTGCGATTAGCTCTCGTCGAAAGTCGTCCCACAACAGCAAGGACGCTTCGTGGTTCTCAAACCACGTACGTGCCAAATCTTGCAGGGTGACGTACCCGTAACGAAGTTTCTGGGCTTCGCCCCAACCATTCAAACGTGCAACTCGCTCGAAGCCTTCGAGCTCGTCCTCGGCATCTTCAATAGTGTCACCGTGGAAGACCTCCGGTGTACGTCCTGAATCCACGATGAGGTGAGATGGAGATGGCATCGACTGGGTGGCCATAGCAGTGACGCTTGTGCTTGAGGTCTCAACAGGTATTGCTGAATCAATTAGGGGGCCAAACACGAGCTGCTCACCACGTAGTCGGCGACTAGTGCGTGGGTGCACAGGTTTTAATTCTGCTGGCTCCAATTTTCTGGCATCTGGGCTTCTCACTCCTGCCTGTGGTGGGTTTGGAATCATACCCAGAACTTCCACCAGAATGTTAACAATAAATATAGCACCTGGTACTATACAAATAATTTATTTAGGGCGAACCTGTGCCCGTAACTCAAAACTAAATGGTCCGCCAAAATGTCTCTTGCTCGCTGTTTGCTTTCTTGCTTATTCCTTTCTTTTGTGGCTCTCACCCACTAAGGGGGATTGGCCAAGAAGCTGGTGGTTAATGCTGGTCAATAACTATAGATTTTCTAGACTAGGGGAATATGATTACTGTGTTTTGACTGTGAAATTATTTTGGCGCAATGTAAAAAAAGGGGGAAAGAAATAATAGGAATTGTTGAATATCTGAGGTGGAATCGTTATATGAAATTCTCCTGAAAGTTGAATCATTGCAGTGTATCAGCTAAATAATAAGTGGTAATGTGGTTTGTAAAATTCGAGAGCTGATCGCTGACTGAGCAAGATCGAAAACCGGCAAGATAAAAATTTTTATCTGATGTAAGCCAAGTTTCTTGACAAATTATAATATGAAGATTAAAATTATTGCAAAAGCAATGTAAGTTGGTTGAGGCTGAGCATATAGAACAACAGTTCCACTGTAGTACCCTCAACTTACCTATGGTGTTGGTCGCGCCGCAGAGGCACATGTCACGCCCTTGTTAGCATCTTCACACGAAATAGTTGTCCATTTTGTTTAGATTTGGACTTGAGATCGGTGAAGATAGGGGATATGGTACGTTTATTAGTTGGTATATCGAGTTCCATATCTGTTGCAGCATGTGTGCTCAGCTGAGGCGTATCTCGGTCTAAGTGCGCCTGTGTTCCTGACTGCTTAGCCTTAATTGCCTGCAGATGCAGAAAGTTCGTCCATCACTACGTTCCGCAGCTGAGTGGAATCGCTGGTAGTGTCCTATACTCCAGGTTCTGTACTAGTCTCTACTATTTGCCCAATCTGTCTTGAATGAATTTGCACCAAAGATTTGGAAAGGTTAGAATTGAATTTATTCAATGCCTTACTCACTACTTTTTCCTTTTCCCCAGCAGTTCCAATAGCCTGCCATAGATTTGAGTCCATACTGGAAGTGTAGCGCGCTGTAATGCCAGAGTACCCAAAAGCCCCATTTCTAACTATGTCAATGGCTCTCCTTTGAGAACAGCGGCGGTGGTCAATAACTTTCAGGATTTGAACCTCCTGGAAACGAGTTGGACAGTCAGAGTTGTCAGCGCAGTGGCTCCCCCAACAGAGACAACACTTTTGCGCTGTTGCGGTACACTTGCTTGAAGGATGGCTCTCTCCGCAGGTGCTTCGACGAACGTTAGATTTACATCTTCCCGGACTGTGGCCAAATCTCTTGCAGTTTTTGCAAATTATAGAACCAAAGCAATGTATATAAGAAGAAGAAAAAGTGGGTGAAAAAATACCCTGCCGTGAGCAGGAATCATTCCTACGACCTTGGAATAACGCATTCGGTGCTATACCACTAAACTATCACGGCTGTTATTCCCCCAGCCACTTTATTAGGTTTATATGTGAATTTAAACATGGGAGTGTCAGTCAGCGGTACCTGTGGCCATGGCGGCGAGTATGGCCCTCCCATTTTATGAGCCTCTATGGCGGTGAAGGTGCTATACATTAGAAAAACGGGCTGTATACCCGACAAATATATTATAAAGCATGCCCCTTTCTTTTTTTTCGATGACATAAAAATTTAAGTATTCAAGAGTTAGCAGAGGATGAGTACGTTGGGCCTGAAGGTAAATTTGACGCTGTGCGAAATAGGCGCGAAATGAAACAACTTGGAAGCATAACGTGCATATTCTGCCGTTACGAGAGAAGTAGCAATAACAATACATGGTTCAAAAACAGAAATACAAAGTGGACTTTCAAGTTACAAGCGCAGCCACTTGCGACATGCCTTCAACTACATGTTACTAACAGGTTCATAAACAAATAGAAAGCCTTGCCGCGTCATCAGTCACTTGGAAGCAACATAGACACTTCAAGACAAGAAATGCTCAGCGGGCGCTTCAATGTTCGGCTGACTAGAAATATTGTTGTTCCCGTAGTGTTTTCTCTTGAATCATTGTTTCTTTAACGTCTATTTACCAGCTAGTTGTCTCGAAGCTTTCACGGGTCAGCGTAAGTGAGATAAAAATTGGGAGTCTCTGAAGCTTAAAATTGTATGCCTTAGCAATGTCTTGTATTTTATGCTGAGCTCAAAATGGCTTGTTCAGTGAAACTTTCACCTACGGCTCAAATCTGTGCAATAGGTAGCATGCTTGAAACCAAAAGAAATTGGAAATTGTACACGTGAAGTCTTTCCGTCTTCACTATGCACCCACTACGTGGGTTTAAGGGAAAAGGCGTAGGAAGGTGTGGGCCTTTTGTGACGGGTGGCCCCCTTTAAGCCATGAAGTAATCATAATCAGATCTTGTGCTGCCTGATTGCAATGTAAGCTCTTACCATGCATTATTACTGTGATATTGCATCTTGTATTGGGAAGCATGTATACAGGACTCGTGTGTTTGTGAAGTACGCAAGTTGCCATCATTGCAATCACAAGCAGGGGAGTTATCTTCATTGAATTTCCAAGCATACACGTGGCTCTGTTTTAGAGCACCCACTTGCCACGTGAAGGACCCGGGTTTAATCCTGACTCTTACAAGGGATATCTTAAAATTTGTTTTATATGCGCATTTCTCGATATTGCGGTCACACATAAGATGATGGTTTTTTTTCTCGCAACCAACGACATCAGCATCGGAAGTTTTGTTAAACGAGCTCTTAAGGCTATCGCGTTAAAATGTCTCCATTTCAAAAAGAGAAGTTGAACACCTATTTAGTTACACAGTACAGTGAAATTGCTCTTAATTCATGCCTAACATTAAATGCTTCACGAAAAAAAAATTGTAGAAAAAGTTGTGTATATGTCTGTATTGTTGTAGCAAGGACCCAAAAAGCGAAAGCCGAGAAGCCATGCTGAATTGAGATTTTTTCAGATGTGGAATGGCAATATCTTCATTTTTTTTGCTTTAAATGAAGATGTCTGGGGTTTTATTGTGCGAAGCACACTTTTGGCCAAAGGTTTGAAATTTATTCTTGTAAACTTTCAATGGAATACTTTAAATTATGAAGAAGCTGCACTTCAGATCAGGCTTATTTAATTTGCTGCGTAATAAACGACGTTGCCGGGTGGCTGATTCTAATGAGAAATCCCAAAGGCACCGACGATGTTTACGCATAAAGCGCACTTACACTAACACCAATAATAACGAACAAAATGACGGAAAGATCGGCCGTTCATCTTTAGCGAATGCTAGTCTGTTGAAGAACCGATCACAAGTAAAAGCTGCCACGCCATGAGAAAGACAAAACGAGCCCTTTGGCACGATAAGCTGCGGCAGGCATATCCCAAGAGACATATACTGCAGACACACTTTAGGAACAACATTCCCGCTCCTTAACCACTCAGACGTGGGTGACTGATGATGGTGCAAGCACCGGCTGCACTTCCGCTTTATCGATTGCAGCTTGCTGTATCTGGCACCACATCATTCAATGCCCACTACCGATGCAACGCTCCTATCAGGGCCAAAAAAAATGTGGCTAGACACGCACTGACAATATTCATTTTGGAGTTCAAACATATGGTAATACACTTCTTTTTTTTTTCGTGCCAATCACCATGCTATTTTGTACATGGCCAAACCATTAAAGGCTAAGGAATATGTGATGTTAGTTACCGAGTGGACCCTTCCGCTACAAACTCTCGTGAGTATGGCGTGGCCAATTCAATACTCATATTTTATTGTGTAACCGTACTTAGGCTTCGTATTGCAGATTGTAGAACAACAAATTCTAGGGCTCTTGGAACTAAAACTACCATTAGCTCACTATCCAGAAGAGGGTGTCAGAATTTGTGCTCTGTCTTTACGAAAAGGTTTTGACCATGAACGTCAATATCTACGTCAAGATGAAGGTCCCGCTTACGGGAGAACACGACGTATGTGCATTTTTGAGCAATAAAAATTAGCAGATCCCACGTACAGTTGGAATCGATGATATGCGAAGCATAAATGAGAAATATTGATATGTCAGTTTAAAATCAGCACAACGTTACGAGGTGGAGCTAAATGATGCCGTACATGACTTCCTGTCATGATTATCATATTTGAATGTGTCGTTTACCTTCGTCATCTATTCACGCGCACGCTGTGAGTGTGGTATGTTGTCATGTTCATACATGAAACGCGTGTCAGAATTATCATGTTGGCACCAGTCTTATATTTCGTCATCCATTGACGTCACGTAACACCAAATTTGGTATATGTAAAGCTAGCAAAACGGCCTCGAGCGCATCATGAAGGGCCCATTATACTCTAATGTAGCCTTGACAGGCGCGCACGCTGGGCACTGCGACGCTACGTTAGCAAAACGCGAGCACTAATTGACACCAGGCGTGACCAGCGTCCGTCGGTGCGGCCCAACGGCAGCCGGCGTGAAATGCGACATGCTACATTTCGCGCCGATGCCATAGAGTAACATTACTCTATGCTGATGCGTCACCCTGACAACACTGCGTCTCCCTCCTTTCGTGACGGAGGTACGCCGGGCGCGCTGAAACACGCATGCGTCAAGGCAACGCTGCGCGGCGTGCGCCTGCGAGTACACTCGCAGGCGCACGGTGGTGGCACCTGCCCGTCGCTTTGCGTTCTACACCTTATCGCCTCCGAGAATGCACGCATCTTTCTCCGCAGGAACGCAGACATTCCTTCGTTTTCGAAGATAACTGCCAGATGGCGCCCGTGGCTAACGTTCCTTAAGGTCCCTAGATGAAACAAGGTAGCGTCACTCATTGTTCTCGAGCCGTCCTCCTCACTCTCTCGATTACTCCTCTTTTTCTCTGTCATCCGTGTCTGTAATTGGTGCATTACTTGCACGTGATCTTGCAAATGGATGGTGGTGTTATTTATTATTATGCAAAAGGTTCAAAACGAGTACGCATGCGCATATGGCTCCAGCCGGATTCTCGCCGTGACCAAAGACAAAATCGTAGCCAGAACATAAACTGAAGAGGAGGAGCGTTTCGGTGTGCGATAAGTCGACTAAGATTGTTTCGCCATGCTCGTTCAATGCAACATCTGCGTTTTTCAGCAATGCTGCGTTGCCGTAAACAACAGAAAATGGTTTCGCTCTCTTCAACTTACCTCGTGCTTTCCGAGATGAAGCGCACCCTGAGGTGCAACTATGAACCATTTCACGCGAATGCTTTCGTGCAACTCCGTCAACGTATGTCGACGCGGATCTGCGAAGCGAGTTCACTTGTCGGTTTTCATTGAAACGCCAGGCGCGCGTCTAATGCGTGTCTAGTGCATGCCAGGTGGTACAAATACATGTGGGTATGCACGTATACAGAGCAGCTGTAGGTTGTAATCAACGTACCTTCAGAAACATTTCACTCTTGACCAGTTCCCGCTTGAGCCGAAACGCGCTGCTTAGAGACACCTCACCAGTAGAACTCTCACTTTTCAGGAAGTTCCCAGCACCGCATCAGAATCACTTGGCATCACGATTGTCCAAATGGGCACATTTAAAAAAAAACGTCATCGCAGTGCTGCTGGACGAGTGCTCGTACCAGTCTGGTCGTAGTTTTTTTTTCTTGCGTGTGCACAAGCCGGTTGTAATCAATCGTCACAACGTCACGCCCTGTGGCCACTTACAGGATCCAGCAAGAAGCACGTTCACTGTGTCACAGCACGAACAAAACACAATCGGAGAAGTGGACTAGTTAGAACTTGACGAAATACCGCGGCCGTGGAACTAAAATGTACTACGCGAGACGCCATGGCTAGTGCTGTAAAGTATAGAACTGCACAACGTTGCCGGTTGAGTAACGCACATACCGCTTGCTCTTGTGTTGTGCCGTTTATGTTCATAAAGGTAACTGTTTATTCTACGTCTTATTTCGTTCCATTTTGTTTCATTTACATCTATTCACCAGTAGCAACAAAACCCAAACATTCGCTTTTGGATGAAAGTTTTGAAACTTCTAGGGGGCGCTTCAGGCAAATAAGCGATGAGGAAAAGGGAGGGTGTCGCTACCTTGGAAAATTGTTTCATATAGGAACCTTAGCGAGTGTATGGCAGGACTGCCGCCTTGCGTGGCAATGCCAGCGTGACGCGGCGAAATGAACGCCGGTGAGCACGCGCACCGCGTCATGCAAAATTGTGTTGGCGTCTTGACTGTGACATGTAGCCATGTTCTCACATAACATGCATTTCTTGATTGTTATGTTTGCACCAGTCACATGCCTTCCTCATCCTTTTTCGTCACGTAATATCAAAATTGGCATATGTGAAACTCGCAAAACGGCCGAGAAAGTATCGTGAGTGCGGCGTGTAGTCAGCTTCTTACGTGACACGCGTTTCATATTATCATCTTTGCATGTGTCATTTACCTATGTTGCCTGTTCGCGTCTCGTAATACCGAGTTTGGTACATGTGAAGCTAGCGAAACGGCCGCGAGCATATCATGAGCGTAGCATGTAGTGATGTTGTTACATGACACGCATCTCATGTTTGTCATTTTTGCACCAGTCACATACCTTCGTCATCCATTCACGTCCCGTAATACCGAATTTGGCATAAGTGAAGCTAGCGAAACGGCCGCCAGCGCATCATGAGCGTGGCATGTAGTCATGTTTTTCATGATGCGTATTTCAAGATTATCATGTTTGCACCAGTCAAATACCTTTGTCCACGCAGTCGCGTACCGTAACTACCAATTTTGGTATATGTGAAGCTAGAGAAATGGCCGCGAGTGCATCATGAGCGTGACATGTAGTCATGTTCTTGCATAATACGCATGTAATGATTTTAATTTTACGGTCTGTCTCCCTTGTTCACCATGCAATAACGCCATACAATACCAGTTTTGCAACATGTCATGTGAGCAAAACTACCACAAGAACAGCAAAACTAAGAAATGTAAATCATAATATTCATGACACAAATGTCAGGATTTTCATGTTACAACTAGTAACATATGTTTCTCAAACATTCATGTTATGCTATACCAAGTTTGGCATAGATACCATCGAAACTGCCAGGAGAGCTAAAAGTCGTAAGTGGCTAGAGAGAAAGATAGATTGATACGCTCAAAGTCGCTGATGTTCGCTAAGAAATGATTCGCATTTAAAATTGAAACCATTCCTTTCTCCCAAATTTGTGATCTTGTTCAGACCTAGCTGAACCTGCCCCGGGCACTTTATCAGACTGCATGATTTCAAAGCAATTTTCTCATCATCGTTATATCAGCGATACAACACATTTCATGCGTTGTAAAGACACAAGAATTGCATTTTGGTAACAAAAAAGAGCACAACTAATTACACCACATTTCAGCACTTTCGTCTCTTGCACAAGTGTTTTAGACAGCGCATTACTCACCCGAACACAGAAAGTCCAGTTGGACATGTAGCTGACGATGTCGTAAGCCTTTCTCATATCGAGGAACACAGACAGAAAGAACTCTTTGTGCGCGTAGGCGTCTAAGATGTGTGAATTGATATGTACTAGATGGTCAATTGTGGGTTCTCCTCCTCAAAACTCACATTGGTACGAGTCAAGTAGACTGTTTTAAGGAAGTGTATTAGGCACCTGTCTACCATCGTCTACAAAAGTTTACAAAGACAGCTTTTTAGCGCGATAAGCTTGTAACTCACCCCGAAGGATGGGTCCTTGCCTTATTTCAAAGTCGGAATGAGAATAGCCTCTTTTCAAGAAGCAGGCATCTCGCCTGTAAACCATAAATCATTGTAGAGAGAAATTAGGATTCTCTTTGTTTCTACAGGTAGAATCTTCAACATTTCACATGATACACGCTTAGAACATGGAGCGGATCCTGCTTCTCGGAGCTCCAAGCTACGTTGACAGCAAAGAATGCGCACGCCACGATTATGGGGGCACCACACGTTTAGTCAAAAATTTGTTTTACTTAGGGACATCTGCGAGACACTCAAAAGTTAGGGCCCTCGCAAGTTCGCCCGTTTCTGGTGATCTAGTGGTTGTGGTGCTAGATTGCTGACCTGAAGTCAAGCGGTCCCGGTCGTTGCAGCTGCATTACGATGGTGACACAGCGCTCCACGATTCTGTACGTCGATGTAGGAGCAGGATAAAGAACACCATATACGTGTTATCCAGTTGCTCAACTGGATAACACGTATTCTCTACTAGAGTTGTGTACTGCTATATCACTAACCCGCGTAAGAACGGCAACCGGTCCCGACAACCTATCGTACAGTGTTCTGAAAAATCTAGGACCCAAGGGCATGCCGGTTGTTCTGCAGATATACAACGACATGTGGACGAAGGCGCACGTTCCAATGGGATGGAAGGTCGCGAGAATCGTCCCTTTATGAAGCCCGGTAAATCACCGCTTTCGCTTGACTCATTCCGACCAGTCAGCCTCACTAGCTGTGTATCTAAAGTAATAGAAAAAATGGTTGACAGAAGATTACAGTGGTGGATTGAGCTAACAACTCACTTTCAGAACAGATGGCTGGCTTCAGGCGGCGATGCACCATGGATTGCGTCTTAGACCTCGTCACATTTGTAGAACATGAGATGAGCTGTGGAAACATGGCTGTTGTGGCGTTCATAGATATTAAGAAGGCGTTCGACTCTGTGAGCCACCTTTGTGTGCTGCTCGGGCTTACCCCACTAGGCGTTCATGGTCGTATCCTTCAAAGAATCGCCAACTTCCTATGTAACATAAAAATATACATTTCAGCCAATAACGAAGACAGTGATCGCTTCAACATAACCAGAGGTGTACCCCAAGGAAGCACTCTAAATCCGCTTCTTTTCAATGCTGCAATGGCAGGTCTTCCAGAAGTACTGCCCGAAGCCTTGAACATATCCATGTATGCAGACGACATATGCATATGGACGTCTCACAAATCACTGGAAGTGATCGAACATCGGCTTCAACAAGGACTAGACGCAATAAGTTATTATCTCAAAGAGCGAGGCATGCAGATTTCTCACGCCAAATCTGTAGTTGTGCCATTCACGAGAAAAAGACTGAAAAACTTGTAGCTTTTTGTGGATGGCCAGAGAATCGAAATTGCAAGAAAGCATCGCTTCCTTGGCGTCACCTTAGATAGCCAACTCAGATGGGGTCAGCATATCGCTGATCTAGAAAATAAAGTGAACAGCACCATAAATGTTATACGTCACATCGCGGGAGCAAAATGGGGTGGTACATCAGCGTCTCTCCTCCACGTGCATTGTGCACTAATCCGACAGAAAATCGCCTACTCTGCGCCAGTTCTCCACAACATCTCTCAGACGTCACTACACTGACTTCAGCTGTTACAAGCACGAAGCTTACGCATATGTCTGAGGGTTCCACAGGCAACATCAAGTTGTTTGACACTGGCAGAGGCGAGCGAACCCAACTTTACAGTAATTAGAAATATGGAGACATGTCGGCATCCCTTTCGTCTAGTGACGCAACACCCTTCCCATTCGCTCATATCCAACGTCGTGAACCGGGCTGGAGCGCAAATACACCATGTGTACCAACAGTACGTTTCCCGGCTTCCTGTGTCGACACATTGCCCACTGGACCAAAACTACCCTCCATGGCTGCTTTAGCTACCAACTATTGAGACGTCAATAGAAGGACTTCGCAGCAAACATGAAGTGCCAACCGCTGCCACTCAGCAGTTGGCATCACATCATCTGTTTGGCAGGTACCAAGGATACACTCACGTGTACACTGACGGCTCCGTCACCAAAGAGACAGCGACATGAGCATTGATAATTCCGGCATTGCACGAAGAATATGCATGTGGGTTGGGCCACCTCTCTTCTTCAACAACATCAGAGTTCGTAGCGATTTTGCTAGCCATAAGCTTTATTAAACTATCAACGACACCTAGAAAATGGGTGGTAATTACAGACTCTCTGGCAGCACTGGCATGTGTAGAAAGTGCCACTTCAAGACTCATTGATGTGCGCATAGTATACGTTATACTAAAAGAGCTCTCAGAAGCTACGAAGTCGAATAATCGAGTGGCATTTCAGTGTGTTCCCAGTCACTGCGGAATTAAGGGAAATGAAATGGCGGATGAGTTGGCGAAAACCACTCATCATTCTACGCAAACGTGCCTCATTTCGGTATCTCAATATGATGTAAATAGGATTTTAAGAACAAAAAAACGTGAATTATGCCTGTCTACCTGGTTCACAGACAAAACAAAGGAATCGATTCTCTATTCTGTTGATCCTAATCTTGAATACCAATTTGATCGTGACCTCCAAAGACGTATCGACACACTCATTCATCGCCTACGACTCGGAACTGCTTACACAAAGCACTTCCTACTTCGTATTCTTCGTATTCATAGCCAACATGTTCATGCGGCCACGACGACGAGGATATCTGTCACTTTTTGCTCGACTGTCCGAAACACGACACACACCAAAGGTGACTAGAACAAGAACTGAAAAGGTTAGATCCTGAGCGAATCTTCGGGTTGAATAAAATACTAGGTCCGTGGCCATCCAAAACATACGGCAAAGCAATGAAGGTGCTGCAACAGTTTTTCGAAGAAACGAAGATTTGTGACTAATACTGAGCGGACAAAAGTTAAACGTGAGCGTGTGGTCTACGTGTTTGTTCTGCCCATATAGGAAAACTTTTGCTCTCACTCACGTAGGACTGTGTATATGCATATATGTTATTGTTTTTTTCATGTTTTTATTTGTACCACTTAAGTGGAAAGGGGTAGCCATCGCCAAGTAACGGTGACAAAAACTCCTTCGTTTTTTTGTATTTCCATAAAAAACCCACATATTGTCAAAATTTATGGAGCCCTATATACTAACGTCTCTTATAATCGTCCTTGCTAATAACACGAGCTTTAGAGATATAAAGACTAAACAATTATTATTACACATGTAACTTTTCAACAAACAATACTAATTGAAAAAGTTCGACAGCTCTCAAGTACCTGGAAATCAACGTTATGCGAATCATGCGGAGGGGCAGTGACCGTGTTGCACTTTTTTTATTAAACTACACATTGTAAAATCTTGCCAAATATATGTACAAATGTTGCACGCACTGACATATATTGAAGAATTGTGAATGTTGGTATGACCAGCTGTTCCCACTTGTGCAACGACGCCCACTGGAACATGCGTATTACCAACCATAGAAGCTGATATGAAGCGCTGATGCTCGCGAAGATGCTGGCCCTAGACACTGCTACATAAATCAACCTCAGCGCTTGGCACTTAACCACAATTCACGTGAATCCGACGTGACGGCTGTATCAAAGGAGTACGTATGTGATGTTTATAAAATTTGGCAACCAGCATTGCAAGCATTATTGAACTTTCACGAAGAATGGCGTCTATTTGAAAAGTACGAGACCTCCATAGCCGTTTAATAAAACGCTTCACTCCCACGCACAATTTGTTTTTTTTATTGCAGCTGCACCCATGACGTTTATGTTATGTCGAGTATTGCTTAACGTTCACGCGTTAAATTGCGAAATCGTGTTCTCGTCGTTCCTGGGTCGATACATAGTGTGAATCACCTGTGGCACATACCCAACTACCAGAGGCACATACCCGACCGTGGGTATGTGCCAGTGTCTAGCGAGAAGTGTTTGACGACGTGCGCAACGAGATTGTGACAATATTCATGTTTTAACCAGCACGTCTTAACTGTCAAATCATCTTAGCCTCCCATGCTAATTTTATGCAGTTAAGGGGGTGACACCAGAACACCAAAACGTAAGTGGCTAGATATATGGATAAATAGAGAGATAGATAAGCTCATTTTCCCCGAAGTTCGGTGAAAAATGGTTCGTATATAAAATTTGTACATAAACGCAGCATCCAGGACGCGATAAATCTAAGTAATAAAATACCATGAAGATGACACAAACTTCCGTTAGAAGAATCTGTACGTCCTTACCCAGACGTTGGTAAAAGCTTGAGAATACCATTCAGCGATCTCTTAGTTTGTCCACTTTTCTTTCATTCATTTGTACTTTAAAAAATGGTACTGAAATAAAGCAAGTGTATAGTGTTGTTTTATTACTAACTACAAAATTAGCTACATGACTAGGGTCGAGCGTGTAAACGTCGGCACCTTTCTGCACAATCCACTCTCCAGAGGAGTCATGAGCACTTGTAAATACGAAAAATAAACGAGATCTTTGGGGAATACATTTGTCGAATAAATGTTTTTAACAGCAACATGGCCCAGGTTTGGTAACTCAACCGTTTAATAAGTAAAAACTAACTTCAATGCAGGTAGAAAACGAAGTGTGCATTAAAACGCGGAATCTTTAACTATACCTGTTTGTACAGTTGAACTATAAGGTTTCAGGATAAAAAGCTATTCTTATCCTTCGTTGCAAGTGATCAAGTGCATTTTGGTAATAATAATTGCTTCTTTGACTTTATAATTTTGTTTCTAATAAATAGAGAAGTGCTTGTGGAAGCCAATCTATGGGCCAAGAGTCATATAAATTACCTTACTGTGTGAACATTCACGTCATTTGTCTTTCGTTCACAGTTGTAATTGTTTATATTCTTACAATGACTTCAATAATACAGAGCTCATGAGGCAAAAAAAATTTGCGCGTAATTCCTCATTTCATTGACGCTTGGACCTTACCCCTCAAATCTTTTGAAAGCTGATGTAAGGTTCCGCAGCATTTCCTTTCAATCGCGCATGGGTATAGTTCTCAATTATTCAATGATCGATTAATTATTATGGGACTTTAACGTCCCAAAACAACCGTCTTATTTGGGAGAAGCCGAAGTGCAGGTATCTGGAAATTTCAACCATGTGGGGTTATTTAGACAGATTTATCAGCGTAAAAAAGACAGAACTTTTAGAGAAAAAACGCACACAGCGCTGTACTCACAACTGATTTACTACTTCAAACGCAGGGCATTTTTGTAGGCACGCGTCGAAACAACAGAAAATAACATGAAGAAAAAAGGTGAGTAAAACCACATGACAACCGCTTGCCAAAAAGAAAAACAACCGAAAGCAATCACATCAAAAGTTGTTTGTGATCCAAAGTTAACGCTTACCCAATTCTGAGCACACGGCTTACAGCATATTCGCATCCCCCGAAGATACACCCGCCGCCGCCGGGATTCGATCCCGCGACCTGCGGGTCAGCAACAAAGCACCTTAGCCAAGAGACCACCACGCAGGGGTGGCCTTCAATCCAAAATTTACATTTTGTACACACTCCGAAGCATTCATTTGAGGCACGTACAAAAAAAGTTTTTATGCAAAATCACCGACATGACATCAACAGGGCAGGTGTGTCTGCCATAAGGTGTGTCTGTGGCAGGTGTGTCTGACATAAAAAATAGGTTGCTGTGCTTGGCATTAATGTATTGAAGAGCCGTCATGCCGCTGCAAAAACAGAACAGGACTGTAATACGATTGCTTGCTATGACTACATAAAAAAACACAACATATTGATTGTCAGTAAACCTCCATCATGTCATAATGCAAAGCCGAAAACACAGTAGCTAATGCATAGGAGATTCAGATATCACCAGGGCATGTCTCTTGTACAACCTGCATTCATGGTAGTTAAACAGGAATCAATGAAGTATAAGTAAAGCAAGACGTGTATGCCACTAATGAGAAGTAGGTCATGAACGTACTTACAGACGCCGCCAACCAATGTAAACAGGCCTTCGATTTGTAATGCACGCGCAAGTCGGCAACCCAAAGCTCCTTTTTGGGGGCCGTCAGCTGCAATTGAGGGCCGGTCGATAGCTGTTACAGCGAATGGGCGTGCCGCGGAACGTTGGGCGTGAGCTCTGGAACGCTATAGTCATTTAGTCACTCACGCTATTTTCACTTTGGTAGCAATGGTGTCACATTGGAGCCACAAGGCTGGCCGACCGTTGTTGCACTTTGTGACACCACCCTACACTAAACGCTTGCAGAGAGATATACTTGGCTGCAACTGTAGTCTATGGACAGAACAAACTGTCGTACTCTCTTGAGGGAACAAAGCATTGTGCGTAAATGATACATTATCGAATAATAATCTTTCTTTTCTTGAAATTGCATTTAACGTTCACATTAGGCCTTTGTTTTATCAATATTGATCGTGTGGCTACATGTGATGAAAATTCGTCCTGTGTCTGCATGTTTCACAGCAAATGTCGTCGAATTATAATATTCTTTTCTTCCGTCTGGAGAGAGTGAATAAAACTTTCATTTGTTGTTCTGCAAGAAGCACTGACAAGCTAGATGAACTTGTGCGCACAATAACATCGATGATATCATAGAGGCGCAGGTCACTGCGCAGGTCGTTAGGCTATCGTCGACCTCGGCAGGCAGGAGAATCCTTAACGAGGTCGGCATATCTCCTATACACACAGAGGAACGGCGACCAACACTGAGTCGGGAAACAAGGGTGACCTACATGGTCGGCCTACATAACAAGTGTAGGCGTAAAGACCGTGAAGACAGTCAGGGATGACATTCACTCCGCCGTGTTTGTCGACGCAGCGCATTACAGCAACAGTAGAATGTTCGCGTTGTTGGTTGTAGACGAGAGGGGAGTGCTTCGCTCCTCCAAATCGGTAAAGGCGGCCGTTCCGGGTTTAGCAGAGCAAATTGCGGTTGCGCTGACCTTGTCCGATCCAGAGCGTTCTTACATTTACACCGACTCAAGAGATGTTATTAGAGCTTAGCAATCGAGCAACCTCGCTCGAGAGGCGGCCTCCATTCCAGAAAAGAGGGCTTGTCCAGGTTATCATGTTATCACTTGGTTCCCTGTACACATGTGAAAGAACGTTCTCGAAGACTTTCCAAACCTCAACGAGCTGGCTCATGATTGCGTGCGAGAACTTACGTGCCGCGACGGTCTGGAGGCTACGGAGGAGCAGGAGACGACTCAGCAGAACGATGCAATACTCACACTCAATGAAATAACCACGAATTACCAACTCGGCAGAAGAATCTATCCTCTTCCTCACGCGAAGCTCAGCAGGGCACAGTCAGCGACCTTCAGAATGTTGCAGACGGGGTCTTTTTCATCGCGAGAATTCCTAAGTAAAATATACGCGGACATTGACCCTAGCTTTGCTGACTGCAATGAAACCTTTTGCTCTATGGCTCACATGCTCTGGCGGTGTCCCGCGCTGCCTAACAACCTTCCCTCAAGTGAAGCCGAATGAGAGGAGACAATAAGAAGTACGGAACTCAGTAGGCAATTCCAGACATTCTTGTGGGCCCAGCAGCAGGTGGAGCATCACGGCATTCTGTCCTCGACGTAGGCGCGGCCAGCGGTTACAATGACTCCTCTCCGGAGGGCCCAGCAGTAACTCGTCCGGCTCTATTAAAGTTCGCTGTCTGTCTGTGTCTGTTGTTCTGCGCGAGAAAATCAGTGAGTGGAATTGTAAAGGCGCTGCGTTGAATTGCCTCGATGCGGGCAGCGGGTATGTGCCACGACCGTATCGTTTTAGCGAAGCGCGGGAAGCACCCGCCTCTTCGTGCATATAATTGCATTGTGAGCTTAGCGTAATAAACGTTACGTTCCCTAGAATTACTTATGTACGACTTTTAAAGCATAAAGAAACAGAGCGCACTACATTGACGTGTTGGTGTTCTGCCTCAAATAGGGGCAACATTTGCTTTTTACTAGATACTATCACAAGTATTAACGCCGGAACCAGATAATTATTGGTGGGTGCTGCAGATGTGGTTCGATTGTGGAACAGAAGGGGAAATATAAAAGGCAAGAAGACAAAACCGTTTCGGGTGACATATAATTTCGTAATTTAATTGTTCTTCCTGTTGAGCATAGCGGGATGGCTCAGTGCTCTCCCATAGTTGAGTACGAAGTACTCGAAATCGTTAAACATTTTTTTCTAAACAATTTCGTAAAAAATGTTGGCGTGTCTGTGGATGTTGTGTTCAGTCGCAATGTTCTGTTGCATTGTAATATATGTTGACTATTCATGAGATTAACAGTCTCTAAACACATCTTAACAAACAGACAAATCGTCGGACATACAAACACAAAAAATTGCATCGTAGTATCCCCAAAACATGACTGCTCTCTCCCACTATATATATATATATATTGTACCGAAGCATAGTGGCGCCAGCTCTGTGCCAGCGTGAAAGAAGACGTTGAAGTCCGTGTGTGGCTCGTGCTTGCCGGGTTCCTGCCTGTACCAGCTTGTTGCGGCTGACGTTTCTGAAATAATAACCTGTGTTTTTACGCAACCTTGCTCGTTGCATTTGGTGGAAACGTGCTGGGTAACGTCCTGGAGCTCCGCAGCCGTAAGCTACCATCTCAGTCCACGATGATCGAGCGCGTCGATCCCCCACAAGGCTCTTCCACGCTGCCACCCGTCATGTGTTCTGGTGCACTTCGTCTGCGTGACCCACCAGTATACAACGGCACTGAAGATCAAGATGTCGAGGACTGGCTGGCAGAGTACGAGCATGCCAGCGCGATTAACAAGTGGGATGACCCTGCGAAGCTGATTCACGTCATCTTCTACTTGACGGGTTTGGCCAACCTATGGTTCACCAACCACCAAGCCGACATCCCCACCTGGTCGGTTTTCAAAGAGGCCGTCACCTCGTTTTTCGGTCGTCCAGCCATGCGTAAGCTTCGCGCTAAACTGGGACTGTGGGGACGATTTCAGCGAAGTGGTGAGAGATTCACGAGCTACATTGAGGATGTGATCAGCCTCTATAGGCAAGTTGATGCCAGAATGACGGAGGCTGACAGAATAAAGAACATAATGAAAGGCATTGATGACGACGCTTTTCATATGCTTGTGGCCAAAGACCCACAGACCGTCCCGGCCTTGATTCAGTTATGTCAAAGTTTCGATGAGCTGCGCAAGCAACGAGTTTCTACACGTCGCGCTAATACGCAGACAGCTGATATTTCGGCCTTGGAGTGCAAAAGCAGTGGCCCCAACTACAGCGTGTTAATGCCTCAAATTCAACAGTACATCCGGGAGGAAGTTGCTCGACAGCTCTCTCTTGTCGCCACCATCAACGAGACCCCCACAACACTGGACCACTCACTTCGCCGTGCTATTCAGACGCAAGTTGCCGAGGCTCTCCCTTCGCCCACATCCCCAATATCAGTGGCTGCACCGCTGACTTATGCAGAAGCCGTCTGCCGACCTTCTGCCCAACCGCCGCTCCCTTCATACAGTCCAGCCACCAACTACTACAGGTCACCAGTTTCAGTTTATCCGGTAAATCGGCCCATTCCACCACCTCGAGCACCTGTCAACTCTTGGCGTACTCCGGATAACCGGCCCGTCTGCTACAACTGTGGTATTGCAGGACATGTCGCGCGCTACTGTCGCCACCGACGAAATTTCCAAGGCCTCATCTATCGCCCCCTAACGAGATTGCCGTGTTTGTGGACGGTTTCGCCACAACTGCTCTTGTCGACACAGGTGCCGCTATTTGTATAATCAGTGAAGTGTTATGCCGCAAACTGAACAAAGTTACGACTCCACTGGTTGAAATTTCTTTACGCACGGCGAGTTCGCAACACGTCCAACCTTCTGCCACGCATTGATGACGCCTTGGATTGCCTTCAAGGTGCGGAGTTTTTCTCTTCACTGGATCTGCGCTCTGGATATTGGCAAGTACCAATGGCTGAACCAGACCGTCCAAAAACGGCGTTTGTGACCCCTGACGGCTTATATGAATTTAATGTAATGCCCTTCGGTCTTTGCAATGCGCCTGCGACTTTTGAAAGAATGATGGACAGTGTCCTCAGGGGACTTAAATAGCACATCTGTCTTTGCTATTTAGACGACATAGTTTTATTCTCGGCGAATTTCGAAACTCATCTTTCCCGTCTGGAACAAGTTCTCCAGTGCCTTACGGCAGCCGGGTTGCAACTTAACTTCAAGAAATGTCATTTTGGCGCCCGCAAACTCACAATTCTCGGCCACGTCGTTTCAAAAGAAGGAATATCGCCAGATCCTGCCAAACTGCGTGCCGTTGCCGAGTACCCCAAGCCTACTACCCCAAAGGAGCTTCGTAGTTTCATAGGCTTGTGTTCCTATTTTCGGCGTTTCATTCGCAATTTTGCCTCTATAATTGCCCCTCTGACTCAGCTTCTCTCCCGTAGCACGGACCTCTCTGGCTGGAATTCCCACTGCGATGAGGCATTCACGGCGCTACGCCGGCTACTCATCTATCCGCCAGTTCTCCGCCACTTCGATCCCAATGCACCCACTGAAATTCACACGGATGCAAGCGGTGTCGGCCTCGGTGCCATTCTCGCTCAACGCAAGGATGGCTGCGACGAGTACGTTGTCGCCTATGCCAGCCGTACACTAACGAAGGCAGAGTCCAACTATTCCGTCACGGAAAAGGAGTGCTTGGCTATCATTTGGGCTATAGGAAAATTTCGCACCTACCTTTACGGACGCCAGTTTGATGTTGTCACAGATCACCATGCCTTATGCTGGTAAGCGTCCATGAAAGATCCTACTGGCCGCCTCGCTCGTTGGGCTTTACGCCTTCAGGAATACGATATCCGTGTTGTTTATCGCTCAGGACGCAGACATTCAGACGCCGATGCACTATCCCGTTCTCCACTGCCTCCTGACCTTGCCTGCTTATCAACTGCTATTTGCGATTCGTCATCGTTGAGCATCACTGACATGCCATCCGAACAGCGCAAGGATCCCTGGATCAATTCTTTGCTCGACGTCCTCTCTCACAGTTCGTCAGAAACGACTTCACGCTCCCTCTCTCGTCAAGCAAGACACTTTGCTGTCAGTGAAGGCTTGTTGTATCGCCGCAATTACGTGACGGATGGCCGTAGGTGGCTCCTTGTCATCCCTCGTCATTTGCGTTCGGACATCTGCGCTGCCTTTCACGATGACCCCCAGTGTGGCCACACTGGAGTATTTAAGACTTACTCTCGCCTTCGTCTAAGATACTACTGGCGCGGCATGTATCGGCACGTTCGCCAGTACGTTCGGTCATGCACCACGTGTCAACGACGCAAGACGCCTTCTCACAGCACTGCTGGCCCTTTGCAACCCTTAACCAGCCCAGCAAGACCATTCGACCGCGTCGCAATTGATATTTATGGTCCTCTACCCAACTCTCTTCGAGGCAACCGGTGGATTATCGTCGCCGTGGATCATTTAACACGCTACGCTGAAACATCTGCGCTGCCTGCTACCACTGCAAAAGACGTTGCGTCCTTTCTTCTTCACCATCTCATTTTGCGACACGGTGCACCTCGTGAATTACTCAGTGACCGTGGACGCGTGTTTCTCTCGAACGCCGTCGACGAGCTACTCAAGGCATGTCGCACTGTCCATAGGAAATCCTCGGCATACCATCCCCAAACCAATGGCATGACAGAACGCTTTAACCGTACCCTTGGAGATATGCTTGCCATGTACGCCTCTGACGACCACACTAATTGGGACCAAGTGCTCCCTTTTTTCACGTACGCGTACAACTCTGCGCCACAAACAACCACTGGCTTTTCTCCTTTCTTCCTTCTGTACGGACGTGAGCCATCATGCTCCATGGACACCATTCTCCCTTACAGGCCTGATGTTTCCGAAGCGACGCCTGTTTCCGAAGCAGCTGCTTATGCCGAAGAGTGTCGTCAACTCGCTCGCTCATTTACCGCACAAGACCAATGGCGCCAGAAAACTGACCACGATTCCTCTGCGTCTACTGTACACTATAACCCAGGAATGCTGGTTTGGCTCTGGGTCCCGTCTACCCCTCCTGGTCTTTCCCCGAAGCTTTCGTTGAAATACCATGGCCCCTACCGTGTGGTGCGGCAAACATCTCCTGTCAACTATGAAGTTGAGCCCATTGATCCACCCTCGGACCAACGTTGCCGAGGGCGTGAAACAGTACACGCATCACGCCTCAAACCGTGCTATGACCCCCTTGTCGTGTACTTTCCCTAGGTCGCCAGGTTGGCTCCTTTCTGCGCGGGTAGTAATTGTACCGAACATAGTGGCGCCAGCTCTGTGCCAGCGTGAAAGAAGACGTTGACGTCCGTGTGTGGCTCGTGCTTGCCGGGTTCCTGCCTGTACCAGCTTGTTGCGGCTAACGTTTCTGGAATAATAACCTGTGTTTTTACGCAACCTTGCTCGTTGCAATATATATATATATATATATATATATATATATATATATATATATGTGTGTGTGTGTGTGTTTGAGTGTGTGTGTGTTTATGTTTGATAATAGATATGTGGGGTTTACCGTCCCAAAACAACCATACTATTATGAGAGACGCCGTAGTGGAGGGCTCCGGAAATTTCGACCACCTGGTGTTCTTCAACGTGCACCCAAATCTAAGCACACGGGCCTACAAGATTTCCGCCTCCATCGGAATTGTACCCACCGCAGCCGGGATTCGATCCTGCGACTTGCGGGTCAGCAGCCGAGTACCTTAGCCACTAGACCACCGCGGCGGGGCTGTGTGTGTGTGTGTGTGTGTGCCTACCTGCATCGCCAAGCGCATGTAGCGATGTTTTTTCACCGAAGCTTCAGGTCTGTTTACCAACAAAACAATCAGCTGAGTGCAGATTCACTTGCAGTACTGAAAATATTGAAGCACCTCAAGACAATGGACACTACATGTGTTTGCCCCAATATAGCACTCCTGAAGATGAGTATATTCTGTTCAAATGATGGATGCGTGACACTAGCTGCATTTGAATGGAAAACGATCTCTGACTGCAGGCCTATACCATCCTAGGTCCCTGTGTACTATGCTAAAAGCACGGCCATTTTTCAACCGGAGCATCTACCTGCTAGCATTTCTGTTCTTGCTATCGGAATTGTAGGATTTCGCTCCTGTTCAGTGGTTCATTCCTATTCTGTGAATGCATTGATTTATCTGTTTATAACAGTGTGATAGTGCTTCTGCAGCATAAATATGTAGGGTATTTTTACGCGCGAAGTACAATAACGCTAGCTTGAGTCTCACAATGTTATGTTAATTGTATATTTCGCACGTTGCGTATTTCTTAGGTTTTCTTTTTACTTTGAGAACGCTCTTTTATATTTATTTGCTGGACCCTGTATGCCCGGCCCAAACAAGACATAAAAAGGTACCGATGCCTTATTTGTGAATGCAAGTCTCCTGATTTCGTGTGAGTAATTTATTTATTCAGCAGCTTCCTCGCCTTGTGCAAATCTGTGTCATGCGGTGCAGTCAGAGATTCGTTAGTTTTGTGCTTCATGTTTTTGGCTATGCACCAAGCGTTTCGAGGTGGATCGATGTGGTTTTGTAATCGGAGTAGTTTTGTGCGTAAGACATGCTTACCGGGCACGGCACGCCGAGAACACTGTCGTTTAGGAGGTATCGAACGCTCTCACGTAACATCAGCACTGAAATTACACAACAGACGTCAGTACTTTTGCCGGTGTGCTGATGTTCGTATACGAACTTTCGAAATTTCGAACGTATAACTTTCTATAACGTATAACTAACTATAAACAAACTTTCGCACGAAAGTTCGTCTATACGAACTTTCGTTCGTATAATAGTTTGCGGTGGACCATAGCTTGATAAATATTAGTATCTTACCTCATGAAACAATACGTGATGTACATGTTGTTTTCTATTGGTATTAAATAAATGTACGGAATCTCTTTAAATGGCAACCAGTAGTTCTTGCGTGGGGCCTAATTCGTTACGAGAAACTCGGCCATTTGCTGGGCTGAGTGAATGTGAAATCATTTTTCTAACGAGAGATTAATTATATCCTGAATACTGGGGGAACTGAATCTTAGTCGTCTTTAGTGTTTCACATTCATGCGCACAACATCAAGTCATCAGGCCGTGCATCGTCCTTATTACTTCTGTCCAAAAAAAACTGTGTTGGCACGCCACGTGACATAGTATTACCACGAGTCATTATGCAAATCACAAGCATGTCCAGTTAGTGATGCCATGTATATACCGAAACGTGAGAGTTACGCAAGGTATTCTTTTTTTACTTTTTGTACTGCGGCCGTATGAAACAAAACCATTCCGCTTAACAAGAAAATGCTGGAAACATCAGAGCACCAGAGGCGGTCCTGTGAAACGAATAGGTTGCACTAAATAAAAAAATGAGGTGGAATGTAGAAAGGCGTTACTATGAGATAGCCATTTACGACGTGCATAATTGTGTCGGAAGAAGTGCCTCAAGGTGAGTCAGTAAGAGAAGACGACAGGGTGAGCGGTCGCTGAAGACATAAAAAAAGAAAGAAATCGTGATTAAGAGAAACAAAAATGAAAAAAAGGTGGTATGGGGGTCTGGAACGCGATCATAATCGGCTCGACGGCTACCGAACCCACAACGTACGTTTTTCTGGTTATCTTTGTGATCTGTAGCTTATTCTCTTTTGCAGGATGTTTAGGATCATTATTCAACATGAAACAAAGTAAGTACTTCTGCTCACGATGGGTGCACGAAGAATGTGTTCCTCACACACGCGAATAAGTGGATATGATAGCCGTGTGGAAATGACATAAAGAAACTATACAAGATCCCACCTTCACAACTACCGAACTTGTTATCTCGGTGGTAAGTCACCACAATATTACGTTGCACTGATGTTATAATAAATCCTGTGCAAATAACTGTAACGTTGATTAATAGCGGTGGAGAATCAGGCGCTACTACGCTTTCACGCAGTTACCACCGCAGAGGAAGCCCACACGCAAGGTCTACTGAAATAGGTCGTGAAAGTTCTGGCGAAAAGCGGTACAGAAGCTAACACCAGTGACATTATCACGGAGAGTTATGGGAGCTGCGATTGAAGCGCGACTGTCTGTGAGAGAGAAAAACACTGACACTCAAAAACCAAGTTTGATTCAAAGCCTAAGTAATCACTCTGATTTACAAATCACATTTCTTCCCCCCCCCCCCTTGTTAGGTAGCTGTAATGCGCAAAGGATTTATGACAGTTCTTTATTTTTACGAAACATCCTTTCTTCTAGCACCCTCTGCTCACGCTATTATTCCTCAGTGTAGCCCACGCGCGGAAATGCACGCTCGTAAAATTCGTCTGCAGTGTCAAACCACCTCACCTGTTTTTAGTCGGCCGCACTTGTTTGCGTGTTCTTCTTTGCGTGAAGTTGTATGGTGTGTTTCATCGTTGGCGAATGTTTTGAGTGCCCTGTCCAACGGGTGGCGGAACTTCAGGGACTGTATTTACCGCGGAATACTTGCGCCGGTACCTGAGGAAACAATGTGCTTTGCTAGGCTGCAGTAGCAAGAAACGTCTGCCCGGTGACACATGTCTTTCGATAAGAAACAAGGGCAATGGTTTAGAATACAGTGCTCGCTTGTTTTCTATTCATTATTATTCCAGCAGCCAAGTTTCGTTCTTGAGCATGCAGTGCCTTTGATATTCGCGTTATCGGTGAGCGGATCGCAAAGCTATCTCTCATGCTACTCCGCAAGCCTGTATTCGCTTATGTAGCGGTAATTTTTGTTCTATAATGCAAAAAAGGAAACGCAAGCAGTGTCCGCAAACGTTTTTATGCGCAGTGCCAGAAATTTGAGTCTTTTTGACAATTTAATATTACTGAAATAACACAACTTTTGGCACATATAGGGGTCGTTTGTTCCTGTTCTAAATTGAGAACACGAGGATTGTGCATGCTAAAAAATCTCCACATGTGTGAAGCAAATAAGCAACCCTGCAAATAGGAGACGGTGTACGCTGTTGGTTCCTTTAATACATCTGTGAAAGATGCCACGAATGTCGAAAGAAAGTTAGAAGAACAAGTTTTTTTGTCAAACTGCAGCAATTTGAGTGGTAGTATACTTTTTTGTTTCAAGAGACGAAATAAACTTACTACTCTACTTAAACATCAATAATAGTCATGAGTCGGTATAAGAATAGCTGGCGCTGACTTCAAACGCACTCATGGAGGACTCGCCAGTTATCGCACATGGGCAAGTCCTTAGCGACCAGGAGGGCCCCGCCACGGTAGTCTAGTGGCTAAGGTACTCGGCTGCTGACCCGCAGGTTGCGGGATCAAATCCCGGCTGTGGCGGCTGCATTTCTGATGGAGGCGGAAATGTTGTAGGCCCGTGTACTCAGATTTGGGTGCACGTTAAAGAACCCCAGGTGGTCAAAATTTCCGGAGCCCTCCACTACGACATCTCTCATAATCATATGGTGGTTTCGGGACGTTAAACCCCACACATCAATCAATCAATTGAAAGTGACATGAGATCAAATTTGGCGCCAGTGCACACAAATGACGTCAATTTCCTACTAACTGTCACATCACATCCGCTTTATTTTTTGTACCACCGAACGTGTTTCCTCTTCACAGAGATGGTGCTAAACCCCACGAGCAGCTGATCAGCCGTCATTTTGGGAACGTAAGGGCATCGATAGAGCCTCCTCTACCGGTTGTATTCAACTTGCCATGGGTCCGGCAGGGCAGCGCAGCGGCGCGGAAGTTCACCGCGAACGACCCTCACTCTTCCAAATTTTTTGCGTGGTGCTTTTAACGCTCCCCTTATTCTACGTCACTTTAGTCATGTTCCTAGCTGCAGTGATGACGGTGCTAATTTTTGATGGCAGTGAAGTGTATAGTGACACGATTAGCGATATCGGCTCAGTTCCCGAAGAAAGGACGGAATTCGTCCGCTGCCCGACAATGCGGCGCATGCACCGCCGTAGCCAACGACGTGGTTACACCGCACGACAGTACACCCATCAAGCGTTTGCGTTCGCGCGAGCTGCTGTCGGCGTGCCACTTGCCACCGTGGTCGCATCTTGGCCTGCATTGCGATGCCAAACGCAATGCGATTTCCCCTAATGTGTTAAACAAAGTGTGCTACATCATCAAGACGCAGAATGTGGTGCGACCTCTTGGTGCAATCAAATGACTTCTTCAAGAGCAATGCTGGCTCTTACACTACAGCGTGCGCCATGCGGGTATCGTCGGCTCACTGGGTCACGGGATAACCTTCGTGATGCGGAGAGAAACAATAGAGCTACAGTTTCTCGGAGGCTGATATTTACGTGACAAGCGGTTCCGAAGTTTCCACGGGTGAAGTTCAGTCGTAGTCGTTTCAATGGTAGGTTGTACATGATTTCACCGCGCGTCAGCGACTTGTGCATTTTTTTCTAGCTATCTGTTAAGTTAGCGATAGGGCAATAATTAATCGCTGATGTGGCTACCAGCCCATCTGACTCCCTTGTTATTGTTCACTTGATTGATCGTCAATCATTGATATGTTCCTCTTGTTTTTCATGCCTGAGGTCATGCTTGTTTAAGAGCGTAAGCTAAGCGCTGATTTCAATTGCCGTCACGTTGCAAGTTCGCCACTCACAGGCATTCAAGGGAAAGCCACCACCACCGTGGTAACTGAGTGGGGTTTACGGAGAAGTTCTCTGCTCGCACTGCATGAGCATATCTGACATGAGCAAGCCGTGCTCACACGTTGCACCAATGTGGCCCACAAATTCAGTTGTATGACGCATATTTATCTAAGTACACGTGAAGCATTCGGCTCAGCCATGAGGCTAGATGACAGCTTCGTTGCATGTATTTGTACACTGACCGAACTTTGACTTCCGGCACAACTTAGAAGCCTACATGTTGAACGTCATGGTAGGTCAGTGTACGATTGCAAAGAAGCTGTCGTCCGTTTTCTTCGTTAAGCTTGTTATTTGTGGGGTCGGAGCAACTGTAAACAGTGGTTTTGATGATCGTTGATTTGATGCAACCCAAAGAACGAAATATTGCTGCTACCAGAACATTTAACATGTTAGTACAGCACGCAATGGCAAAAGAAACTTGCAACGCGGTGGTAATGTAAATGAAAGATACGAAAACACGGAAGGTCAGTGAACACCTGACAAATCCATCACATAAACACTGCAAACAAATTGGCAAGCGTGGGTTGTTTGTTGCGTTAAAACCTCGAAAAATGGCGCCCGACCCGCCGCCGCACCGCAGCTACAAATTGCGTTTTATTTGCAGCGCATACACCCTATAGCACAACTAGCCTGAATAACCAAGAAAAACCTTCATACTCGAACTGAATATATCGTGAGTCTTCCGGCTTATCTATGCAGTTTTTTCTAAAATCGTGCATAATTGATTGATGTATATGTGGGGTTAAACGTCCCAAAATGACGATTTGATTATGACAGACGCCATAGTGGAGGGCTTCGATAAGTGTGACCATCTGGAGTTCTTTCGACGAGCACCTAAATCTGAGCACACGGGCCTACACCATTTTCGCCTCCATCGGAAATGCAGCCGCCGCAGCCGGGATGTGATCCCGCGACCGGCGGATTAGCAGTCGAGTACTTTAGCCACTAGACTACCATGACGGGATGAAATTTTGGATGATGAAGAGCATTTCAAGTATAAGAAGGCTCTGAATTCTCTTGTACACCTAAATCTCTATTATGTAATAAAAAGTCTACGAATTAATTTGTGTAAGTACCTTTTCAGAACATCAGACTGAAAAAACACTAGCTTCAACCAAAAGAAGCATTGAAAGCCACAAAAATTAGAAATTAGAAATTAGAAATGATATATCTCTTATTCACGGATTGGATAAGAAACGCATGACATTTCTGTATGAGGAGCGTTTCTTGTGGGTGAGAACCGTTTTTTGGAACACCACAAGGCCCCGCCGGTCCTATCATCCAAGCGTTGCTTGATATAGTTTCCTTACTGCAGCAGGGGTTTTTGAAAGCGCCTCTCATTGCTTCTGTCAGATCTCATGCACGAATGGCACAGTCAAGTACAATGTATAAAATACGCGAGCTTCACCTATACAGCTAAGATATGTACTTAAACGCTTCTTAACAAGCCGATGCGTTGTACAACCAAGGGCGCTACGACTATTCACGATCTCAATGGCTTCCATTTTTATGCTCTGAGTTTTCTGCTTTTCGTGGCACAAGTTCTTTCAATCCAACGACAACAGTTTCTGCTCTAGTAAATACTTCAATATGAGGAATTCACAACAGTTTCAAAAAGGCTTCACTTTATTCAGCACTTAAAGAACACTTCTTTCTTGATGGCTATGTACTTCTTGTAACAATCATGTAAACGTCTCAGTTAACTGCATGTCACTTCCGTGTTACTATGATTGCATGAAGAAAATTGAACGTGTGATTTGCTGCAGATATCCTATTTTCGCAATACAAGTCTTCATTGCATTTGAGTGAAATGAAGAATCTCTAAACAGCTTTTCTTTAGACCTTGTGCCTGTAGTGCATGCAAGAAATTTCATTCACTTCAGAAATAGGGGACCTGCGCTGTCGGTTCAATGAGTTTCCTGTATTATCCCGTTCTTCCAAGTGAACACAGTGCGGTGATTCTCTGTGCGCACCTATCTGTTTTCTGAAAGGGACACAACATCCATTTTTAACATCGACAACTTCTGGCTCTGAACACCAAAAAAAAAACAAAGCTTCGGCTCTGGAGTAACCAACAACACGACATACATACAAACACGAATTGACACCGGGCAATGCTGGTCCTGTGTGAATTCTGGTTCGTGTGTATTTTGTGCTGTTTTCAACTGTGGCTACGTATCAACTGTCTCGCAATCGCTTTCTCAAAACTTCTGCTGCTGAAGGTTTGGTTCTTCAAAACAAATTTACTTCGTACGGGCAGCTCGCATGAACGCACCGTGGGGCACTTTTGAGCGACGCTCGCTTGAGTAAACGAAGTGACGGCTCCACAGAAAAAATTGTCAAACTTGGAGGCTCGCGGTACTGTACTTCCTTCCTTCTGCAACTGCCAGCCGCCTGTCGTATAATATAGAAGCTTCCCAAATGAGCATTGGGGTTCCAAAGGCTCGTATTGTATGCCTCCAAGAGTACACACCAGTGCAACTGCTGTTGACGGGACGTTTTCTGAAATCTCGCACATCGGAAGCATTCGCAACGACGTGCCATTCCGTCAAAGGTTTGGAACACGTACTCCTTCACGTTCTGCTTGGCAGTATAAAGAAGAAAGGCAACCCACCACATTCGATCGGAAATAAAGCAACGCTAAGCAGCCTGATGCTTTTTTGGTAACCCCAGCTGTGGTACTGATGTCTCTCGGAGGAATAGATAATGTCGGCCTTGCCTGGTGGCCTGAACTACAAGAAAGAAATTTTAGTCACCTACTGTGAGACTCTGGTGATCAGTGATGCAGCTGGCACTCAAAAAAATAACAAAGATATAAAAAGAAAGGCAAAATTATTTACAAGCACCACAGTAAAAGCGCGTGCAAACTACAAACCATTGCAACATTGCAATAAAGTGTTCGAAGTAATAGTCGTGATTTTCTTCCGAAAAGATTTCATTTTTTCTTTCTGTTTTTTTATATTTTCTGCATTATTTTGTGAGGCTCTAACATTCGGTGGTTCGACATAACGGCATCCTATTTTTTATGCCCTTATACCCTGTTTTAAATTGTTGCGATTGAGCGCTCAACAAAGCGCGCTCCATTCAATTCTAACCGCTACGTGAAATCGAGGTGCCCAGCAGATGTGACAGAAGCGGCGTAAAGCAGTAACAAGCATTTAAAGATAACTCGCGCGCTCCGCCTCTCCCTGTCGAAAGCGCCGTAGCCACGCCGATCAACCTCCTTGATTCTAACACTCAGCCAACTCCAGAAACATCGAGAAGAAAAAAGGTAGTCACTCCTGGTTGCGTCACGAGTCGCGGATAGTTCGAGAAACGTTCCGTGTGTTTCCCAGCTTTGGCTGTGCGGCGTGCCGACAAAACGCCTAGAAACTTCGGCAACTCAGCGGCTAGTCCATATAAGACAGCAGCGGAGAGAGTCACATCAGGAGATAAAGAGAGGTTTCCGCCGTGAGGTGAAGACTTGTTCTACAGTGACCAAGCACTAGAGGAGACGAAGAAAGTTTACACCTGCGGTTGTAGGCTTGTGCAACAAGCAGAAGAAAAGTATGTGCCACTTACCACCAGTGGGCGATGGCGTGCTCTGCAGTGGCAATGCGTAAGTGGCCGACGTGTTACCGGCGAAGAAGTTTTGTTATTCAAGTGCGGACATTTCACAATGGGAGGATTTCTGGAAGATAAATTTCGAGAGCAGTGAAACAACTGGCGCTGGACTTTGAGTGAGTGTTCCTTGAAGAGAAGCATTCAAGCCTCGTATCAAAAACATCAGACTGCATTCGTTAGACGAACATTTTCTTATATAAGTGTTTTGGTTAGTTAAAGCATTACTTTGCATTGTAGCGCATGTTTGTGTCTGTTGTCCATAGTGTAACTTGTTGTGTTGTGTAGGCCATTGTTGTGAGTATCTTGGGATTGGTGACGACTTGTATTGCATTATTTGCAAGTGTGCATGTTTGGGTGTTGTTGGTTGTACTTTATTTTAGAAAATATTTTTTATGAACTCTCGGCTCTGCCTCGTTCTTTGCACCACAACCGGCGTTCGCTGGCGTGCCAAAAGGAACCAATTCTAAATTGTCCGTGCTTTCTTGGTGCATTACAGAGGGCCGAAATGTCTGCCCCTTGAATAAGCCCGGCGATTGCCTTGCTAATTAAGCGGACCATAGGAATTAAGACGTTTCAATTAGGCATTGAGCAACAAACACCTTTTCTACAATCCGTATAAACATTTTAATAAGCAAAAACCATGGTGGTTTTACGAAAACAGTCCAAGTTAACAAATTATGGTATAGTCTTCTGGGTCCCCTCTTAAAACTTCCATATCCCTAAAAGTAGTCGTGATGAAAAGCAGCGATAACAAAACGCCGCGTAGACGCGTGGCGGTCCGTTAAAAGTTCGCCTAAATGTTCGTCCCTACAATATTCACACAAAAACAACAGTAAATATAGTAGTTTAATTGCTGTAATCTCATTATCATTGTCTTATTATGTAAACACTTCTATATTTGAATAATATTTTATTAAACTTACAATATCGCACTTCAAATTTAGCGAATTTCAACGAGGATTGGTTTTTAATCTAGATGTACTGTTACGTTGGCGCGCAATAGCAGTTGACTATCAAGATCGACTTGCTGAGTGGCAGGCATTGTATACTTGCTTTTCTTTTCTGTTGCTTGTATATTAAACATCAGGGGAAACTGGGACGTGCAGAACCCACAGATTGAAATGCTATCTCACCCTAATTGTCATGAAAATTCTACCTACACCCTCAGAGGCTCTTGCCGTAGGCGTAGTCACTTCATTTTGTATATGTACAGATATCAATACATAAAAACCACAAAGCGCAATTCTTCCAATGAAATGTTACTTTAACAACTTCGCCGTGGACTTGAAGCAGCAACCTGTGACTCGATGGCGTAATGCGTCATGCCACTCGGTCACCATATTTACTCCCTCCGATGTACTAACGGTAGCTGTCATGGTTTAATCAACTTTAACACTATCCAGGCAAAAAGCAGGAACGACCCCGCACCACCCGACATGTGCCCCAAAGGGGCCGCCAGGCTGAGTTGGGGGCCCGACTGTTGGCACACTGAAAGGCCAGTGTTTTTTTGTTCAGTCTGGGGCTGCACAAGAGCCCTGCTGAACTGTCCCCAATGAAGGAGGTTCTGATGGTTTCCACTCTCCTAAAACATCGTTCAACGCATTTCCGACCTATCTATTTACGCCATTTACTGTTGCTTGAATATAAAAAATATCGGAAGTGTGTAAGGACGGCCCGGTTTCACACACTGCCACCCGCTACCCGGGGCAAAGATCCTAGAAGGTGTGGAAAATGGGGGTCGCCTCGTTTTGTTTCACGGCCCCACAAGCATGTATAAAAGCTGGAGGCTATTCATATTTTAACAAACACGCCCCGGTCCTCGATACAATGCAACTTTCTTGATGTATTTATAAAAACAAACCGACAAATTAAACGTAAAACACGGGAAAAAACACGCTGCAAATACAGTAAGCATTCAGGCTGACCAGCCCATATTGAGGTGCAAGGCCACGACACATTTATTTCTCCCAAAACAAACAGACCTTTAGATTTTGGAACCTCTGTTATCTCTGTGGAAGTCACAGGTCAATCATGTACTTACAGTCCTAAAAAAACGTCTGTTGTCATATGTTGCTATGCCAAGGCAAGCCAAATACTGCATAATTCAACGCTTGTGCAATATGCGTAATCGTAAAGAAACGCATCCGAATTGGTGGTGAGCGAAACATCGCACTGTGTGAGGTTCAATTTTTTCCTGCATTGTTCAGAGCACTGTGTGGAACGTTAAGTTCGCTCGAAAAACAATCGCAGAGACACAGTATTTTTTGTATTTTAATGTCTCTGTCGAAGAAGCCACATCTGGATATGTCTTGCACTCGATTGTGAAAACAGTAGTTCCTCTTGAAAGTTAGGGCTAACGCTAGCAGAGTTTCATAAAGTACACCGCAAGCAGAGCTTCACGAGAAAAAATTCACAGCATATCCACGGAGTGATCGATGAAGAGTTGGGCAAAGCGTCAGAGGAACAGACCGAAGCATGGATGGCTGCATGGACAGACGCATGTATGATTGAACGGATGGATGAACGGACGGACAAGCGGACGGACGGAAGCAGAGATTGAAAGACAGATGGGCGGAAGCATGTACGAGCAAAAGCAGGGGCGCAGGAATGGAAGCATAGACGGATGGACACATAGAGGGACGGATGAACGCTTCGCCCCACTCATCATCATTAACTCCACGGATATGCTGTGAAATTCACAAGCGTCATCTAATTATAATATTCCCAAGGACATATACACTCAATGCCATCTATTCAGCAGTTCATAAACTAGAGGTGGCTATATACAACTACTACTACAGATGAGGGAACGTCTCACAGCTTAAGGAGCTTGGCCCGTAAAAAAAAAGAGCATGAACGCCATACGAAGTGTTATGCTTGAGATGATGGAAGTAAAAGCGAAATCTAGGATTGGGGTTCTGATGTATGACAAGAAAAGTGACATCATCACGAACAAGTATATAGTGGGTCCGAAGTTTTCGTTCGGGAATTGATGTGAATGTCTTTGAGTAGTCTAAGTCACCATAAAGTTTATATTAAACGTATTAAATACTCAGTGTCGAGTGCTACCCAAATTATTCATGTTACTTAGTGAAGCCTTGCAGTGAAAACAGTAATAAATTCATCAGAAGATATGCTATATTGTCCTCGGCGTGTAAAACGCAACAACTGTTTTCGGAACACTCTTAAATCAGCTTGTTCGTCATTATAAAAAAGGAAAAGTACAGAAGCTATATCTGAGTCATGTGGTACACCTTCATTATTGCATATAGTTGCCGAGAATGTGTCCGCTACGTGTACTGTATATCCTCATTCAGGTTAGTAGTTCTTTAAATAAAAAGCATTTCTTAGCGAACTTCCGCGACTTTGAGCGTAACTATCTATCTATCTAGCCACCTAGGACTTTTAGCTCTCCTGGCCGTTTCGATAATGGTATCAATACCAAACTTGGTAAGACATAACATGACTGTATGAAAAACATATTTGACTAGTCATAACATGAAATTAATGATATCTATGTCATTATTGTCGTGATTTCATTTCATGGTCCTGCCACTGTAGCGGTGGTTCCGTTCACGTGGCATGTTGCGAAATTGGTACGATATCACATGACTGCATGGCAAACACAAGCTACAGACTAAGCTAATGAAAGCATGACACGCTTGTCACGTAACAACATCACTACATGCCACGCTCATAATGCGCTCGCCGCCTTTTCGCTAGCGTCTCATGTACTGAATTTGATATCACGGCACCTGAATGGATGACGAAGATATGTGACTGGTGCAAACATGATAATCATTAGATGCGTGTCATGAAACTATATGACTACATACTACGTTAGCTTCACTTATACTTTATTTGGTACTGTAGGACGTGAAAGGGTGACGAAGGTATGATACTGATGCAAACATGATAAACTTGAGATGCATATCATGTAACAACATTTTCATCTAACATTTTCATGTGACATCTTTCCAGAACGAAAAGAGGCAGACGCAGTGCTGTCTGGGCAATGCATCGGCGTGAAATGCAGCATTTCGCATTTCACACTGGTTGCCGTCTGGCCGCTCCCACGGACACTGGTCGCGCCTGGTGTCAGGCTTGAGAGTGCTTGCGTTTTGCCAACGTAGCATCGCTGTGCCCAGCATGCGCGCGCGTCTACGCTATTGGAGTGTATTGGACCCTTCATGATGCACTCGCGGCCGTTTTGCTACCTCCACATATATCAAATTTGGTGTTTCATGACGTCAATGGATGCCGAAATAATGACTGGTGCAAACATGATAATCTTGACACGCGTGTCATGTAAGAACATGACAACATACACGCTCATATCTATGGTGGTTTTGGGACGTTAAGCCCTACATATCAATCAATACACGCTCATATCGTGCTCGCGGCCGTTTCGCAATATCGACGTACATTTGGTATCGCGTGACTTGAATTGATGACGATGATAAACGATACATGCAAATGTGATAATCATGACAGGGAAGTCTTGTATGGCATCATTTACCTGCACCTCGTAACGTCGGGTTGATTTTAAAGTGACATCAACATTTCTCATTCATGCCTTGCATATCATCGATTCCTACTGTACGTGGGATCTGCCAATTTTTTTTAAGAATGTTAGCGCAGGACCAATATCTCTGTAAGCCCCGCCGCGGTGGTCTAGTGGCTAAGGTACTCGGCTGCTGACCCGCAGGGCGCGGGTTCGAATCCCGGCTGCGGCAGCTGCATTTCCGATGGAGGCGCAAATGTTGTAGGCCCGTGTGCTCAGATTTGGGTGCACGTTAAAGAACCCCAGGTGGTCTAAATTTCCGGAGCCCTCCACTACGGCGTCTCTCATAATCATATAGTGGTTTTGGGACGTTAAACCCCACATATCAATCAATCAATCAACATCTCTGTAACAATCAAGATGTATAAGTAGCACTTGACTGTCAATCGTAGTAATTGATTTAGTGAAGGCTAAGAAAGCCGATTCTGCTCAGTTTGTACAGAACTTTTGATTTCATGGCAGAAAGTGCAGGTAGTAGACAGACATTAGTTGTATTCGGGTGATGTGCCAGAAAATACAGTTAGCCGTGTCTGATTTCCTGCTACGAAATTTCGCAGAAGTTGTATAATTACGCATGTTCCAAAGAAATAGAAACAATAAACGCATAAATTTCCGGCAAGGCTTTCAGAGTAAATTAGCGGAATCTATAAGCTACATTGTCAGCAGTTTCCATGCGATCCTCTTGCTATGCCTCTAGGGGGGTACCATAGGGGGGTACTGGTACGTTGCACCTGTTATGCATATTCTT
Source organism: Rhipicephalus annulatus (assembly GCA_013436015.1). Lineage (NCBI taxonomy): Eukaryota > Metazoa > Arthropoda > Arachnida > Ixodida > Ixodidae > Rhipicephalus > Rhipicephalus annulatus. The sequence continues at coordinate 412,180 of WOVY01010314.1, forward strand.
CTTTATAAACGATCGCAACCTACAAATAATTATTTGAAAATTCTTAAAGTATGTCAACTACTTTATTCTATTTATCTGGTTAGTTTATTAGGTCATGCTTGAGCTCGGTCGTCACTCTCGGTCCTTACAGGTTTTATTTTTTACCACCCTGAGTGCCTCGCTACCTGGGACAAAGCGTTGCTCTCTCCCGAGGTTGCTCCAGGTAGCTTATATTTTCAGCAAATTAATACTCAAAGCTACCCTTCTGCATTCTTCTTGCAGTGCAGTGACCACAATTTGCAGTTTGTCCCAACTCGCTGGCCGATGCGATTTCACGTGTGAATCACAGTTTACTCGTATTTGTACACATTATCTCGTATTTCTAACTCTCCGCATTCTAGGACCCCATAAACAATTCTGTAAGTAGACGGCGAATATCACTGAGAAAATCATTTGTTCCAGCCCTATAGGTTTCTTCATTAGGAACTTGTGCAACTCATCATTGGGAACTTGTGCTTCTTTATGGAAGGCGGTGGTATCGTGGAGCCCCTACAGGTTCATTCGAGGATTTTTGTCGATAGTTTGTCGGCTTTCTGATTCCACGTTGCAATCAACACTATTCAAAGCTCAGCGAGATCAAATGTCTCTTGAAAATTTATAAGGTTCCTTCTAGTAAGCGCACTTCACTTTCGGCTGAATAATAGTGTGAATACTCTCAGTTCTCGAGTAGCCAGTATGAATATTCAGCTTGGTCTTTCAGTTCATTCAATTCTGACATAGTCCTAATTGTAGAAGCGAATCTTTGTAAATAGCTTATAGATGACGGATGAAGCTGAGCGACCTTTTCAATTTCTTCACGTCCCTTTGTTGTGTTTTAAGATTATTTGGCCACTGTGGCGACATACTCCTACTTTAACCGTAAAAAACAGTTTGTCTTCACGGTTGTCAAATTTTCTGGCATAATCCGTTCACGGTTTTTCAGTATATTTGATGATACCTAATCTTCACCTGTGGAGTCCTACTGTATATTACCTTCAATGTTTTTGTATTTGCCTTATTGTTGCTGTTGGGATGCCTGATTCCTCTGAGGTTGATACATCATCTTACAATTTCGCCCGGGTGGCCCTGGCTATTCTGCTTATCTCTGATATTCGTCCACTACTGAAAATATCCTTCTAATATTTGTAGTGATATGACCTTTCTTATACCATGTTCTTTTTATTCTTGTGGCCACTTTTATCTTCTTCCCATTGACGTTTCAGATGTCTCTAAAGCATTTTTGGTTGTTTCTATATCAAACTTCTTGTGTCGGCTACTATACAACCATTTATTGTCGTTTTTACCCTGATTTACATCTCAGTTTGTCATCCAGGATATCACAACGCGTCGAATTGTAGTTTCTGCCTGTGTCCAGTTTAATTTTTTTCGCTCTGAGATTTCATCTGGTTATGAATATTTTTCGGTTATCTCCACATTTGAACTTTTTTCTTAGCTACCGCACACCTATTTATTTTTATTTATATCGCTATTTGCAACTTCGCTTACCCTCCTGTGTCTCACGACACGTTGTAACGCTGTTTTGTTGCATGTGATCGAATATCTTATTGAAGTGGCCAGCAGGGCGGCACGAAGCTTTAACGCCTGGCAGAAGACACTTGAGCCTTTTTTATGGCACTGTCTTTTCTACCAGATTTATTGATGTGGTCTGGAAGCCAAGCTTAGTTATATAGATGCAAGAGCACCATTCTAAAAAAATGATCTTGGTACCGTTTCTGTTCGTGACTTTGTACATGTACAATGCTACGTACGATAACGCACTTGCGCCTCTTTAAGACGAACAGATTTCGCGAGCATCGGTTAACTAACAGATCGAGTGTGTGTTAGGTGTGTTCGAACTATGCACTCTTTCTCCTGTATCTGGATTTTGCTATTCCTTTTCTACCTTTCCCTATGTGTATTGCAGCCAATCAAGCCGAATCTGGTTGAACTACCTACCTTTTTTCTTCTTTCGTCTCTCTCTCTCTCAGTCAGAAAGCTCTGCAGTTTTAGTCTGTTATGTTTCTCGTTACGATTCTTGAACTTCTTGGTTAGGTTTTTTTCTCCTGGGAATGCTCACTAGTGTAAAATTTTAAGACTGTGTCTGTGACATACGTGACTGCTCCCTTGTGAAATTGTTACAATAGCAATAATTCTGCCAATTTCAATGTGTGTTTCCTCGCTTAGAGCAGAGTGTCTGCTCTGAAAGAAGTTCTGGAACTATCATAATTTTGCTGTCTGTGCTAAATGAATAATTTAATTCTTTCGTATTAGTTTTATCACTGTTCCCGCAATTACAAGATTATTTGAAGACTAACATCCTATAATCTTGACGTCTTCTATCATGAGCCTGTTGCTCATCTTGCACGACACCAGGGCATGCGCACAATTTGAAGTTCATTTCATTTTTGTTTTCGTCATGAGGACCTTTGCGTATACACTCGGGGTTCTCCTATTCTCGTTAAAATGTATTCAAAACTTGCAATTATTTTATCAAGTATACTAGTAACTACTTTCTGTGAGAAATAGTAGCAAAAGTGACATTGCAAAATTAGGCGAATAGGGTGAATTCGGTCTGGCAACAAACGGGTGGTGAGGATATTTTAGAATAAATAAGGACAAAGTAGACTTGGGCGAAAAATGTAGCCTGCATACATGATGACCACAGGTCAATAAGAGTGACGGAGTGGACTCCAAGGGAAGGCATGCATACATGTGAGGAGAAGAGAAACCTATGTGGGCTGATGATAAGTGCGATAAAGCAGCCACAGCAAGAACAGGACTGGGTTTAAAGGCCGAACATGAAAGAGGTCTTTGTTTTCCTAGAGCGAGGTCGCCAAGTTGCTGCTTCTACCTAAGATGATGATGATGATGACGATAAATTGCAATTAGTAGAGCATCTAAAATATAGTGATATCTGAACTCAACGCTTGTCTGAACTGCTGTGTTTTGAGGAATTCCATATTCCCAGCAATAACGTCCTTGGTCTCATCACCGTGTAATACAAATGGCAATTTTGTCTAAATACGAGTGGGGAGGAAGTGCGAGTCTTAAGAGCAAACCTCATAGGCGCGAAAATGCACGCGACAGCGACGAGCGATGCTATGAGCGACGAAACAGGGCATTCGCGCGACGTGTCGCGTGCTCATTTTCGCGCGATCGCTTGGTTCTCCAGATTTGGAAACCGTCGCTCATCACCAGGAAGTGCTGTGCTCAAGCAGCCGAAAGCGAAACACCGGAAAAGACAAAGACTACATAGGTGCACGTGACCCCGCACGAGTCACGTATGCGCAACAAGAAATAACACAATTATTACGCATGTGCATATAAAAAGTGCTGCAAGGCACTCATAAACACATTCCGTTCATTCACACAACCATATAACTTATTTCAAATTACATACCGCTCACTACGCGGTTTTTTGGTTCGAGTCGACGGCCTCATACCAGCAACAGTGCAGTTCGCTCGCCGAAGCCGTCGCGTGAATGAGTTTTGCCTGCGCTAGCGACTAATCGCGTGAAGACGACCTACGTCGCATCACTCGTCGCTGTCCCGTGCATTTTCGCGGTTATGAGGTTTGGCCCTTAAGCTGTTACAAAACGAGCGTTCAAAAAAGGGCGCGCCGCCAAACTCTCGCGACGAAGCGCCGGAGAGATGCTACGAGGTTAACGATAAGGAAGAAAACAAGCATCCAAAGACTCCCCGGGCGCGCGTCTCTCTCTCTCGGAAGCGTAGGTTCGCCGACGAACCTCCTCACATCGGCGGCCGAGCTAGCCCTGGAAGGTTCTCGATGGAAAGGGGCGTGGTGTTGCAGGGTTGCGTCATCTGTCGTGGATGGCCCTCAAACCATCTCGCGCTTTCCCCAGCTTTCGCTGCGAATCGCACCAATGAAACGATGAGAATTTTTTGGAGTCTAGCGCGAAGGGTATTTAACCAAACAGCAGAGATGGGAGATCAGGAGAAGAAGGAATTTCATGCCAGTGTGCGTAGGGTGTTTCCGCCATGTCGTCGGCGCAGCCTCTTGTCCTCAGTGACGGAGGAGTAGAAGAGAGTTTTGCGCAAGTGTGCGTAGGGTCATTCCGCCGTGTGGGCGAAGCCTTTTGTCCTCAGTGACAAAGGAGGAGAAGAAGAGGATTTGCATCTGTTGGGTGATGACTCGTGCTACAGACAGGAGTGCGTGTCTACCACCAGCGAGCGAAAAAGCGTGGGAACAGCTGCGCGTGAGAAGCCGACGTGTTACCGACGAAGAAGTTTGGTGCTTGGAGAGCGGCCAATTGAAGACGCGAGGTTTCCTGAAAGAGAAACTTCGGGGGCAGCGGAAGGAGAACAGCGCTGGACTTTGAGTACTGATTCTCGGAAGAGTATCATTCAGACTTTTGTTCCAAGGACTTTGGACTGAATAAGTTTTCGAACTCTTTAGTCTTTAGGTGTCTAGGTTGTTCGATGCACGCGGCTGCATTGTAGTGCGTATTGCTGTTTATGTCCGTTGTTTCGAGTGTGGCTGATTGTACTGCGTAGTACGTTGTTTGATTGTTGCCATATCGTATTAAACTAGTGTTCAGTGTGCGTATTTGTGTATCGTTTTGATCTGCCATAATTGAGAATATAATTTTGTTCTGTTTATCAACTCTCGGCTTTGATTCGTTCTTTGGGCCACAACCGGCGTCCGCTGGCGCGCCAAATGGGACCACTTCTAAATTGTCCACGCTTTCGTGGTGCGGTTCGGGTTCGGGGAGCCGATACTTCGGCCCTTGAAATCAGCTTGGCGGTCGCCTCCCTAATTAACAGGACCTGTGACAATTATTCTGGCGTCTGCGACATTACCTTTTGGTGCACAGTGTGTCCAAAGTAGTGAGAAAGAGGCTTCAGTCGTTGATAGTGCTATTGGAACAATTTTTGTGTGTTGCTCAGTGTTCCCGTTAACGAGTGGGCAGAGAATGTTTCGATAGACTGAGTTGGCAGATATCTTGTGCAGGCGGCTATAATTTTATTTGCGAGACACAATGAATCTCGAAAAGTTAGTAGCTCTTGGTGAGAAGACTTGTCTTTCTGGCGCCGAACTACGGAAGTGGGTCACCCAAAAGCAAAACGAAGAAAAAGAAAGAAAAAGAGAGGGCCAAAAAAGAAAAGGCCGCTGAGCTGGAAAAGGACAGGTTGACGGTCGAAAGAGCCAAAGCGGAAAAAGCAGCTAAGTTGGAGAGAGAAAGGTTGGCAGCTGAGAGGGCCAAGGAAGAAAAAGCAGCCGAGATGGAGAGAGAAAGGTTGGCCGCTGAAAGGGCGAAAGAAGAAAGAGAGGAAAGGGAGCGACAGCTGAAAGAAGAAAGAGAAGCAGAGATGGCTGAAAGGGAACGGCAGTGGCAGCACGAGATGGAACTCGAGCGGCTCCGTTTACAACAGTGAAGTGAAACTCCGGTTCGAGCTAGAGTGGAAAGCAGCGAACGGGAGGACCATGGCTTCCGCTTGAACTCAAGCAAGCTGCTCGTAGCATTTGATGAAAGGAAGGACGACCTTGACGCGTACCTTCACAGATTTGAGAAGATCGCGAAGAGCCCGAATTGACCGGAACATCAATGGGCAACTGCTTTTAGTACCTGCTTGAGTGGTGAAGCGCTCAGTGTGTACGGTAGGCTGACGCCGACCGATGCAGCGAACTATACAAAGGTGAAAGCTGCTTTACTGAAGCGATTTAGATTTACTGTGGAAGGATTCCGGGACAGATGTCGGACAGGAAAGCCAGCTGATGGTGAGAAGGTTACGCAATACGCCGCCCGACTTAGCCATTATTTTGACAGATGAATTGAACTTTCAGGGACAGCGCAGGAGTACGATGAGCTTTGAGAGCTCCTAATTAGAGAGCAATTTCTCACCAGTTTCCACCCAAGCCTGTCGCTGTATTTGAAAGAGAGGAGAGCAAAGTCACTTGAAGATATGCTTGAATTAGCTGATCAATTCTTGGAAGCGCAAGGTGGCACAAATTTGGCCAAAGTCAAGAAGGAGTGTCTCGAAGATTCAAAGAACTCGGCACCCGAACAAAAGAAAAGTGCACCGGTGAGCGTTCCGCGATGTTTTCTGTGTAACCGAGTGGGACGTTGCGCGAACAGCCGTCGAACTATCTTTACGGGCCTTTCGGTTGTGAAATGTTTCAAATGTGGTCAGACTGGGCAAGAGGCAGACGCACGTCGTAACGGAGCGAGTCAAACTCACCAGGTATTCTATGTTCAAAACCGTTGATAACAACGTCACCAATGGATTCGTTGAGTTGAAAATGGGGAGAAACTTTCTATTGTGGTTGCTGTAATGACAAAACGGCCAACTGGTGTTACGAAGGCAATGCCAACGCTGCCTGGAAAAGTTCCGGAGAAGAAGATTACGGTGTTAAGAGATACTGGTAGCTCCACTGTTATCGTGTGGAGAAACTTGGTACGGAAAAGTGAGTTAACAGGCAAAACAAACTGGTTTGTCTAATTGACAGTACGGTTCGGATGCTTTCCGAAGCAGAGATTGAGATTGAAACCCCGTACTTCAGCAGGACGGTTACTGTTCTATGCATGACGACCCCCTTGTACGACCTCGTCTCCGGAAACATTGATGGGGCTCGAGGGACGAATGATCCAGAACGTTTGCAGGAAGACCCGAAGATGGAGCCCCCGCCGACACAGGGACCACGTGATACAGCGAAGAAAAATCCCGCGACGGATCTCACTCGAGCCCAAGGTGAAGCCTGGGTGCAAGAAACAGTGAATCCGGAGATGATCTTGTTGAACGAGAGAACGTGCTGGGAAGCTGGACTTACGTCGGCACGACTTCAATCGACCGACAGTGTAAAGTGACGGAGTCGGCCAGCCAGGCCCAATGTCGTGACATGAACAAGCGGGTGAAAAACCGGACAGGATCGGTTGAAGGTTTTTACCCGTTAATGGTGTCGAAAGGGACAACGATAGCTGAGGCGCCGCTTCAGATACCGTCGTTGGAAAGGGCTCATCGGAACAGAAACTAGAACATAAGAAAAGATCGAGCGAGCACCGCAAGAAAGGGCGCAAGCGCCGCTCGACGTACACAGGATAGGTTCTGAGGTCGAATCAGAATGTTTTTGGCAGTGCTGAGTGCGATATGTTGTATCATTGTTGTTGCTATCCTGTATCACAATTGTATGTCAAGCTAGTCAAAGTGTTTGTTGCCGTGATGTGATGTATAGAATTCTACAATTGTTGTAAAGACAGACCTTTGTACATTTGTATTGCTTGAAGTATGTGATGGAGTGTTGTATTCAAGTACCCGTGGCTATATTCCGTGTTGTGAGATCGAATTGCAATGTACAACTGTATTGAGTGATCTATTGTGAATGTGACGTGTCGTGAGCGACGGACTATGTTGCAGTCTTTGAGAGTGTGGGGACTGTTCGCACTTGTTTTTGTGGTTTTGAACATTATCAGATAATATTCTTAAACTGGGGGGTAGTGTCACAAAACGATCGCTCAAAAAAGGGCGCTCCGCCAAACTCTCGAGACGAATCGCCGGAGAGACGCCTCAAGGTCAACGATAAAGAAGAAAAAATCTGTTTGCACATCCGACGACATCAAAAACGACAAGAAGGTGATGTCTGCTTCAGTCAATCTGGGGTCCAAGCAGGCAAGGTCAGTAGTAATGCTCCAGAGTCTGACAGCCACCGTATTGTGCACCAAATTATCCGGTCTCTACCGAGTCCTTTCTGATGGCGGAAGTCAGTGAAGCTTCATTACAACCAAAGCTTATGGAAAACTTGGATGCGAACTAATAGAAGAAGAAATGCTAGCTATGGGTGTGTTCGGGGGTGATAACATAAGGAAAACTATAAAGAAGGTACGTGTATCGATTGTCCCTGTGAGCCAGAAGCTTCCGATTTCAATAGAGGCGCTGGTGGTGGACACGATATGCACTGAATGAATTGCGGTACCAGAAGGAAACGTTACAAGAGAAAGGAACAAGATGCACTTTAATACGCGAGCTCTTTTTTTACAAGAAGTAAAAGACAAACAGATTGCGGTCCTCATTGGATCAGACTATTATTGGGTTATCGTAACGGGTACTGTGAAGCCTGTGTTCGAAAAGTTGAAAGCTGTCAAGACGAAACTTGGATGGACTGTGCAAGGACCATTGTCTACTGCAGCCGATCTTACACAGAGTGCCAGTATTGCAGTCCTACGATCCACAGTGACCGAGCAAGATATCTCGATACTTTTTACTTGATTCTGGGATATAGAAAGCACCGGTATCCAGGCCTAAAATGAAGAAATGACGGTCGCTGAATCAGTGCTGGCAAATTTTGAGAACAACATCAATAAGAAAGACAATCAATATAAAGGGGCGCGACCGTGGAAGGAAAGGGTCGATCTGGGTGTAAACTGCGCAGTTGCACTCAAACGTCTGCACAGTTTGATGAAGACGCTTAACATTAACAGTAAGCTCTTAAAACAATACGAAGCAACTATTTGAAATTACCTCGAAGAGGGATATGCTGAAAAAGTACCTTCAAAAGAAGACCAACAAATTGGACCCCGGCATTATATGCCACACCGAGCTGTCATACGAGAGGACCGATTTACTACGAAGGCACGCATCGTGTTCAACGCTTCGTCTCACGAATCCGGGATGAAGTCTTTAAACGACAATATGAAGTCGGCCCGAATCTAAATCCCGACGTAGTGACGTTACTGCTTCGTTTCTGGCGCTACAAGATAGCAATGAATGGGGATGTTGAGAAGGCGTTCCTTCAAACTGTCCTGCAAGAACACGACAGAGATGCACTTCGCTTCTTGTGGTTCAAGAGTTCACCTCAAGTGGACAGCGCACTACAGGAAACAGAAGTTTAGAGAATGACGACAGTGCCCTTTGGAGCTACTTCAAGTCCTTTCTTATTGACTGCAACCTTAAAGCACCACTTCAAGTCCGAAGAAAATCACTTTCCTTCAACAGCTCGGCTATTGCAAGACTCCATATTAATGGATGATCTTTTTATTGGCGCTGACACTATTGAACAAGCTATTCAAATGCATAAAGAGATATTCGAAATCTTCAAAGATGCTTCCATGAACATTAGTAAATGGGCCAGCAACAACTCCGTTGTGTCTGCCGTTTTCGTACAAGGAATCACTTCTTCCGAAAAATAACTTTCCTTACCTTCTGGACCTTTGAAAGTCCTGGGACTTTATTGGAACAAACAGACAAATACCTTTTCGTTTAGGCCCGAGGATATTCTACAGTTTATGGAGGAGCATCGAATTTCCAAACGCTTTGCGCTCCAAGCTGTTGCAAGGATCTACGACCCTTTAGGGTTTCTGTCACTCTTATAGTAAGGATGAAGATGTTTCTACAAGATCGCTAGAGGGAAAACCTCGACTGGGATGACACCATGCCAATGAAGCTGTCAGCTATCCGGAAAAAATCGAGCAAGGAGGTAGCCATGCTACACGAGATCAGTATTCCCAGGTTCCTCGCAGCGGCCAGCGAAGGCGCTTATCAACAGGCAGAACTGCACATCTTTTCCGAGGCTAGTGAGTCAGCATACGGTGCTGTAGCCTACCTTCGTACCGTCGACTCAAGTGGTACCGCCCACACTATACTAATAATGGCAAAGACAAGAGTTGCACCGTTAAAGACGGTTACCTTGGCAAGGCTGGAATTAATGTCAGCTTTGCTTGCAGCCCGCTTATATGCCTACATCATCAAGAACTGCGACCTGAGCGTTGGTGAAGTAACATTTTGGTCAGATTCCCAGGTTACCCTTTGCTGAATTCAAAGGACCCCGTTTCTTGGAAAGCATTCGTACGGAACAGGACGCAGGAGATCAGAAATTTGACAGAATATTCTTGATGGCGATTTTGTCCCGGAAAAGAAAACCCTGTAGATTTGCTCACTCGAGGCTTGACTGTACACAAACTGAGTAAATGACAGTTGTGGTGGTATGGACGCCGATGGCTTGCCATGTCTCATACATTTTGGCCTGAATTCAGGGGAAACCTTGACCTCGAAAACGGAAAACTCGAGGCAGCTGAGACGGGGCCAGAAATTAATATCCACGCTGTTAACACGAGCACATCGATGACAACACTGATTGATAACGAACAATTCAGCAACCTCACAAAACTTGTAAGAGTAACGACATGGGTTTTCTGGTTTTCTGTTATGTTAAAAAGTTGAAGAAGGAAAGTGATAGGTTTGAGCAGCTGTCTGCTGAAGAAATTCAACAGGCAGAGGGCTACTTAATTCGCGTAGAACAGAGAGCTCACTTTGGTAACGAAGCCAACTGCGTCGCCAACAAGAATCCGATTCCTTCCCAAAGTCAAGTTGGACAATTAAGATTGTTCCTCGACAACAGCGGACTGTTTTGGGTACAAGGAAAAGCTCAGAATACGGACGACTCGTACGGTTCTCGCCATCCAATCCTCCTACCAAAAGACTGTTACCTTGTTACTTTAATCATCAATCATGCTAAAGAAAACGTCTTCCACCGAGGAGTACGAGACACAGTGCCTCAAATAAGGGAACAATACTGAATTCCACAATTACGACAGCTGGCAAAAAACAATACGACGGTGTGTCATCTGCCAACGCCTACAGTTTAAACCAGTTGAGCAAGTTTCACCTTTTATGCTCTAGGATCGTTATAAACAAACGCCTCCGTTTCTTGTAAGTAGAGTAGATTTTGCGGGTCCACTTTACATCAAAGGGCATCTTTTTTGTGCTGTAACAAGAGCTGTTCACTTGGAACTTGTTGAAGATTTGACGACGGTGGCTTTCCTTTGTGCACTTCGGAGATTCGTATCACGTCGAGACCTCTGTCACACAATGTACAGCGACAATGCCCGAACCTTCACCAAAACGTCCAAAGATCTAGAGAAGCTCTGGCGAACGATTCGGCATCCCGATGTACTTGCGTATTTCTCTTCCTCGAATATTCAGTGGAAATTCATTTGCCCGAGTGCTCCTTATGGGGGGGGGCGGATTTCGCGAGAGACTCGTACGTTCTGTGAAGACCTGCTTGAAGGAAATGCTTGGTCGACGTTTGGGAAATCAGACAGAGTTGGTCACTTTACTAACGAAAGTGAAAGCAGTAACAAATTCTTGGCCTTTAACATATGTGTACAATGATTTGGATGAGCCGTGCCCCCTATTGCAGATTTTCTAGTTGGCAGAATACTGACATCGCTACCACCTTACCACCTCAAAATTGAAACCGAGTCAACCAACCATCAACTGAAGAAACTTTGCAGCAAGAGAGAAGAGGATCTGCAAACTTTCTGGTCTCGTTGGTTAAAGGAGTACATCAATGAACTCGGGAATTACACATTCAACCAAGCAAAAAGAAATCACATATTGAAGGAAGGCAATGTAGTACTACTCGGAGAAAAACATTGTCCCAGGCAACTGTGGACCTTGGTTCGCATAGAAGAAATGATCGGTGGACGTGACGGCATCGTGAGGACTTGCTTTCTACGCTTGCCCGATGGCACTGTTGTGAAGCATTCTGTGCAGCTACTGTACCCATTGGAAGCCTCCTAGCGGCATCTGTCGGCGCGGGAGACTGTTGTGACTTCCTTTATTCATCCCTCGCAGCAGAATAGCAGTCATCATCATTATTGAGCCTCCTCACGAGCTGACGCTTGACCTCGTGGCAGCGCCGGCTCACCCTAGTCTTTTTCTTTCTTCTTTAGTTCTATTAAAGCACTTCATCTGGCAAGACTTGTTTTGCTTGATGTGAGCCGCGCCGCAGCAGACAGGCTCAGAGGTCCAACAATAATGATAACTGTCAAACACTTTTTATTCTTTTTTTAACGCTCTAGTGAATTCGTTTAGTCCCCTTCCTTATGACCAACAGAGGGTACAAGCGGTACATAGGTAACGACGCAAATCTCTGTTTTTCTAATAAAAATTATCTATCTTTCTATCTCACCTCACACGTGGTTATGATCCACTGGTGCTGTACAGTTTGTAATGAATTACAGACGGTGAAAACAAAATGACTCTTTTCTGCCACTAAGTGGTGGCCTCTCATATAGGCACATATATCAAATAGTTAAAGCCTCCAGCAAATGGTTCTTCCCGCGCCGAACAAACATTTCTCTCTAGTGGCCAACCTGCAACATACACAGAACTCCCAACACTTGGCTGAAAACGATAAAAAGGTGCTATGTAGGCAAGTGCTTGACTACTGCTTCGTATGATATTGACTCCCAGAATGAGTGGGATCTGCTGTAGCATTATTTCCGGTATGAATAACACAGGACATTTACGATGCGTTAGTCCAGCTCTGTTGCCAAAATAGACCTCTCCATGGTTATAGCATCCCGAAGCATCTTTTCTGCCACGGTAATATATTGGATAATTACACTGCTCTTTTAGGTTGTTGCTGTAGTAGCACTAGTAAAAGGTAACTCAACTTATAAAGTTTAGAAAATGCTGCCGAGACGCTTCTTTTTGCAACTGTGCTATTCGCTATGTTGGGCGCGCACTGTCTCTATTAATAAATGTCAACTGCAATTAGTTTTATGACTATTTACTGCAGCCAAACAGTAAAACATGAATTACATGCACTCGCTTCTCTCGTAGTTGTAGTCGCTGGGATATCTCAATTCAGAAATCACAACTTCTGAATACCATCTTTCTACAAAAACTACAAAACTGACCATATATATATATATATATATATATATATATATATATATATATATATTATGACACATATTTAGATATCGCATTATTTGAAGTTTTTGCAAAAGCTTGTGATCTTATTATTGCATTACCAGTGTGGACTCAAGCATATATGTGCCCCGCCGCCGTGATCTAGTGGTTAAGGTACTCGGCTGCTGACCCGCAGGTTACGGGATCAAATCCCGGCTGCGGCGGCTGACTTTTTGATGGAGGTGGAAGTTCTTCAGGCCCGTGTGCTCAGATTTGGGTATACGTTAATGAAACCTAGGTGATAAAAATTTCTGGAGCCGTTCACTACAGCGTCTCACATAATCATTTGGTGGTTTTGAGGTGTTTAGCACTACATATCGATCAAGCATATAAGATTTTAAATATTTCTTTTTATTATACAGAGGTCAACAACGCTATGCAAATAACTTCATGCAAAAGCTTGAGCAAGAATTACATATCGTTCGCCCTTGCATAGATAAAACAACTCAAAAATACAAAAGATGCAATCGTGCCTTCTGAACACACTTCACTCGGAATACTGCTACTGAACTTGACCCCCATCGAACTAGTTCTGAGTGGCGGCCAATATTTTGGGTATGCGATAAATTTTAGCAATATTTCAAGTTTGCACTTCTCCTAAAAGCTTATCAGAAACTTACAAGGTAAATACGAAAGCGCTGATATTGTTCAGTAATGTTATAGGATTGAACGATCACGTTATGCGCAATCATGCATGCATCGAAGCAACCACTTCACTGTATGCCACCGGAATCAGGGAGCGCGAGAAAGATAGTTGCCCTGTAGAAAGTAAGTTTGTTTGAAGGGGCCCTGCAGCACTTTGTGAGCATGGTCAGAAAATGCTGCCGATTGGTTGTAGAGGCTCCTGACAATACCCCAGCCCAATTTTATAGCGCAGCACGTTTCCTGGAATTCACGATGAATTACCAAAGTCAGAAAAAAAGTGATTTCTCTTCTCTTGAGAAATCACGCAATAAGCCCAAAACTAACTGGAAGTAAGCCCGCTCATCAGGGAGAGGCGCTGTCGGGCAACGCACCGCTGCGAACGTGCTTCACGTCGGCTCAGCCTTTTATGAATATTTTGCGCAGTTTTATCAAATCAAATACATAGAAATCGACCACCACTGGATAGAGCGAGTCCACCCGAACGCTTCGACAGCAAAAACTTTGGTTAGAGACCTTCTTGAAGCTTCTTCGATGTAAAAAACCACCCGAGTTACAAGTGCACCCAGCTAAGCCTACACCAACAAGGCCGACGCCAGCCCCAGGAAGGGTAATCAGCGGTGCCGAGTTGTAAGGCTAGGGATCGGACGCACCTCTGAAATAGGCATGGATGATGCAGACATGGCGGAAACTCCGAGTAATGATTCTGGAGAAGACGATAGCGATCTGATGAGACGAGACGCTGACGGCGACATGGAGGGCTGGATCGAAGTGACGTATAAAAGGAAGGGCCATGTGAGCACTGACAAAGAGACAACACAGAAAGGCACCCGAAGCCCGACGCGCAGATGTGAGAAGAGCATAGTGAGCAAGACTTTACAATCAAGCAAAATTCCTAGGCCACCTGCAGATGACATCAAGGTAATCGTCAGACCAAGAGACGGGCAGAACACTAGACACGCGTGCAGAGCCAGCCTTGACGAAACGATACGCCCAGAAGCAGGGGTGAGCAGCGAAGAAATATTCACGATTTGGCCAAACCCCACACAAAATATCTTAGTGATCAGCACACTGGATGAGAAGACGGTGACGAAATTCATCGAAATCAAGGATTTAAAAATTAACGGGAAGAAGATTGAGACAAACCCGCACGTTTCGGCACTGGAACACCTTGCCAAGAGGATAATCCGCAACATACCCTTGAAGTACACACATGATTAGCTCGTGCACGCACTCGTGAACGCGAGGAACCCTTCATTGTACGCCAAAAGACTTTGGAGCATGAACACTATGATACTACTGTTAGAAGGCAACAAGGTCCCCTTGTGGGCTTACTTCAACAGCATCGTGATGAAAGTTTCCCTCTACTGAGAGCAAATAGACTTTTCTAAAAATGTTGGAGGCTCGGGAACAAGCCTGATGTGTGCCCAAAACCGACAGACAAGATGTGCCCGGCGTGTGGTGCCAAAAAGCCTACCAGAGACCAATATTGCACACCGAAGCGCAAGCTCTGCGGAGACGCACACCCCAAGGCAGACCGGACTTGCAGGGCTAAATTTAAGACGCCATACTTCGTAAAGCAAAGAAGGTGGGCTGCGAGAAGAAACGAGCAAGAACTCCAGCGGGAAGCTGGCTCACCAGATCAGGACACCAGGGGACGTACCAACACACAACCAGACCTAGCATCCTCATCAGGGTCAAGATTAAAATCCAAGTCCAGGCAGGAAACCTGGGAAATACGTCATTTGGGGTGAAGGTTGAGAAGCAGACCCAAGACCAGAGGCGGGCTGAGATCCCCCTCGTGGGGAGGACACCTGAAGCGACAACGAGGCAGCAAGGAGAAAAGAAGACGCCAGACAAAGTGGGCAGGTCAGACGTAGTGGCAAATCACGACTAGGCAAGGTCCGGCAATAGTAGAAACGCTAGAGATAACTGCAAAGACATAGACAAACGCGTAGAGGAATACAGAATGGAAAACAAGCTACTCAGACAGGAGCTAGAAAAAGCAAAAAAGCAAAACATTGAATCAGCTAAAAATGGATAAACTACTGCAAACACCTAATAAAATACTCATGAAAATGCAGACACACACATCGCCTCCATCGACCGCGAGCACGGCCGTTTCCACGCCAGCAGCTAAAATCACAGGGGAGGTAAAAACGAGGAGGTAGAGATCGTAGCAGTGTAAGCACAGCAACCAAGTGCCAAGCGAAAAATTCCACTGATGAAGACCAAAGAGCTAAATTACTCAAAAAAGTGTTCAAGAGGCCCCAGCTATAGCACACAAAAACAGACATCCTCGAGGACATGGTAAATAAACTGTCAGACAAAATGGAGAGAATGTTCGAGATGCTGGTCGTGCGACTTAGCGACAGTGAAGCAGAGAGTAATGCGCTGGCACAAAAGCACGACAACCAGCTCGACGAGCTAAAGAAGAAAATTCTTTCGACATGGCGGGCCCCAAAATGAGAAAACTCGTCACGTGGCAGTGGGAATGCTATGGCTTCTCCAATAAAAAAGCATCTAGGGCGCAACTAATAATAACCACCACAAAAACAAAAAAACCTGACGTGATCATTTTGCAGGAGAAATCCGACCATGCCAAAATTGCTTGGTATGCCACTCACAAACAACGCACACAATTAAAGGGGAGAGACATAGTCGTTAGCACATTAGCGAAGAAGAGGCTAGTTGCTATCCCACACACTACGAAACAAGTCTCGGACCTCAACCGCATCCTCATAGAAGTCGTGCCACGCAGCAAAACGGAGAGCAGCACTTTTGTCCTAAACGCATACAGAAGCCCGTCTAAAAAGGGCCTAACACATACTTTTGGAAAACTAATTAACGAAATGCTGAACATCGCAGGCAACAACCGACTTGCCATCGAAGGAGAATTTAACGCACCACACACGCAGTGGGGATATGGGCCATCGTCGAAGAAAAAAAAAACCTTGACGACCTCATCGAAAAGGCCGGACTAGCCATTCTGAATGAGCCAGCCTCGCACACCAGAATCGGTGTAGGTCCTCACAAGGACACCACGCCGGATTTAACCCTCTGCAAGAATGCCGGGCGAATCACGTGGGAAAACAACTTTGAAGGCCTGAGAAGTGATCCCAGGATCTTCAGCATTGCCCTAGCCAATCCTCCTATCAGGAATTGGAAACGGCCACTCAGGGGCGTAGATTGGGACAAATTCCGCAAAAGCAGAAACGAGAGAGGAGAGGGACCCACCAAAAACATAGAAGAATAGAGCAGGGAACTTCTACGATACGCTCAAAAAGCGGCAACCGAAATGGAGTGGGATGCCTGGTTGGCTCGATGAGAAGAGGAGGATGAGTGTGCCGGAAGCCTCTCAATGCGGAAGGACAGCAGGCTCGCACACCTTGTCGAAGCCAAAAAAAATCTATTCAGAAACTACTGCATAGGCAAAAACACAATCGAAATCTATGGAGAAAACTCACCGAGCTAAACAAGCACATCGAAACACACTGTACCCATCTATGCCATCAGGAATAGGACAAAGTGTGCGACGCCATGGATAGCAACATAAACACATGCAAGACAAGGAAAATCCTCAAGCACCTGCTGGACCCGTCGGCCACCAAAAACGGTGACGAAAACGAAAATGATCAAGATAAGACACATGTATCAAAGGAACATGCATCAGATGGGCGATGAAATTGTCAAGCTCTACCTAAGAAAACCCCCGGCAGTTGAACACTAGGAATACTCAAGCTCTCCCAACGAAGATCTTGACAGAGACTTTTCACAGCAACAAATCAGGGCAGTTCTGCATACTATCAAGACCAAGTCAGTTCGCGGTCCCGACAAAGTGTCTAACAAGATCCTCCTGAACCTAAACGACCAGGGAACGAGCCGTTTGACAGACTTCGTCAATGTGTGCTGGAGGAACGGGGAGATACCCGACAAATGGAAGAAATCTGACGTGATCCACATTCCCAAGTCGGGTAAAACCCTAGAAATCAAGAACATGCAGCCTATCTTCCTGACTTCTTGTGTCAGTAAAGTAATGGAGCATGCTTGCCTGAGAAGGGTTAACGTTTACTTGGAGTCCAACAACGTATACCGGAGAAACAGGATCGGCTTCAGAAGAGGGCTCTCCACACAAGATGCCATGATGCAACTAAAGGAGCAAGTCATAGACCCCATTGGTCGAGGCATGAGGGCAATAATCGGGCTAAATCAAAGGAAGGCCTTTGTCATGGTCGAGCACGTAGTCATTGTAAAACTAATTGCGCAACTCGGCCTAAGCGAGCACACGTACAAGTACATCAGAAATTTTCATGCGGGAAAAACTGCCACGGTTAGACTGGACGAGGAGGAGAGCAGCCAAGCGCTGGCAAACCGCAAGGGCCCGTCATGTCACCAATGCTTTTCAACCTCGTCGTGACTGGATTATCAAAAAAATAGGGTGAATCGAAGTCATCAGTCACACAATTTATGCAGAAGGCATTACGATTTGGACCACGCAAGACACCAGTGAAGGCGAGGTGAAGAATAGACTTTAAGAGGCGGTGGATACAGTCGAGATTCATCTGGATGGAACCAGATTGGAATGCTCACCAGGCAAATAAGAACTGCTACTATACTACCCCGAGAGACTGGGCATACATTGCAAAAACGTCGTAGAATAACACAAACAAAGGAATCAGGACAACCACTAGAAACGGTACGGCAATACCCTCGGTTCCGGAAATCCGAGTTCTGGGTCTCTGGATCGAAGCCCAATGAGGAAACTGTAACGCACCTAGAAAAGAAAGTCATGGTGACCATTAGGTTAATACAAAGGGCATCCAATAATCGAATGGACAATAAAGAAAGAAACGTTGTAAGACTCGTCCAGACCTTTGCGATCAGCCATGTCACGTACGTAGCGGCGTTCGTCCACTAGAGCAAAGCCGAAAAAGACAAAGTCGACGCACGGATTGGAAAAGCGTACAGAGCTGCGCTGGGTCTACCGCATAACACAAAGAACAAAAGGGTGCTACAACTTGGAGTAGAACACGCTGGACGAGATCGCTGTAGCACAGAGGATAGTGCAACTTCTTGAACAACTGTCTGGAACCACGGCGGGTAGAGGAACTATGGAAAAGATATCCATTGATTACCACAAAATTAAAGGTCTGATGATACACGTTCTTTCGTACGTCCGGTCCACAATAATTTCGGAAAACATCCCAAAAAATATGCATCGTGAACACAACAATGAGAGGCAAAATTTCCGCACGAAACTTATCCTTAAAAATCATGGCGCGCGGAAGGGTGTGCTTTTTGTAGACGTGGTCCGGTATTCCCGAAATAGTGTTATTAGTAATAGTGTTGTGCATGGCTCCTTCTTCGCAATGGCGGTCATAAGCACAAAAGGGAAGACCGTGGCCGCGGGCCCCGTAAGGATCAGGTTGTCGGAGGCAGCGGAATGTCCATTGCACTGGCCGTAGTCAATGGCCGAAAACTCGACAAATTTGTAATCAGTGACTCCAAGAGGGCCATAAGGAATTTCTCAAAGGGATGGGCCTCTATCGAAGCAGCAAAATCCTGAGCCACCGAGCAGAAGACTTCCGGAACGGCAAAATTGTACCCAAATACTTCAAGTGGATCCCGGCGCACATGGGAGAATTAAACATCGAAGACACGACCATCCCTCAAAACCTCAACGAGAAGGCCCACCGAAACGCGCGAGAACTAACCCCCCACGGCTCGGACAGTGACGGCCTGGCCTCCCGCACCAAACACAATAGGGGGGACGACTCCTGTGGATGCGATGGGGGCGATGGAGGTGATGAGAATAATGAATATGTGATACAAGACGACAGAGGCAGACTAGTCACGCATCTTGACATATTGGCACATTATAGGCGAACGCGAAGAATATCCGCCACCATACAAACAGCTAGACAGATCTCAAAAAACAGATTGGCGAAGATTGCAATCCAGAACCTTTTCAAATCCAGTATACCTGAACAGAGTATATTCCAGACAATACCCGCAAAGAAGCTGCACACTTTGTAAGCACGAACTCGCATATATGGTGCATCTTCTCTGGCAATGCGCACAGGTCACAGTAACTTACCGAGAGGACAATATAAAACCGGACCTTCGCGAGGAGCGTTGGCTAAGTGCGCTGACTAGCTCATATCTGCACGACCAATTGTGGGCAATCCAGAGTGCCTGGACAGCAGTGGAAAGGCTGTGCCTCCCCGCGAAAAACCTCGGGGTGGCCTGAGCCCGTGCCGTTAACTCTGCAGGATTTTTTATTCTTTTAATAAAGTTTTTTTCCGTCCGTCCATACGTCCATTTATCAGGCATCAGCTGATTTGAACATGGCGCGCTTGGTTATTGCACAGATCGCCGTGGGAGGCAGTCACTTGTCCCTACGTACGCGCATGATTCCACTGAAAAAAACATCTATTCGAAGAAAGAAAATTAAAATATGCTCAAGGTAACGAGGCGCGTGATTAGTTTTGTTTGCCCATCCCATTCCTCCCAGCTCAGCTTCGAGCGCTTTCGTCGGGACGAGAGAAGAGAGAATTCGATTGCAGTGTGTAACAATCTTTGTAACTCCTCTCGAACTGGACGGATTCTTAAACTTTTTCTGGCATTGCATTTGTGATACATTACGCTTTTCCAGGGATTCGATTCCATAGTTACACAAAAAAGCTGTGGCGGTTTTGTCATGTTGGTATGCTGGTTGTAGTGAATTTCAATATTGCACCTACGCACTCACACCTATCTTCATTTTTAAAGAAGATAGTCTTTCTTGAGGACCTTCGACGCAAAACTTTGGTCTGTCTGTCTGTAGGTGCACTTGTCTGTTTTTTCATCAAACAATTTCCAAAACGGCCAAACTCTAACCCCAAGTGCAGCGCCCAACAATATTACTCGAGCTTTAGGGTTCATACTTGTGCGATGCTCAATTAAAACATTAATATTGCGCATATTTGAGGCACAATAAGTTCACATCAATATTCTGTATGCGTGTGTTTATACTAGAAAAGGCATACATAAGTAATTCAAAGGACGGCAGCGTTTATCGCGCTGTGCTGACATTGCAACGCTATACACGAAAAGGCGAGTATATTGTTTACTGGGGAAGTACTGGTTAAGAGTATGACCGACCCATTATACGAAATAATTTTGGGCAACATCAAGGGCGCGGCATTGCCGGATACGTTACCTATGAACGAGTCAGCACCACAGCATGACCATGGCCATGTGGAAACAAGGCGTTCACCATGCACAGACTCTAGCAAAGGGAATGCTGTCAATGGTGAGCAGGATGTATCTGACAATTTGCACGCAACCCAACCAAGATCGAATGCGGAGGAAGCGCATGAGCCACCGCATGAAGCCATGGAAAAGTGACCCCTAACTGAAGAAGTCCTCGTGGGGAAAGCAGGAGAAACGAAGAAGCACACTTCTTTACCCGTGATGACTCTGCCTGCTTTACAAGTGGGAAGTGAGGCGCTTAAAAAATATCAAGTGGATGACGAAACTTTGCGAAAGTGTTTCGAGGCGGTTGGCAAGAAAATCATGTAGAACGATCGAGAAACGGTGTTTTTCATTCGGGACGGAACCTTATTCCGAAAGCACAACTTGCCAGATGGAACTAATTTGGAGCAACTTGTTGAACCACGACAGTTGCGTGAGCTGGTGCTGAAACTAGCCAACGAAGGCATCTTAGCCGGCCATCAAGGTATAACGAAGACAGTAAGCAGGGTCACTGGAGAGTTCTACTGGCCAGGTGTCCAATCCGACACAAAACGCATCGTGAAATCTTGCGACATCTGTCAACGGATGGTGCCACGCCACCTGGTGGGATGCGCTCCCTTGGGCACCACGCCTATCATCGAGACACCGTTTACGAGAGTTGGCATTGATAGTATCGGCCCATTGTCACCAACATCTGAAAAGGGCAATCGCTATATACTGACAATGATAGATTTTGCGACGCGATACCCCGACGCGGTAGCACTTCCCTCCATTGAAGCGAGACAGGTTGCGGAAGGTCTCCTGGAAATGTTCTCTCGCGTTGGCATACCTAAAGAGATCATCAGTGATCGCGGCACGTCTTTCATGTCAGCAGTTAGGAAAGAATTCAGCCGACTGCTTTCATTCAAACAACTGCCTACTACGCCATACCATCCGATGGCCATTGGTTTGATTGAACGCTTTAATGGGACATTAAAACGCATGATAGGGCGAATGTGTCAAGAGCGTCCGAAAACCTGGGACCGTTACATTGGTCCGTTACTGTTCGCCTACCGAGAGCTTCCCCAATGCAGCACTGGATTCTCTCCATTTGAATTATTATATGAGAGATACGTGCGAGGGCCGATGGCTGTTCTCAAGGAGCTCTGGACAAACACTCGCCTCGATGACGAGACCAAGACGACATACACGCATATGATGGAGCTGCGGCAACGTTTAGAACGCACCTGTGCGCTCGCACACGAAGAATTTATGAAGGCGAAGAAGCTGCAGAAAGGGTACTACGATAAGAAAGCGAGACAGCGCGAACTTGTCCCTGGTGACCAGGTGCTGGTGTTGTTACCAGCCGATGCTAACAAGCTGGTGCTTTCCTGGAAGGGCCCCTTCCCTGTTATTGAAAAACGCAGCGAACTGGATTACCTATTAAACCTGGGCCACAAGGTTACGCTCTTTCACATCAACATGTTAAAGAAGTATGAGGAGCGCAAGCCACTAAGCCAACGAACAGTTGCAGGCGTTACCACGACGTTGCCAAGTGACACAGACGAGGTTCAGTCCGACGAAGTGCCCCATATCACACTAGAAGAGACACAAGACTGGACGAATGTTACCATAGCATTGGAGCTCAACGCTGATGCACGACAACAAGCCACAGCGGTTCTTAAAGAATTCAGAGACGTTTTCTCAGATGTACCTGGGAAGACTGACATTGTTCACTGTGAGTTGAAGCTTACATCAGAGGCTCCCATACAGGTCCGACAGTACCCGCTACCTTTTACTGTCAAAGGTGCCGTCGAGGAGGAAGTGAAGGACATGCTGCAGTTAGGTGTCATTGAAAGGTCAACGTCAGCCTATCACTCGCCCATAGTGGTCGTCAAGAAGAAAGATGGCACCATGCGTTTGTGTATTGACTTCCGACAACTGAACAAGGTCATACTTCCGGATTGTGAGCCGATCCCTCGAAAAGATACGATGTTCGCTAAGCTTACGGGATGCAACTACTTCTCGCGCTCACATTTTACTAAAGGATACTGGCAGGTACCTATGGCCAGTCAGTCGAAAGAGCTCACGGCTTTCTCATGTGAATCTGGCTTGTACCACTTCAACTTTATGCCCTTCGGCATCAAGACTGCGCCGGCAGTATTTAATCGGTTAATGCGAGTCGCTACCGAGGGGATTCCCAATGTGCTATATTACTTCGAAGACGTTCTCGTCGCTACTGAAACTTGGGAAGAACACTTGGTAACCCTAAAGAGATTGTTTGAGCGCGTCAGAGCGGCTCATTTAACTATAAAACCAGCGAAATGTGCGGTCGGCTGTCCGACTACCACTTCTTGGGCCACACTGTTGGGCAAGGTATGCTGCAGACGAGTAAGAGCATTACTGATAAGATACAAGCAGCTGTGCCGCCAAGCACCAAGAAGGAATTGAAAGCCTTTCTCGGCCTACGAGGTTATTACCGCGACTTTTGCCCAATTACGATGAGTTGACATTTCCGCTCACAGAACTTACAAAGAAAGGCCACCCCAATAAGTTATTATGGGGTGAAGAACCTGAGAGAGCGTTTCGACAAGTGCAGAATCTATTGTCCACGCAGCCTGTGCTGAAGTCACCCGACTTGCATAAGCCATTTGTTCTGCCCACGGATGCGTCTTCGCGGAGCTTAGGAGCAGTATTGCTCCAGGAACACCAAGGCCGTCTGCACCCAGTTTCCTACGCGAGCCGTAAATTACTACCCCGCGAAGCAGCCTACCCCACAAATTGAAAGAGAAGGCCTTGCCGTAGTCTGGGCTGTTCTCAAATACCACATTTTTCTCTATGGCAAGCCGTTCACGTTGCAATGTGACCACCAGCCATTGACTTATATTCAGTCAGCTAGGCACCTAAATAATCGAGTCCTGCGGTGGAGTCTCCTTCTTATGGAGTATGATTTTCACGTGGAAAACATTCGTGGTGTGAACAACGTTGGTGCCGGCTATATGAGTCGTGCGGCTTTTACCAAGCCGTGACTTATTGCCGTTGTACACAATTTTTTTATCATGTTGTCATCATAGTGCAATTGGTTTTTTTTCTTTACATCTAAACTGTGACATTTAAAGTGTGTGGAACCTTTGTTATATTCGGGAACTGTGTGTTACGTGTGTACAACGTACTGGAAGTTGGGGGGAGTGTGGTAAGAGTGCTTCTCACAACCAAAATCGAAACTGGAAGTGAAACCGACAGCGGAAAATAACCGACGAAGACGAAAGTGTGCACGAGGTCAGACGAATGTGAGCGCGGGAGTTTCGGAACAGCGACAGGCAGAGGAAGAACGCGGCCAGCTAGCAAGAGCGCTAGGCGTTGGGCCTCAGGGGACCGAACCAACGAGCGGGTGTCACCAACCCAACCGGGACGAGCGTGGCATGTTCCTGAGGCGAGTAGCGGTTCCGGGCCGGGCCTGACATGCTGTTCCTGTGGCGGACGAGCGTGCGGGCCAGGGCAAGTGGCTGATCCTGTCCAGACTCGGGTCCGGCACAACCAGTCACCGAGATCGTGGCCACGGTGCCACGTCGGAGCCAGTCCGGCACAACCGCCAATTGAAGGTGCGACCTCGGCGTTGCGTCGGCCGCAGCGTGGGGCCGCCTGGTCCAGCACGAGCAGCTGATGGTCTGCTCGTGAGTTCCCGTGCACTTGGCAACCTTCCCGTGCCGAGGTTGCGTCGTCGACGCCATCGTCTTCAGCGGGAGCGTGAGTGGCACCCGACGGAATTAGACTTCCGAGTAGAAGGACGCGTGGGTTACTCGCGGGCGCGTAGACATTAGGACTGTAGGACTGAATTATGGAGCCAGTGTGTTGTACAGATAGCCACCGTGTTGTGATCGTTTTGTGTGTGAAGTCAATAGATGTTTCTGTTGTCCTTGTCTTGGGTTTCTGCGTCTGAGGGCCCAAGAACCATCACAGTGACCTTCGTGTTTGAAGCCGCCTGAGGGACACCCATCGCCAAGCGAAGGCCCTTTCTGTGCACTGCCTGGAGGCGTTCGAACTAGCTTGGTGATGTTGATATCAGGGGCAGCTGATAAAGAATGCGGCTCGTTATAAGCGCATCAATCAATTTAAGCATGGACGTAGGATTCTTGCCCCAACGAACCCCTGCCATGCGACGAAGAGCGTTAATCCTTTACACTGATGCAGTGACTATACCATCAAACGCACGTCGCCATAATAGCTTGTTGTCGATGGTAATGCCCAGGAAACGGACACTTGTTGCACAACGAATTGAGTGGCCTCGAATATTCAGCGACAGACGTGTTGACTTCAGTCGCGTTCCCGGGAAGAGCATGAAGGCCGATTTTTCCGCAGATAGGCCAAGTGTCAACAAGTGACGCTCACTGATTAAAATAGCGCTCTGTGCTATCCGGGTCAAACGTTTGTGCTGGTACCTTGAGATCCTAATGCAGATGTCATCGGCGTAGATGAATATTTTAACTGCTGTCAGAGCTAAGTGCAGAGTGTCGGGGAGGCTGGCCATGGCAGCGTTAAAAAGCAAGGGAGATAGACCGCTTCCTTGTGGGACACCGAGAAAAACGCGTCTCTCTTCGCTTGTTACATTTGCAGGCTTAACACGGACACAGCGGTCTCTGAGAAATTCATGTACAAACCGAAGAGCATTTCCCGACACACCCATGGCTTGGAGTCTGTTCATGATGCCTGCCTGAAGCACACAATCATATGCCTTGGCAACGTCCATGAAGACGGCGAGTGTCGAGAGTCCGCTGACGTGGTGGTGCTCGATGTGGCTTAATAGGTCCAAAACACTGTCCTGGGCACTCAGTCGTGGGTGAAATCCGGTCATACACGATGGCCATTGTCTTCCTTGTTCAAGATAGCAAGTTAATCTTGTACATATTGATCTTTCCATCAACTTGGATACGCAAGATGTAAGAGATACCGGTCGATATGACGCGAGGCTCGTAGGATCCTTTCCGGACTTTAGGACTGGCACCACCCATGCTGTCTCCCAAACAAATGGGATCTCTCCCGTGCTCCAGACATGATTAAATATGCCAAAAAGGGCCCTTTTTCGCTCATATGGTAGATTTGTCAGCATTTGTTGCTGATCAAATCGGGACCCATGGCACAGCGTCTTCCTAATTTGCAAAGAGCCATATCCAGCTCTCGAAAGGTGAATAGCGTATCTATCGTGAGAAAAAACTGGGGTGACAGAGAAATCGCCACTCCTGCTGATCTACCAGATGTGTACACGTCTGCGAAATCCTCTGCAAGGGTTTGCAAATCTATTCCTTGTTTCAAAGCGAGTGCTTGAATGGCCTGTGTGTTCGGATCTTCCCAGAAAGATTATTTATTACTGCACACATCTTTGTCAAGGGCGTAAACGTTGACAAACTCTCACAAAAAGCGGCCCATTGATTTCGTCTTAATTTTTTGTATGGCGACGAATCGCAGCGTTTATCCTGTTATATTCGGTTTTCGCAGACGAATTTCCTTTTGTTCTCATTATTCACTGGTCCGCCCGTCTACGTGCTGCGCAGAGGTTCTTCAAATTCAAGTCAGGAGCAGGAAAATCGCCGAGCAGTTTCAGCAACGAAGTTGCTGCTCGCTTGCTTTGCAACATATCTGCGAACAGCTCACCAGTGGATTTGTCCAACGCTTCTCTGTAGGTGTCCCAGCGTGTTACATTGCAGAATTGTCGACCAGCTGTTCGAAATCCCAGGATATTTGGTGATGATCGGGAAATGGTCGCTGCCCATCCTCTCTGGAGCCGTGGTCGATGATACCAGAAGGTCCGTAGAGTGAAGTACAAGGTCTATTGCACTCAGTGAATCTGGTGGCCTGAAAAATGTAGGTTTGCCATCGTTCGCCAGCATCCGCAGTCGGCAGCATCCGCAGCTGCTGGAAGTTCCTTTCCTCGAAAATCTAAACTCTTATCTCCCAAGAGTGAATGGTGCGCGTTAAAGTCACCACAGATTATTCGAGAAGCGGGACATCGAGTGCAAAGGTCCTTTAGGAAAGTCTCCATGAAGACCTTTTTTCGTGGGCTTATGTACACCGATACCACACTCAGTTTTCGGTTTCCCAGGCACACTTGCATAGCAGCGACTTCCAGTGAGATGGAACAGAGGTCTTGCACTGGTAAGGCGACGTGAGGTATTTCCCTCCTCATGTATATCATTGCGCTCCCATTTGCAAACGACGTTATGCTCGGGTTGCCGTGTCGGGTGTACCCTGGGAGCGGTTTTGCATTCGGTAGACCGGCTTCGGAGAGGGCTAGAATCGGTATTGTAATGTCGCGCAGGAAAAGGTTGAGTTCGCACAGACGTTTTAGAAAACCGGCGCAGTTCCATTGCAGTATTAAGGGCACTTTTGAAGGACGAAAAAGACCAGGTGGGCGAGACATTGCAATTATTCTACTGTATGTTTGTGGAAGCAGAGCAATGTAACACTGACTCTAGAGCCAGGACTGCTTCCAACATATCCTTCGTTGAACTCGCAGGCATCTTAGCGACGTGTGAACGTAGTGCGGTGAATAGAGCGCGAATAACGTGAAAAATCTGTACGGTGCAAAAGCTGTAATATTGAATGGCACATGTATCAATGCCGACGCACATCACCACTTGTCAGATTGTCGATGACCGACGCTCTGTGCGCCAAATTAAGTGTGCAGGGTGCATTGCTTGCTGTAACTTGAGTTTTGTTTTGAAACTGCAAAGTTGGCCAAATAAAAAGTTTAGCCTTGAAATACATAGGGCGTATGCGTCCCTCTCTTTGTGGCTAATAGTGAGTACTTACGAACCGCACGTTACTGTGGAAAACGGTTTCACTGGTTACACTAAAATCAACCAATAATATTATTACCTGGTGTTTCACGATTCATGACCCCGCTATGATCAGGAGAGACGCCATAGTGGAGGGCTCCGGAAATTCGGACCAACTGGTGTTCTTTGCTGCGCATTGACAATGTACAGTACACGGGCTTCATCGAAGTGCGACCTCTTTCTGTCTTCATCGAAGGGCAACCATCGTGGCTGGGATCGAAGCCATTACCTTCTGGTCAGCAGCCAATCTCTATAACCACTGCTGAACCGCGGTGCAGTACGCTACAATTAAGTCACCTTAATTGAAATCAAGAATAGTTTGCGTACTGCAGGTACTTTGAGCATCTATCTATCTATATCTATCTATCTATCTATCTATCTATCTATCTATCTATCTATCTATCTATCTATCTATCTATCTATCTATCTATCTATCTATCTATCTGTCTGTCTGTCTGTCTGTCTGTCTGTCTGTCTGTCTGTCTGTCTGTCTGTCTGTCTGTCTGTCTGTCTGTCTGTCTGTCTGTCTATCTATCTATCTATCTATCTATCTATCTATCTATCTATCTATCTATCTATCTATCTATCTATCCATCTATCTAGCCGCCTACGCATGGGTGCTCTCACATCACCTCCTTATTTAACTACTAACAATAGGTACATTAAGAAAACCTTGTAGTATTTACTAACTTCTGTTTACTAATTGTCACATATGTTACCTATATGTTAGTAAGTGCAGTAAGTTACGGAAGGGTTAGTAACCGCTGCCGCCTTTTGAGTTACAAACGCAATTAGTAATGGACTAACGTAGGTACTAACGGTTACTCAGCAAAGAAATGACAGATGCCACGTACAGTGGCAATCGATAGTATGCGAAGAACGAAAGAGGAATGTTCATATGTCACTTAAGAATCAGCACAACGTTACGAGACAGACGATAACTATGCAATAGAAGACTTCCAGGACATGATTGTCATATACAGACGTGTCATTTAGCTTCTTGAACCATTCTTGTCACGTAAAACTAAATTTGGTATATGTAAATCTAGCGAAATGACCCCAACCGCGCTATTAGCGTGGCATGCAGTCACGTTTTACCTTATACAGATGCCATGATTGTCATGTACCAGCCTGTCATTTACATTCGTCGTGCGTTCGCGTCACGTAATGCCAATTTTGTATATGTGAAGCTAGCAAAACGACCGCGAGCGCATCATGAGCGTAGCATGTACTCATGTTCTGGTGTGACACACATCTAATGATTATCACGCTTGCGCCACTCATATAACGTCATGATCTATTCATGTCCCGTAATATAAAATATGGTATATGTGAAGCTGCCCCGCTGCGGTGGTCTAGTGGCTAAGGTACTCGACTGCTGACCCGCAGGTCGCGGGTTCAAATCCCGGCTGCGGCAGCTGCATTTCCGATGGAGGCGGAAATGTAGGCCCGTGTGCTCATCTTTGGGTGCACGTTAAAGAACCCCAGGTGGTCTAAATTTCCGGAGCCGTCCACTACGGCGTCTGTCATAATCATATGGTGGTTTTGGGACGTTAAACCCGACAAATCAATCATATATGCGAAGCTAGCGAAATGACAGCGAGCGCGTAATGAGCGTGGCTTGTAGTCATGACTTACATGACCTGCATGTCAAGATTAACACGTTAGGGTATGTCACTAATGTTTGTCATGCAGTCTTGTGATAGCATACCAGTTTTTGACTATATCATGTGAACTAATTCTCACAAGTGCAGAAAGACCATGAAATGTAAAACATCACAATCGTAGCATACATATCTTGATTTTGATGTTATTGCTTGTCACTTAAGCGCGGCGTTATACATTCTGTTATGCCATACCAATTTTGGTATCGATAACATTATCACAACAGCCAAGAGAATTTAGCGTCGTAGGCGGCTCAATAGATAGATAGATACTCCCAAAGTCGCCAAAGTTTGCTTAGAATCGCGTTGCATTGAAAAAATGTAGCCGCAATCTTTTCACCCCACGAATCATTCATTTTTAAAACAGTCCGATTTCCGAGTATAAACATTGTGCTTTATCATTAGAGTAGTTTTGCAGGTGACATCATAAATAAGAACAGTAAACATACGCAGCGACAAGACCACGCGACAATTACGTGTCAAAGTTGTCGAGGAGTATTTATAGTCCTATTTTTGGAAAATGCAGCTGATACCGGTGGGCGGCTAAGCTTTAGGATAAATACTTTAGGTTATGCATAACTATTTACACAACGTGCAATCCTATTAGGTGCGCGAGGTAAAGTGGCGAAGGATTTTTAGGCAAGCATAATAAGACAAGCAGTACCCTATTTATATTTTGTGTAGTACCATCTCAAGTGGCCTAATATGCAAGACCCAACACTGGGCACTAAGCTTGCACATATTGCCATATTGTGACATACTTGTACCACGTTCTAATAAATAGGTTGTTATATGCTTGTAGTTTCAACATGTAAGGTTTGTTCAGCAAGCCTAATGAACAAGTGTATGATGAAAATCAGTGATGGCGCACATAAAGTAGTAACTGTTGTAACCTGTAGGTGTCTGTTAGCGTATATAACGAAAAAGTAACAAAAAGTTATTAACTGCCCAAAAAAGTAAGTGACAGCTCCGGTTACTGCTTGCTTATGGTTACAAGTTTTTCCCTAACTTTTTTTGAGTCTAACCCAAAATTAGTATTGGTAGGTAAGATGGTCTGGCGAATATGACTCGCTGGTAAAGGCATGAATAATGCTACAATCCCAGCAAATACATCATCCGTAGGTAAGTGCCAGACTTGTGGCACTTACCTACGGGCGGTTATGCGCCACAGGTTATTGTTCACAACTACTCAGGAAGGCCTTGAAAAGACTTGGATAATTTTAAGACGTGAGCTTAAATAAAGCTGAGATCGGCAGCGTTGTCTTGATTAATGCAATGAATAAGTGTCAGGATTTAAGCAGGCATCGAAGTGCACCAGTCGGCTTGGCAGTCACATACTACCACAGGCCTACGGCAGTTATCAATACTACTTATCAAGTAGACCCCGTTGTTTCAGAGAAATAAATTGTGGTTGCGCTGCTGACTATACAATTTTTTTAAGACATTACACAGTACTCCTGTGAAACTCCTGTGAAACAGCCGTCAAATCTAGTTAACGTCAATTGTAGTTGAGCGTCAACCACTGAAAATTTATGTCGCCGTGTCGAGAGCTACCACCTGGCAAGCACCAGAGCTTCAAATCTGGTTATAACTTCATCTGTTGCTAATATCTTTGTTGCCGTTGGCATCGTTACGCCACGCTAAACAACCGGTTATATGAAACATAGTCCGCTGTTTATTGTACGTATGTGCGTGCACTTGTACGTATCTTTAGTGGAACTTCATGATTTTTCACTACATACAAAATAACACAATCTCCTTCAATCTACATGATTTGCATACCATCAATTGCCAAAGTACGTGGGAACTGCCTAATTTTTAGATATTGGCTTTTTTAATCGTGTTAGTCGCATAAACATTGTTCCGGAAGCCTATTTTGGTATATTCCAAGCGAAGAAGACGATCAAGAGAGCCCGTTGCCATTGGTGGTTGGATAGAGAGATAGCTAGATAAATAAATAAATATATATATATATGTATATATATATATATATATATATATATATATATCATGAATCAAAACACGTTATTTTGAACTTTAATGTTTGTATTTTTTATTGAAGTGCTTTTTTGTGAACGCGAATACCCCACCGCGGTGGTCTAGTGAATAAGGTACTCGGCTGCGGACCCGCGGGTCACGGGATCGAATCCTGGCTGCAGCGGCTGCATTTTCGATGGAAGCAGAAATGTTGTAGGCCCATGTGCTCAGATTTTGGTACACAATAAAGAACCCCAGGTGGTCGAAATTTCCGGAACTCTCCACTACGGGGTTTCTAATAATCACATGGTGGGCTTGGGACGTTAAACCCAACATATATATAGTGGGCGAGAATACATGGGCGTGATGTTTATGCTTATATCATAAAAATCACGATCGAATACAATAATCTTTTCAAGCTGTTCAACTTGTGACTTTTCTTATATTTTCTTGTTACAAGATATTTGGAAGCAATGCCTAACTGTAGCTTGCAAGATTACGCAAGCTACACGTTGGCGACGGGTGAAAAGATCATTGCTGTTGAGTCAAGACTTTACGCACTCATTTGTTCTCATGTTTCACCATCTGACTGCTTATTGGCAGTATTACTGCAATCATCGTAAATAAATTAACGCTTCACGCTTGAATAAATACATCAAATGAAGGTACACAAAGGTAGCATAAACCTAACGTTAGTGTTGGCGATGATATAACAAATTTGTGTTAAAGAAATATGGAGGTTAATACCACTTTGAACATAGCCAATTAAGATATAATTTAACATCATAAATTGTTAAAAATGATCACTTCCTACATTGATTAGAGGAAATCGAAAAGTGCGCGTGATTGTGAAGAATATAAACTTATCTCTACTAATTACACTTCGTCTGCAAATGGAACTATTTTATACGTCTGTAAAAACATTTTAGAAGAACAAACTTGCGTAACGACTGCACGCCTATATACACTCAAAATTGCGTGAAATATAGGGCGGGTGGAATTGCGAATAAACATAACCACATAACCATTCTGCTGTGTTGGTTTCTTCTAAGTATAGGGTGGGTGGAATTGCGAATAAACATAACCATTCTGCTGTGTTGGTTTCTTCAGCCTGCTCTTGTTTTCTTTCGCAAATACAACCGTAATCGTTTGTACCTAAGTTCGCAAAAAAGAGATACTGCTGTACCTTACCACGTTTAGTCCGCGCCGACATAGAAGGATTTGCGTTGAATCAAAATGAGCTTATTTATGCGAGGACTTGAAATAATAATAATAAAAAATGTGCTAAATTCTGATATTTGCGTGCTAAATCTCAATACCGTATTGATGAAGGCAGCACAGAGGGAACTGCCGGCTTTCGTTTAGATATATACTATCTTCATCAACTGGTGTGCTGCTATTTTGGCCTCATTGCAAGCATATACCATTGTGAGCAATCGGATGAGCATCCTCAATTTTAACTGCATAACTCCCAAGCGTCTAACCTGCAACTGCGGCACACATAAAAAAGTGATATCGTCATGAAGATGCTGATCGTTTAGAATTAACTCCCGAAAAAAAATAACAGCCCGGAGTATAAGGCAAAGCAAACAATAAATAGTGCGAAAAATGAGAAAAATGCTAACTCGTACCTTCGCAAAAAGCATTGAAGGAAATGTTGGTGTCTACGACCTTCATTGTTTCCGGCTGAACTTTCTCGGTCCGAAAGAAGGAAGAATCGATCATTGCTTCGGCTTCGCTGTTGGTCCGACATGAACACGGTATGTTTTTGGATAGCTGACCAAATAAGGCTCGAACGTCGCTATTAAGCACCGAGACTGATGTACGAACTGAAGCACGCGCCCCAGCTGACATTCGATCCCGATTTATTCTGTCCCCGTTTTGTCCACTCACCCAGTGTCAGTGCAGAGCACTAGCTTGTTTAAGATACATCTTTCATTCCAGAACAGCATTGATGTAGATTTTCATTAGGCCTATAGGTCATTTCTCCTGGCACTCAGCATGTAAATTATCATTTTCTTTCGAAGTAGGAAGCCGTCGTGGGTCTTTAAAATAAATAAAAGAAACCTAGTGAAAATGATACCGCGTTCTCAAACAGTGCAGCTGAATTAACTGCAGCTTTAAATTTTTATATCTATTTGAAAATCCTTCTCTTTTTTTCATCCTGCACAAGCACACGTAGTAAATAAATGGCGAAAGTGAGGCCCCTGCCAATATTTTAGAGCTTTGAATATTAGAACGAGTGTAACATTATTATATTTGAAATCGACAGAATTTCAGGCTTTCTGAATTTCTGAGGTATTCGGAATAAATGGTCACAAAGCGGTATGTCAATATAGCATAAAGCGGTATGTCATCAAACCACCTTATGGTGATTGATCCACAAAGTCACATTACCACACTGCATGGTTGAATAAAAAAATTACCGCCACCACAGTTAATTGTTTTGCAGTTCGCACATGCATAAAGGGATAATATATATGGTAATAAGGTTGGCACAATTCCAAACCTTGCATACGCTTGGCCGCTTGTAGCACGCAAATTACAGTCACGCAAGTAGACCTGCTACTCCAACTCAATCAAAAATTATTTGGTGCTCGGAATCACTCGATCTGACTCTGCTTAGAACAACAATGTTATACCCGTGCATATCTACTGTGAACAGACAGCACGAATACGACTTTTGAATTAGAAGAAGCGTCGTGCGTGAGGAAATCTAGCATTAAACCAAACCCTCCTTAAAACACTTGGGTGGGTCAGCGCACACATTTTGTGTGTAGAAGAAGAAGAGAACAGCATATGAAGATGAGCTAAGAGCTTAAGACATCCTTTAAAAGCTCCATGAAGGAGAAGCTACTTAGAAAACAAGACATACGTTCGCTCTTTTTGTATATACGGACACGCTGTGTTCGTTTTCCTAAATGAGTTTTAGTGCATATGCGACAAATAATTGGGCACGTATGATGTAGTTTGTTATGCTGTCACGGCCACTCACAGTGAGACATTCGTATAAGAATGACAATATAAGGTAGCGCAGACAAAGGACACGAAAAAAAGGAGGCACATTCAAGGCAACACCCAAACACAGCACATTATAGGCAACTAAGTTGTCTTGAATGTGCCTTCTTTGTCCGTGTGCTTCGTCTGCGCTAGCATATAATATCATGCTACCATACCAACAAGCCCAAATCGCTACCCTCATCGACTTCTTTGGTATAAGGACTCGACTGACCAAGTCTCATCGCAGCAAGCTAACATACGCGTACTTGTGACAAACATTTACAATTGACTTCTGTGTGATTTGATTGCGTCCCACTTTCTTACCAAGCTATCACTCATTTAACAGCGCTAACACGAGGAGTTCACGTTCAAAATGATTATGTTGCTCTACTGATGGTGTGTGTGCATAGCAGGTGAATTCACTTAGCTATGTTTTGCTTTCGGTTGTACCTGTGCAAATAAATTGTAGTTAACTAGATTTTTGTTACTATAAAGCTAAATATTTGGACCAACCAGACTGATGTGTTGTACTTTGTACGTCGTTCATTATTTTGCCATATTGTAGAAGACAAATCGCTTAATGATTAAAAGCAAGAGTTCTCGTGAGAATCAACAGTTGCTATGGGCACCGTAGTTAAATGTCGACGTCAATGTCTATAATTGCCATTATAAGAAAAAAAAGAAAACGCACAAATTACTTTGCACCCAGGCCCTCTGCGCACCATGCCAACAGGTAACCACAGAGCCACGCCAGTGCTCGGAACTTCGCTGCAAGAAGATGCCAGGCAGCAAACTGTTAGAGAATGAATCACGTTAAACTATGCAATGGAGTGTTTTAGTAGAGCAAGCGGTAAGGTGTCAAACTCAAGATATGTAGAACGAGTGGTAACGTAGTTCTTTGGGCACGTTGCTATGTCGCGCTGAAGTTTATAGAGCACGAAACAATACCGACAAATAAAGAAGTGAAAAACAGGTCCTCACTTGCAACAACTTTTATTTTAAAATTAGAAACGCACATGACAACATTGCTTTTCAGCCATCATCATTACGACTACTTTTCAAATTTAACTACTTTTGCATAGATAGACCAACTCATAAACAAACATTGTAGCAGGTTAGTTGCCGTGTATGCGACGCCTTTCATTGTTCATGTGTCTTTGAAGGACGCTGTAAGAAGAAGAGTGGGTCGGAAAAGTAACACAATGAAAACTAAAGCTACGTGCAACAATCTCTGGAAATAACAGCGTTTTGCGGCAGAATTTGAGGTAGCGCGATGTGGAAACCAAGACGTCTACTTAGGTGCAGGAGTTCACCACTGAGGTGAACTATGAGAGCGAACCAGGCCATTAAGGTTGGAGGGGAACAAATTAAGAAAAAAATTCTGAAATTATGAATGACTTTGAATAACATGTGGTGTTTGACGTCAATTGATGATTGAAATATGTGGTTTAACGTCCCAAAACCACCACACGGGCCTACAGCATTTTTACTTCCATCAAAAATGCAGCCGCCACAGCCGGGACTCGATCCCATGACCTGTAAGTCAGCAGCCGAGTACCTTAGCCACTAGAGCACCGCGGCGGGGTGGTATTTAACGTTGTAAAACCACGATGTGATTATGACAGACTCTGTAGTGGAGGGCTGCGGAAGTTTCGACCACTTGGTGTTTAACGTGCACCGAAATCTGAGTTCGTGGGCCTACAGCATATAAATTACGATTGGTAGTCTACCACTATCCCTGAAAAGGAAAGTATACAACAGCTGCGTTTTGCGAGTGCTTATCTTCGTAGCACCCACCCTAAGCTTACAAAGTGGGTTAAAGTTAAACTTGGGATGGCACAGCGAACAATAGAAAGGAAAGTGACAAGGGTAACCGTAGGAGATAGCATATAGCAAAATAGGTCAGGGACCATACCGGTTTTTAAGATATGAACGTTTTATATAAATTTATTGGGCACGGGCCGCGCATTACGACTGTAGGCAAGATAACCACTGGTCGTTAACGGTAGATGACTCGACTACAAAAGAAGACCCATGCGTGAGAAGGATACAGAAAGTTGGGTGGGCAAATAAGATTAGGAATAGGTCAGCACAATCTGGAAGCCGCAAACACATCAACGGGTCGATAGGCGAAACATGGGGAAAGCCTTTGGTTGGTGTGGTCTTAGTCAGGCTGATGATGAAGATGATGACGAAACTTTGGTGGAATAAGTGAATAGTTCAAAGCTTCCAAACCATTAGAAAGGCTTAGCCATTATTCCTAATCGTCGTCAGCGACAGCTACTAAATGCACAAAATATAATACTGGAGTGCAGCGGGTGCCACGATTCTTTGAGGAATGACGACTAATGGCAAAATGAAAGCTTATTCAGTTAACAAAAGTTAAGATTTGTGATGCTGTGGTACCTCGCAAATGTACAAGTATTAGTTGGTGAGGAAGAGCATTATTATACGTCATGACTAGCTAAGAGAGCAAACTAACAGTACTGTGTCACACTATGCAAATTATGAAATTA
Organism: Rhipicephalus annulatus; assembly: GCA_013436015.1. Classification (NCBI taxonomy): domain Eukaryota; kingdom Metazoa; phylum Arthropoda; class Arachnida; order Ixodida; family Ixodidae; genus Rhipicephalus; species Rhipicephalus annulatus. Next base: position 448,759 of record WOVY01010314.1, read on the forward strand.
GTGGGCAATCTAAAGCTTTCAGCACCTTGCAGAGGGCACAGCCACTGTTGCTCATTGTTCTCGGCCAATTCTTCAACAAAGCACACACAATTCCTCGGTGCTGTGCTGTGGGTAACTTGCTTTTCTGAAAAAATATTAATAAATGTGAAGTAGATACTTTCGTACTTCATAAAACTGTTTGGTCTTTCATGGTGGTGTGGGTGTCATGCAAGTGCACTTGTACTATATGCGCCAAGAGCGTTTTACAAAGGCTCTAAAAATTTTACAGCGTATACCCACGTATTGAATGATGATGAGTGAGGCAAAACGTCCATCTGTCCGTCCGTCCGTGCGCCATGCCATGAGTCCATCAATCCGTTCATGCTTCCGTCTGTCCGTGCTTCTATCTGTGTGCCTATGCGTCCGTGCGTACTAGTGGACGAACGGACGCACGAACGATCAGAAGCACAGATGAACTGACAGACGCATGAACGGGTGCGTGGATGGACGCAAGCAAAAAGGAATGGATGGACAGAGGTACAATTGCACCAATGAACGGATGGACGGAAGCACAGATGGACTGGCGGATGAAGAAAGGGGACGCGTGGACGGACGGAAGCAAGAACAAATAGACGAACGAAAGCACAGAAAGACGAACGCACGGACGAACAGATGGATGGACTCGCAGACAGAAACACGGACACATGAATGCGACGATGAGCAGAAGCATGGACGCACAGAGGGACGGACGCACGAACGAATGCACGAGTAGACCGACAAAATCACGGACGGACGAAAGCATGGACACACAGACGAATTAACAGAAGCACGGACACACGCACGCTCAAACGGAAGCATTGATTGATATGTGGGGTTTAACGTCCCAAAACCACCATATGATTATGAGAGACGCTGTAGTGGAGGGCTCCGGAAATTTCGACCACCTGGGGTCCTTTAACGTGCAACCAAGTCTGAGCACACGGGCCTACAACATTTCCGCCTCCATCGGAAATGCAGCCGCCGCAGCCGGGATTGCTCGAACAAAAGCAGAGAAGGATGTTCGCACGAACAGACGGACGGACGAACGGAAGCATGTACGGACATACAGACGGACAGCCACACGAACAGATGGACAAAAGCAAGGACTCACGGATGGATGGATGGAAGCATGAACGAATGACCAGACGGAAGCGGGGTTGGATGAACGGGTGGGTGGGCGAACGGACGAACGCATGGACAGTTGGACACACGAATTCACAGAAAAACACTTCACCATACTCAACGTCATTCACTCCGTCCATACGCTGCAAAAACCACTAACACCATCTAGATAAATTATTTCCAATGATATATACACACAACGCCATCTATTCAGGAAGTAATAAAAAGGCGATGGCTGCTACTGCATGCGAAGAGAATGACCCACGCTTCAAGGAGCTTCGCCTCTAGAAGATTCCTGTTCCGGCTTCCACGTTAACAGCGCCGTGCGTTCCACGCATACATGGAACTTTTCCTTCATTATAAGCATACTACGCTAAAAGCCCAATTGTTTAGCTTTTGTGTAAATTGCTTCATTTGCAGTTTCACTTGAGTGAAGGCACGTTTTCTTTTCTTATAGAGCGTGAAGGCACTACGTCGTCTTTATGACGCAGTAAGTCGTTCCAATTTTTTCACCTGTTTCATCTTTTAAAAGGAGGCACTTGTACGTAATTATTATCGCCTACGAAGGGCTCTCGAATCTTTCGAAAATCATTTGGGTGCCCCTTCAATATTACTGTATATTTGTTAAAATTACAGTTTCTCTAGCAATTTACTCATAGATACGATGCACCTAATGGTCGAGCTCAATTTGGTGTGAGGCAAGACTACCCTTACAGGGCACATGCGCTCACTTCTCTCCTCTCCTACGCTATCCTTCTCTCCTCGCAACGCTGATGCAGGCAGGATCTTCTCGATCCGCCTCTTTCAGCTTTAAGCATCCCCCCATCGTTGTAATTCTTACAGGCAGTGGTCATCAATGACAATTGAACAAAATACGCAGAGAAACACGATAACTTCTTACAAAGAGGCTCGCACGCATATGTAAATTACGTGTTAAAGAAATAAAACAAATAAAGCGTATATATGTACAATCAACGTATTTATGTGACATTTATGCTGGTGCTGAACACACATCATTCTACGAAAACGATGCAGACCGAAAGACAAGTTTCACATGTCTCTCACAGAAGAACACCAAAGGACAGGAACTGCACCGATAGAATTCCTCCTCACCAAGATAGAAGAGTTCCTCTGGCGGAATAGATAGTAGCTCTGTGTACTGTTCCTCCATGACAAGAAAGAGTGTGTTATGGCGACGGCCTGCTGTAACCGCCTCGCAGTTATTGCGCTAATGACAGTGAGCACCAGAAACAAAAAAAGGCAGGCTAAGTGGCCTCGAGAAAAACGCCCAGGTGAAACGAAGCGGTTTATTTCAAGGCTGCAAAATCGAGCGTGCACAGCCTTCCAGAAAACACCAGCAAGAACACATTGCCTGAGAACATACAGATTTTTTTCCCGCAGGGAGTAGTTTGGGCATGTTTGTGAATGAATCAATCTACGCGCTTTGAAGCAGTCGAACGTACCCTTGCAAAAGTTTTACATCCTTATTGATGTATTTTTCTCCGATGAACAACACCCTTTTAAGGTGTTTAGAAGCACCATAAAATGTAGAGCGTTAGGAGACGTTACCTTCACAACTAAGGGTGTTAGATCAAACTGCACTCTTGCGAGTTGGGTGTAACACATAAAACACACCCTTGAAATGACTGCAGTCACATTTATAAGCCTACTTGATCAAATAAAGCGCAATTAACGAGACAACAAAAACAGAGACACACAGGAGAAAATGATTTTTCCTGTGTGTCTTCACTGTTCTATAGAATAGCTGAGGCTTAAACTAGTTGACGATGCATATTCGATGAAATGGACTGCCTCGAAAGAAACAACAAAAAGTGAAAGAGGAGATAGACAAGAAAATTGTTTCCCCCTGTGTATCTCTCTTTTTGTTGTCCTGTTATATGCGTTTCGTATGTTCAAGTATGCTTATACATGTAACTGCCATCATTGTAAGGGTGTTTTTACGTGATACACCCCACTCGCATGGGTGTAGCGTGATCTAACAACAAATAGCTTGGGGTCTTCATAAACACCTATGAAAGAAGGGTGTAACGTCTCAATACACCCTACGTTTTAGGGGGTTTTCGAAATGCTAAAGTTGTGTTGCCCATGAGATAAACATACGCCCTCGAGGATGTAAAAAATTTGCAGTGTATAGGATGCTCGACCAACCGCAGCCGCCATATGAAGTCCCGCAGGCAGCCAAGCAAAAAATTGCTTTCCAACGCACACGACTGGAGTGAGTGCGGTAGGTCGAAGGCACTAACGGGAGCAACAAGGCAGCTCTTGTGTCAACAATAGGATTTTTCAACACATCTACACGAGGACTGCTCCACTGGACATGGCGAATAAATTCAACAGTTCTTGTATAAAATAAAGGAAGTGTTAGTGAATATGGGCTCCTGTTCAGATGCACATCATGTATTCATTTGTGAAGGTGAGTGCTGAAAATATTATGTGCAAGTTCGCGCGGGGGATTCCTCTCCCCGCGCAAACCGCAACAGGAAGCACAGGGCCAGTAGTCGGCAACTTATGAGAGCCAAAGGGAAAGCAAAACGATTCTGAGAACGCTGGTGTCTAAATGCCGCACGAGAGACTAACATAGTGCCACCAGACCAAAGAAGAAAGGAACACAAAGGTGACTGCAGCAACCGTACGATCAGTTGAACTGTGCAGCAGAGATACCGAGTATGACCACAAAACGCAATCTGTTCAAAATATCTCCGCTGAAGAAGTGAAAACTTAAAATCTCATTGGTCTTTCACATTTAGTCTTACTACTTCTAAAGCATTTAGCCAAACGGATTAACAAACACTGTGCAGGCTGTATGAAATACCTAGAATAGAAAGGACCGAAGCCTGTTGAATAGGAGAAGCGCAGCTAAGTCGAGAGTTTGCAGAGTGAATAAACAAATGCCGGAATTTGTAGAAGTTCAGTGTTGCACCTTCTATGTCGTCATACTGAAAAAATAAACGCAAGCTGTGGGAAAAACTGTCTTCATCTGAATGGTAGAAGGCTATGTCATCAGCAAGAGTTGTTACTTTCACGATAGTGCTGCCCTAAAGCGCCAGACCACGGGCGGCTGAACCCACGTCTAGAGCACACAAAAATTGCTCAAGGCGGAGGCAAAACATCACAGGAGGCAATAGAGATCCCTGACACATGCCACGTGTATCTGAAAAGGCAGCAATTTCCCAGTCATCCAGCTCTAGGTTGCTTTTTATACAGAAGTAGGAATTGCTAAATAATTCCACAAATGATAAAGGAAATCCAAATACTTTGAGCACATCAAAGATATACATGTGCTGTGAGAACATTAAAGATCTACGTGCGCTCTAATCGTACATATGCCCTCTCTTGGTCTAAATACACAAGGAAAGCACGCGGAGACCACACACTGTATCGGATTTATATCAAGGGTGTAAAGGACAAAAAAGGTTTAAAATTGGACTTTTTTGAACCTCTTTGTAAGCGACAAGCTCTTTACTTATCGTCCAGATACTGATGATGTCTATAGAGATGACCAACCTGGATGTACAAAAAAACCCTATAACGTTAAACCATTACAATCGGATATATTCTATAGTCAACGTTTAGTAGCATGGTATGTCTCCAATCCTCAGGACTAACAGAGCAAGCACCACCTTTTCGGATAAGTGAATTGAAACCATCTCAAAAACATAAAATAAAAACACTGTCCTCAAAACAACTTCGGATAACTGCGGGAAAGATGTATCAATCTCACTCCAATTTGTCGTGTTAAACTCGGCTGCAAAACAATCAGGCGACGGGTTGTTGCACGTTTCGCAGGTTGCAGTGCCGCCTTTACCTCTTCGGGCGATGAAGATATGTGCAGGCAGTCAGCAGCTTGTTGATAAACACAGAAGAAGCCAGTAAGCGTTGCCGATATTGTATGATAGTTTCTATGAAGAGCCGAATACGACATTACTTCGAGTTGCGCCAAAAATCAGATTCATCACGCGTAGTAAGTGACTGCGTAGATGATATATGTGTGGTCGTAGAAACAGGTGGCTATCACTGGCAAAAATAAAACAAAAAAACGATTGCTTCACATAAGATGGCACATCAGGATGATCTGCACAAGGGCTACGCCTAGAATGCCACGCAGACGCTGCCTGATACAAAGCGACAATCACGTCCTGAAAGCATTCGCGCAGTTCATCCGACCAAGCTCGCGTTAGAGGAAACGGCTTTTCATTGCTCACGGAGATGCGTAATTTTGTTGAGGTAACGACCAGTTTTTCTGGATAGTTTCTGAAACGCCGATAGAGCTCATTTACACCTCGTACACTTTGCGGCATAAACAAGTTGCTGTATCTGTTAGGAGTGGCGACTAGCTCCTGAATTATAAACAACTTACCTCAAAACTGTTACAACAAAACATCACTGATAAAAATTTAGTTTATTTGATATGCGGGGGACATGAAAAAAACCTGCAGCAATTGCTGCAACGCACGTTCAGCGCAAGAAATAACGCTGTTAATGACAGTGCCTAAACTTGAAAAATCAAGCATCCTTGTAAGCAAAAACTTCAGCGCTAACTGCTTTAAGGTATTAGCACAATTTGTTCCTCATTCCGGCGGGAAACATTTAAAACAAAAGTGATTTCGCACATCGCAGATCATGAGGATGATGTGTGATATGCGAAATTGTGAGGCACATGGTCGGGATCTGTTAGGGTAGCATCTATCGGTGCTGTCAAATTAAGCATTTTATAATCAACAATACCAGCACATACCACTGCACTACACATAAACGTGCGCGTGACGCTGGCAGAAACAGTGCGCGTTCTTGTATGCACCAGTGCACTCCAATGAAAAATCAGGCAGTTCCCAGTGTGCACCAGCGTCACAGTCGTCAAGCTAGCGTCCTACCATTGTGACCTAGCTATCTCCTACTGCGCCCAGTGAGGTGCCAGTAAATACGAGCGCGTGCCAGTGTTTACAGCATCAACCAACGCCAAAAAACGTACTCGTCTCAAGCTACGGGTGCTTTTTTTGCATTAGAAAAGTTTATTAGAAATATAAAGAAGTAAATATACACGCAAATGAGCTACTGGCGAAGTTGGCCACGTGAACAAGAATTAACTGCTCAGAATTAAACACACCAAAAACAAAAGCGGTATACTTCAGGCCAAAAAATAAATGAACCCCTCTTCATTTACCACAAAACTTTGTAGTTCAGAACATCAAATAATACAGCGTAATAAGTGTTTGTGAATCATTTTCGACAAACACATGTCTAGGAAAGCCTATACTGAAAAGCTAACTGGCACTTTACAAAACATTACAGGCTTATTGTTGTGGGTGCGTGTCTCGCTACCTCAGGCAGTGGAACTTCTCTTCTATCAGTCCTTGTTTTTATCTCAAGTTAACTACTGTTATCTGGTTTGAAATACGACAGCGTGACCAAATGGCCGCAAATTTCACGTGATACAGAAAATGGCTGATGGTAGCGCTGCAAATGTTTCTTATTGCTGTCACACCGCTCCTATAATTATGAACATGAACGCACTAACTCTTCCACAATACTATTGCACAATTCTTGTGAAACGCTCCTGCGCAAGAATAAAATGCCAGAACGTTTTAGGAACGATTGGCGTCCTAAGGCACCGCAAACTTGTTCCCAACACCCGTTTCAATCATAAGTGCTTTAGCCCCGCCGCGGTGGTCTAGTGGCTAAGGTACTCGGCTGCTGACCCGCAGGGCGCGGGTTCGAATCCCGGCTGCGGCGGCTGCATTTCCGATGGAGGCGGAAATGTTGTAGGCCCGTGTGCTCAGATTTGGGTGCACGTTAAAGAACCCCAGGCGGTCTAAATTTCCGGAGCCCTCCACTACGGCGTCTCTCATAATCATATAGTGGTTTTGGGACGTTAAACCCCACATATCAATCAATCATAAGTGCTTTACCCCACGCACGCGCACCAACTGCAACAAACAAATGCTTCGATTTCTTTTGCCGTTTCACTTGAATGTCACAATTGCCATCCGAGTAAAATTACGTCTACTTTTTTTCCAAACCTTTTGTGTGTCTTTTCGCATAGGCACATGCCCAATCTGACTTTGGTGCAAATCTAGTAGTACTTGCATCATTACACTCTATTATTATTTTCTTAAGTGTAAGAAACATTTAAAATAGGTTGTATTTTGTGCATTTCCACCTTTTTAGTTTACAATTTTCAATTTTTATGCTTTACGTCACTTGCATAAACTGTCACTAAACTGCTTGCTCACAATGAACGTTTTTATTGATGTAAAACTGTTGTCTATCACGTCCATTTTAAGAGGATGTGGTACCGGTCAAGCCTAATAGACGCTTTTTGACCACGGCCATCAGCATCTCTAATGTTGCAGAATAAAGTTTCAAAGTTTTATAGAGCGTGGGCATTTTGTAGGACGCGAACATCAAGACGCCATTGTTTCTGCGAAAACAAAATAAAATTTCTTGCTGTAAGAGCATCGAATGATGGTCACAAATGTACATGGGAGTTGATGCGATGAGCTTAACAGGTGAACAAGAGAGGAAAGCCTCTAAAGTACATGAAATATACGCCCAATCAAGTCAGCTGGAAAAATTTTGTGCAAGTATGTCCAAACATTTGCATATATGTCGTCAAAATTGTATTAATTCAGTAATGACAAGTTCTGGACAAGGCACCGCAGCTTGGGACAATTCCAAGCAGATCAGCCCCAGCAAGGACCTTGAACATTGCTTTGCGTCTTTAGCACACAGTTGATGTCTCTAATGAGAATAACGTGACGACCATCAAGAAAAGAATGTCCAAAAACTCTCGAAAATGTTACTAGAGTATCCAGCTTGTGCAGGACCGTACACACATAGTATCCTCAATTGAAAATAAAAGTAAATACATTATAGAGCCAGAACTCTATGGACGCTGTCATAAAAACATGGTGACCCCTCTGTAATGCCAAAACGAATATAATATTTCCTACTCCTGCGAAACGTGTTGTAGAGAAACAGAAATATCAATCTTGAATAAACTTTTGTTTAAGTGCCCACGCGTCAGAGATGAAAAGGTAATTCGTTTTCAGTGGGCTCAAGGATCAAAATTTTTCCAAGCTCAAACCTTCCGTGTGCCGCGAGTTGCACCGGCTGGAAGTCTGAGCATGAGTGTGGCACAAGCGCTACTTCAGTTAAAGTTAAATGTTTGTGCTCCTTTGAAGAAGTGAACTCCATGTTACTGGTAGCGCTAGTTATTAGGGGAGGTTAATATGTTAGCGACCATCGCTACAATATACATTCGGTCCCGTGCAGCCGCGATGATGCGCTACTTGTAAGAGGCCTGCTACTGCGGCAAATCTGTGAGGCAGGCTCGGCACCACCTAGTTCGGATTGCCACTCAGTTGATAAGTGAATTTTTGTTCGCGCGATTTTCTATAGCACACAAATAGTACGTAAGGCATCGCTTATGCATATTCAGTCGGGTTACAACATCACCCTTTGAACGGTTCTAAAAATTGAGGTAGCGAACATTTAGCAGTTCCTGTTTTTTGGGAAGCAGTATGGTCTGATATAAATTCATTTGAAGATCAAGAGTTCACCCGGTGAAAGCGGTTTGGGCTTAGGTCCATGTGTCCAGCTGTCGCTATGCGAGTTCATGGGCTGACGCTCCTCCTCAGCCATCTTCATTTGCGCAGAGCGCCACTTATAGCCCATGGGCATTGCGAAGAGCGTGTACTGCCTCATCCCTGGAGAATGGCACTTTCCTAAAGCAACAATATGGTCCATCCACCACCTATTAACTGTAGTGCGATAGCTTCAATTACGCTTAAGAGCTGTTAAAATGACACTGGAAAGCTAAGTTCAAAAGAAAATATTGCGCTATAAGTTTTTCGACGCCTAGGAAGGCAACCGCTTATGAAACGAAACGTGTTTGCCCCTTCATAGCTCACATTACGAACTGAGTCTCTCAGTTTCAGAAGTGTTGAGTGGTATGTAAATGAGTAGATGCTTACGTTATCTAATTACTCGGGTGCGCGTATTTTGACATTTCTTTCGTTCATTCAGGGTGCTTCTAATGAGCGCCAATGTAGTGCCAGTTTTCACTACGTGCATCAAGGTGCTATTTAGCATTGAATTTAGTGTATGCTGTGTCCACGTCGTCCATCTACTCCAGCTACCTTAAGGGATGGATCCTAATTATCGACTTTATTGACTGGCATAAATAATTTGCAAGCGTTTCGACGTGAATGTTTCGTAAGCAATCAACCCTCCAGTGTAGCCATGATATTCACCTCTGCTCATAATGTTTTAAAGCAGCCAACCTACAGACCAAGCTGTAAAGGTAACTGATTTCGCGCTACTTTGAACAATGTAGAACTTTACAACTTTCGAACTAGCTAAGCTGTCGATCTTGCTTCTCTGTGTCATAGCAGTTCACGTAAGGAAGAGTTCGTTTATTTTTCTTCTGGGTGAGAAAACTTGTCCGTATAGTAACTGAAGATATGAAGCCATCTGGATCAACTACGAAATCTCAGGCCACCGAGGCACATCTTCTTCGTTACCGATTACGAACTTTGCGAAGAAGAAATTTTGAATTCAGTATTCACCTTCTTTCTGCCTTGGGTGACGTCACCGACGCTTTAGTTCAGTTCAGCCACAAAATGAAGTGTGTCTTACGATCAGTAGGCACCTGCTCTCGTTTCAGAAGAGAGAAATCAGGATGTTCTGGCATTACAAAGACACCTCTGATGTTGAATAGAATACATCGAACACGAAGCGCGCACAAATATGGTGGTAAACGCTTGCGTGGGCATGGCTTAGATCGAATTTGAGATGTGCCCTTTCAGCCCAAGCGCGATGCCCTACAATTGAACTACAAGGCTGAGCGTTGAGAGCTTTATTGGTAAGCTGCAATGTAGGGCATTTTTCTCACTGGGAAATAAAATTGTCAATAAAGTTCCGTACGTCAACTGAGGGAAAATAATGGAGAGGTTTCTGGAAGCTTCGTGTTTTGATGCCTAAAAATGTCTTTGTAATAATTTGAAAACTTGAAGTCAAGCTTAAGCATTGTATTGAATTTCTTATATACAGTTGTCCTATACACCCAGTACCTCAATAGAACAGCAGTTGCAATTAGCTCAAAAGATGACAATATTCTATCATTATAACACAATAGAACCATACACCCGAAGAATTTTGCGCCTACCAGGTCTTTTTTGGTAATGTGAAAATATTTTCACGGAGGTATCTTCAAACAGGATAAGATGCAGACGAATGAATCCAACCAACAATTAGGCCAGGAAAGGCATATGGGAGATGATTTCTGGCACGGGCTGTTGTATGGTTTGTATCGAATTGGTGACGTAGATAAGTGCATTACTATTTAGATATGACAATATGATCTCGCTTTCTTTGTTTCTTAGTTTTTTCCACCCTGTGAACGCGTGATTTGCGTAACGTCCAGTCTGGCTACAACAACCACTACTACAGGTATTCCTGTTGCTGCTACCAGAACCGTGGACAGCGGGCGTGGCACACCGGACTGGTGCTCAACCCAAACTTCTTTCGTCATGGGGCTAAAAAAAGGCACAACAATATACCCGAAGACGTCTGCTTGCCGCTCCCGCCTTTCAGATGAAATAGGTGCCCATCCGAAAAAAATGTCTGCCTACACCCCAGAGTACTGCTGCTAATGCTACTGCTACTGCTACTCCAACTCCTACTACTATAATAAACTACTGCTATTTAGGCGGAACATGGTAAACTAACAAAGGCTCGCTGTCAAAAACAAAACACTACGCGTTTTGCGTTCATGCCAAAGCAATGGACGAGGATAATCTGCCTTCCCGCCTGCTGCAGACCTCCAATCCGGGCCCTAATACACATGACTGTAATTAAATCCTTGTAGCAGCCAAAGTATTTTCTGCACACCTGAACACAACGCATGGTAATGTCATGCAAAGGTGGCATCAATGCATGTTCTTGAACTGGTCCTGTATACTTTTAGGTTTGTCATAATCTGCCAGTGTAGTCAGTTGTTTAGGTAATCTATGAGGTAAACTAGTTTAGTATATTGACAGTTATATTACGTGGCGCAATAGTTATCCAAACGTTTGAAAAATAAGTGATTCGTCACCTTCAAGCATTGGGTATACCACGAAAGTGAAACGCACCTTAACAGAGTTAGTGGAGGGTTCTATATGCATTGCTTCACCACAAGGGCGAAGGAATGAATACTGAAGCAACGAATTGCAAAATCGCGCGAAGAATGCAACCATCTCACAACTTGCAGGCCAGACTTTCAGTATAATGCACGCACAAAATTACTATACGAAAGACGTGCTCGGATTAGCTATTGTCACAGCTTAACATCTAAAGAACGCTATTCAAGCAGAAAGAAACACTCTCGAAACAAATGCCTAAGTATACACAGGACGAGCACGAGCAAGAATCACAATTGTGACATCGTGTGTGAGCAACGTGCTTCTTTTGTTAGACGCGACCGCGGCAGCGAGCAAAGTGACCTTCATGCTCTCCCAAACTATGATTCTGATAATCCGACGTGTAGGAGAGACCCAGATCTGTGAACGTGGCACAGACCAGAATGCTAGGTGCGACGACCTTGAGAGCGCGAACAACGCACTCTCAAGGTCGTCAACTCTAGCATATCGTGTCTCACAACGCGAGGCCTTCGCACCATTTAGCTACTGATGACAAAAACTCGCTGAAGTTACGAAGCTCTCAAGACTACCAAACGGTGTATGGTTTATAATAATGGCTTGCCGTTAGTACCTTTACCAGCGTACGCTATGTGTCAAAGTGGTTAGCGCCACGCTCTTTGGATGAAGGGGTCGCTGGTTGGATGACCCGTGACAGATTTTTTCGGTGTCGTTATTTTCTTCGTAGTCTGTTAAAATATATCTTACAAAGTCAGTAGAGCCATGGTGGACGCTGGCATTAAACACTTTCATGTTAACATAGCTGCGAAAATATGCGAAGTAATTGCCAAATATAACGCAGAACTTTCAAATTACAATGATGCTTTGTGGCCTGCAAATACATTTAGATACTGACCTTCACAAAATATGAAGAGCTGGCGAAACGGTTGCGAGCATGCTATCAGCGTAGCATGTAGTCATGCTTTACATGACAAGCATATAACGATTTTAATGTTTAGACGCGCCATTTACCATCGTCGTCTTTTACATCATGGGATACCAAACTTGGTGTATCTGGACATAGCAAAACGCCTGCCAGTGTGCTATGAGAGTATCATGTAGTCATGTTTTACATAGAACGCACGTCAAGATTCTTGGCTTTGGACAGGTTATTTTTGTCGTTCATTAAGGTCACATAATACCAAATTTGGTTTATATAAAGACAGCGAAAGAGCCGGACGAGTATCATGAGCAAGGTATGCTGACATGTTCACTCATGACACTCAAGTCATGATTGTTATATTTGCACCAGTCATATACTTTCGTCCTCCATTGACGTCACGTAACACCAAACTTGGTATATGTGAAGCTAGCCAAACAGCCGCGAGGGTGTCATGAGTATGACATGTAGTCATGTGCTCATACCACACGCATCTAACGATTATCATGTTTCACCTGTAATGTACCTCGTCATCCGTTTACGTCTCGTAATAGCAAATTTGGTATTTGGTAAGCTAGCGAAATGACAGTGAGCGAACCGTGACCGTGGCGTGTAGTCGTGACTAGTTCTAACATGAAAATTATGACACGCAAGACATTATTTTCACGTTATGTCAGCCATTATGTCCCTTATTAACGCCATACAGTCATGTAAACACTTTTGCGAAATGTCATGTGAACAAAACCACCGAAAGAGAAGCAAGACCATTAAATATAAATCATCATATTTATTACACACATATCATCACTTTCAGGCTGTAACTACTCAACGAGGCTAGTCGTATAGTCTTGTTATGTCACATCCATTTTGGTGTCGATACTATTACCGAAACAGCTATTAGAGCTAAAAACGTTGGCGGCGAGATAAATAGATAGATAGATAGATAGATAGATTGATAGATAGAGAGATAGATAGATAGATAGATAGATAGATAGATATGCTCAAAGCCACCGAAGTTCGCTAAATATGCTTCGGATATAAAAGACAATATGCGACGCTAGCTTTAATGGTCTGGTATGGCGACAATAATGTAGTGAACCAACTGAATTAGCATTACCCGAATACATAGATGCCACAGGATGCGCGGAAAACACGTGTCTTATATAATCGCTTGTGGGTTCAATTAGCCTGCGAGATGGCGGGTAACCGGACAGTGTATTCGGTAGTGTTAAAGAGAGTTGCAATGACATCCGCAAAAGCATCTAAGATAAGGGAGCAAGTGGAAGCAGTGAAAGTACAAATGGAAACAACCGTGACTCATAATTAGGGTTACCAGTGTCTTATTAGGCGAAAAATAGGCTGTACACTTCGGCAGGTCTTGCACCAACTTTTACAGCTGGTACAGCATGGTATTGTTGGCCTCCTGCGACCAATGCAGGCCCCTGTCAAGTTTACTCATGAAGATAGTGCGCACTTTTCGCCACAACCATTGAAAGGTTTCAGTATAGCCATGCCTTGCGGAACGGGAAGCGATGTAATCAGCAATCTTTTTGCCAAACAGCCCCGCATGCTCCAGGACATGGTAGAGCCTTATGAACGTAATAGAGGTGATTTGAAAAAGCATGTTCTTCATGTTCTTACTTTCGGGACGACAGCGCCTGAAGCAAGGCGAGGCAGCCAATGTAGACGTGGGAGTCGTGAACGGTAGGGTGGCTGTGTAACCAATTTACCACCTCTGCCAGGACCAATGCTTCTGCTCAGAATGCGCTAATGGCTCAAGAGAGGGAGAAGTGATCGACAGAGCGCACATGGTCAACCGGACTAAGGACAACATAAGCTGCGGACGCCAGTCCCTCCGCATACGAACCACTCGTGTATAGGTTCACACAGCGAAAGCTAGCATGCGAAATGACCTCCCGGGCAGTTAGGCGGAAATGGCGAAACGTAAACCCTTTCAGTGGCGTGGACGCCAAGCCAATCTTTGAGATATAGCACGCCGTCAGTTTGAATGAAAAATCGCCGTAGCACACAAGATTGTGTCGCGTGAACAATCGAAATTAAGCGCTAAGCCGATCTAACTCCAGAATAATGCTCCCAGAGGGGGCGGATAATGAACAGTAACGAGGTAGCCCATGTAGTGCAAAAAGCCTCCGACAGGTAGAGCAACACCAAGTGGTGCAAGGAGATAACACGTGGCTTCAGCCTGCTGTCAGGACGGAGTTTGTCCCACCAGATCGGGGAGGCATACGCAATCACCGGATAAATGACGCTCCAGCACCGCATAACCTTTGACCCAGGGTGCAGGCGGCCACAGTGCAAACAAGCTAGGGTGCTGTAGCACGCCAGCACTGACTCGACCTTCACCTTCAGGGCATCAGCGCGAAGGAAGAACGAACGATGGTGGTAATGTGACGCCCCATATACGAATTCATTTTTTTTGAATTTTAAGCCTCTGTCCGCTCTGTTTACCCAAATAGTGAGCTGACTGTTCTCGTCAATCTCCCTTTAGCATACGAAAAAAGAACACAGTATGTTTTTTTCTTGCTGATCGTTATTTTAGCAACACGGGCCAAGGCCAACACACTCGGAAATACCTCAGAGCCAAATTCCTCAACTTTCTTCTTTGACTCTGCAGGGATTACGACAACAGCAGCATCCGCGTACGATTGCGTCGTGACACCTTTCTGCATGGGCAGGCAAGGCAGGTCTTGTGAGGTAATATTCCAAAGCATTGCTGATAAGTGTGCACACTGTGGGTTATTCAAACTGGGATCCGCCTCCATCTGAGTGGATTTTGCGCGAAACACTACCGATCATTCCCTAAAAAAACGTGCGTAGCATGTGGTATAAGTTTTCTGAGACTTGTCCTTCATTAAGGGTAGCGGGGAACATGCGGGTGCCACGTTTTGCCGAACGCCCACTTGAAGTCGATGGGCACGTGAAGAGAAAGAGTTTTTGAGCCCCGAGTTGCGCAAGCCGCGTTTTTTAAAGCGTGTAAGGTGAGAACAGCACTTCAAGCAGGCGTGAAACCGAACTGGTTGGAGTGCACTTGGCTGTCCCGCCCCGAAAAACTATACAGCCACCCATGCAGTTACCACTTGAGCACCTTTCCAATTACAGAGCTGACGCAGATCGGCCTGCACTAGGAGGCCTTTCGCGGAGGTCGGTTAGGCTTGTGGGTGATTATTATGCGACTCCACCTCCAACACCAAGGGAAACGGCCAAGCCAACAAACCACGTTCATAATAAACATGACTAAGGTGGGCTGGATGACGAAAAGACCCTACACCAAGTTTGGCGTGATATCGTCGGGACTGGGCGCTAATCGAGACAGATCTTGAATATGACTTTCTTCCCTTTCATGAGTGTGAAGGACACGTCCATCAAGAAAGATTGGTACGTCAAGGTCACCAACTCTCGAACCGAGGCGTGCACGGGTAAATCGGTATTTGGATCGTCCACCACCACCTACCACCTGCGATGACAGAATCCACGTGGCGTACTACAAGTGTGTGCTTGTTATCGACCCGTCCCGGCCCTTGAGGGATGGCAGGAACTTCTAAACCCACGCGCGACCAAGTGCCTCCATGAAGGAAGCCAAAAAGACACTTCTCCTTGAATAAGCCCAGTTTCACTCCGCCGCACGCTGGTCCTTCGCAGCCCCTATGTGGGAGAGAAATGACGCCGACACCTTATGGTGATGATATTGGTACAGCGTCCTGAGCTCCTGGTCGCGATAGCGTTGAAACCACCTTCACGGCGCGTTTACTTGCGCCCTTTATTCCACTAGCTGCGGCATCCACCAACGATTTCCGCCAGCCCCCGAGTTGACCGCGTTTAGGTGACCTTGACAGTGGCTGCCATACGCCTTGTAGAAGACTCAACACGCATTCTAGTGCCGCCAAAGTCCTGAGGTCAGAACGCACCACCCGGGGGATCTAAACATCTCTGCTGAGCACCATGATAAGTTCAGCCTGAGTGAAACGCGTCAGCCACTCCTTGGGTCAAAACTGTTCGTCTCCGATGCACGCCTTGATGATTCGGTGTTAGGATTGAGTAACCTCTTTTTGGACTTCCCACCGATAACTAGCCATCACAGCAGACGGCGTGGTCTACATAGTGTTTCTCCAGCTGGCTGCATAACTTGATTCGTACGTCGGTGCGGAGTACGGGTTATTGAGCACGTTCAATCCTGCTTCGCCCAGTGAAACATGCACCGAAGTGATTAGGTCTAACCCGGCCGTCGTGAAGGTGACGCCACTCATGCGCAACGCTGCTGCTTCGCATCTCATCAGGGTTCCTTTTGGGAAGACGGTGTTAATATTGAATGCGAATGCATTTTAGGCCCTTTCACGT
This sequence comes from Rhipicephalus annulatus, assembly GCA_013436015.1. NCBI lineage: Eukaryota > Metazoa > Arthropoda > Arachnida > Ixodida > Ixodidae > Rhipicephalus > Rhipicephalus annulatus. Next base: position 465,334 of record WOVY01010314.1, read on the forward strand.
GCACAAAGAGTAGCGATTTTCAGTCTGCAAATTCACTCGCAGCGAAAAAAGGCCAGTTCGCTCTTGCCGCAGGTGTCCGTGGCGCACTTCAAACATATTGGAAATTTTCGATCTGATCACAGCGGCGGCAGCGTTCTCTGTTCGGGACTCGTCGAAATAGGGTTGGGCCGGTCAGGCTGTCGAAACTGCGTCGACGTACTTGTGTTGGTAATGAAAGCTGATGCACATTTTAAAGTATAGATAGATTGAGAACTGTTTCTAAATGATGAAACACAAGTGCTCCCCGCTACCGTTCATAGAAACTTAATATATTACGTGAAGCTTGTTGAATTATATTTCAAACATTCTACAATGTCAGCCACAACAATTGGTAGCAAGAAATTTCGCTTGCCGCTACAGTCACAAAGCGAAATTTGTGGACCGTTGGCGATCCATGTAAAAACAAAAATCAATATTAGCAGCGGTTGCGAAGAGAGTGATTGGAGTGAACAGTACAATATTTTTCGCTCCAATCGCGGCATATGAAAGAGCCTTAGTCAAGCTATGTCAGGCGTCCGTCGGGATCTATTCACCACTTTCTCCCATAGCAACATCAGCAGGCGCGCACATCCTTCGCAACCGGAGCCCCCACCGTGTCACGTTTGGGCATCGGCAGCTATCAGCAACACCCGCGGGCACGTGCGCTTATGCTCGCCCTTAGCAACCAGAGCACCAACTTCCTTGACTTGAATATGACTTGCCACCACCTCAATTCAATGCGTTTAAACGCGTTTGTAGCGTTTGTGCTCCGAGTGTATGTGTAGAGTTTGTATTGATAAGACGCTGACATTAAGGTTGTCAGGAGGAATGACAGGTGCAGTTCTTCGCCGCTCTTTCTCTCGCTGTTCACATTCTATCCTCCCTGGGCCCACTTTCCTGTTTTCTCACTCATACGCATGTATATAAATTAAGTCAAGCACGCGCCTTACTCTCGACTGTTCGCTGGATAATAAACAGATAAATAAATGGTGACGGTAGGAATTTCTGTCGCGTCAACTGTTTATGCCAATAAAGTTATTACGCAGTGTACTCTCGGTACATGAGATGCATCATTCGCAATTCCTCATGATTCCCATCGGGGAGATGGTGGCAACTTTTTTTCGCCATGAGCTTGCGTAGTTCGTGATATTTTGGGACAGACTATGCGTAGATGTGCCTGTGGGTTGCTGCATGTTCCTATTCGCACCTGATTTCTCAGATTGCCATCAAGAAAGTAGTCAAGTGCTTTACCGTTCGAATTTCAGAGTCGCTTCAGTGCCTTCCGGACACAAGACGAAACACTATTCATTCCCCGACTATTGTGTGCTTCGGTAACGGTTCGATAAACTATACTTTGTTAATACTGGATGTAAATTGTTTTATGGATGGGCTAGCGAGAAACACCAAATGAAATGCAACCATACACGACCGAAATTACGAGATAACAGATATTTGAAGTAGCAAAGTGTTGTTGAACAAGTAAGGGTAGCTGCAGCATAATAAAAATACAAACGCAACTGAACAGCGCTCCATGTTGTGCCATATTGCAAAGTGGAAAGCCTGGTTTCAAACGCAGCCACACGGAAGGTGTGATACAAGTCATTCTGTCTTGTAAAGTCAGTTATTCACAGCGGTGATTGCCTGACGGGACAGAACAGTGCATGGTGGAAGAGTTATCTCCCTTTATCGGCATAGGAATGCTTCCACGTTAACACTCTTTCTACGGCAAGATATTTGGATGGAATGAAGCGTTGTGAAACGACCGTTTGGTAAAGAGTAGTTTCATCGTACGACCGTTGTTGTGAATCTCTGACAATTTTTGTTTTTTTGTTTTGGGAATCGGATGGCCAGCCTACGCTCCACTGGTCACGGATTGCAACTGCGGTGGTGCCAGTCCAGACACTGGCAAATGTAATAAAGTCAATTAGGAATACCATGCCGAATGTGACCGAAACTAGCGTTCCAAGGAAAGCTGCACCATAAAATAAATTTCTACGCTTATGTGAATAATTTCATAACCCTGACAGTGCACTCGCACAAAACTTTTAACCAATTTCAGTCAATTCCTTCACTTTCAATCATTTATTCAGTCGTACATTTTCCTCAACATGCCTACTGCTTGGCAAAGATGCGTAGTAGACAGTCATACAGCTATTCTAACATTGAGTGAATATTTCATGCGTTTTATTAAAAGAAAACTAATAAACACAAACTTTTTTGAGTAGTAACCTTGGTTGCATAGTATATAGCTAAGCATTTTTTTGTTGCAGCCGAATTTCACAGTACAACCAGATATATTATAGAGGATCTTCACAATGACTAACTGTTTCTTTTCTCTTTGGCTCTTTCTACAGTTATTCCATGATTCTGTTTAACTATTCTGTCATGAACAAGTCAATCTGTGACTTATACCGCTCCCTGTTGGTGAACAGCGTCACGTTGCTGCACCACCCGCCATCCTCTCCCTCGGAGCAGCTGCTGGCTAGCAAGAAAGCTCCGTCGGCGGGATCCTTCCACATGCCAGCGCCGCGTGTGTATGCATTCCTTCGACAGAAATTTCTGAAGTTTGCTATTCGCTGAAGTCACAGATTTTAAAAGGAAGCGTTGCTGTATATGGCGCACAATTCTGGTGGGTAAACATGTGGAAATTCGGGTGTCGTATACAGCAGCCATACACATAGTACAGCTAATGTTGCCACTGTAGCATGAAGTTTAAGCTTTGAAAACGAAAAGAAAACTCACCGAAAACACAGCGCTTCTGTACCACGCAGAGCCACCAGCGGGGCTGTTTTGCCAGTCACCAACTACATGTGCGCCGGTGACGTCATGCTGTGACCTATCCCGATAGAGGTCTATAGGCATACTATGTGGAACCTATGAAAATGTGAGACATTTAATTTCTACCAATTGTGACACACTTGTGAAGCGCTGTGTGTAAACCTGTGGTGTAAATAGAGATTTCGCAATTTCAGGAGAATACCTGGTGATTTAGTCCATTTTTAGTGCAGCAGAATTACTTGGGTCACTCAGCCACTTTGCTTTCACCTAAAAGTCTTTGCACACACTTTGAACCTAAGTTAAAGCATTTTTGAGGAAGTTGACATGGTTGTTCGAAAATAACACTTTCAGAAAGCTTGCGTTCGATTGACTGGATTGGGCGCCAGTATTCAACGATACCAAAGACGGAGGGAGCCTGGTAGTCTGTAATGAGGAAACGTTATAGCTCACTGGTGACCAATTCGATCAATAATTAGTGAGTACCCTTTCACAATACTCAAATTTATTTGCCACCAGTGCGGGTATTTTTATCAAATAATTATCAACATTGCTGATAGGTATTGCAAAAGGGATGAAGTGCACGCTATTTATACTCGCGACACTTTATTTGGACGATTCATGCCGCATAAAAAAACATCAGTGTGTATCATTATGTCTGTCTGTCTTGGCTAACTGCTAATAATTACTGGGAACTAACAGACAGTATTGTCAAGGAAACTATATTGGACCTACTAGAAGTAATTAAAATATAGGTGCAAGAAAATAACTTGCATCACAGTGACTTGTAATATCTTCATCTGTACTTCCCTTGACATCTTGTTTAGTTTTATTTTGTAAAGTGTCTAACAAAAAACGAGCCCTTCAAATTCGCATTATTTTACTAATTACGGTTGATACCAATCATTATTGCAAATACATATATATTATATAACTACAATCACAGCATGCATTCAGATGGTAATGAAGACTTGAATCGGAAAAGAAGAGTTCAAAATTTGGCGTTTTTGGAATATTTGTTCACATGGAATGGAGCAAGAATATTTATTTATATCCTGGATATTTCCCAGTTTAGCATTAAAAAGGTCGCTGGACACCAAAAAACAAGAGCAGGCAGAACACTGATTTTCTCACCACCTATGTCTTCCTTCATCACCCTTTCGCGGTAAACAACACGTGAGTACCAACTAACTCACTAGCATACGCCTCAGTCAAGTCAAGGTTACGCTTCTATAGCTTACGGCACTGTTATCGGTAGCCTGCATTGTGTCGTCGTTTAAAAGCTAAGCACCGAACCACCCATGAGTTGGTAGAGTGGTAGAGTATCCCTCTACCACTCCAGTGGTAGAGTGGTAGAGAAGTCCATTATTTCAATCTAGGCAGTGTCAGTCGCATTTCAATGAAGGCGAAAGGCTAGGTGTCTATATACTGCGTGATGTAAGTGCATCGTAAAGAGCGCCAGGGGGTCCTAATTTCCGTAGTATGCTTTGTCCTTGGTCATTAGCACTGTTTCAGAATGAAATTATACGACCAGTCGATCTGTTCCCTCTGCAGAACACGAATGTGAGCAACGAGCTGGACTGTTAACTCGCATAAGCAGGCTGTGTCTCCTTCATGGTAACTTGTCTCGACTGCAAATTATGTCGGTGACGCGTAGAACGCTAAAACCGCGTAAGAGTCTGAACACCTGCTTCAATCGATTCGCTCAATGGGACAACAAGGGCGACATATCTTTATGGTCTCTGTATGCTCGTTTGATTTCTATCAATCCTCTTCTCTTTCGTTCTCTTCTCAAACGAGAAAAAAGAGGGAAAGCGGTTAGAGGTGGACCAAGAGAGAGCGCTATGCGAGCGCTGCTGGTTCACAAGCATCGGAAGAAACCGATTGGAATCACAAGCATGGTAAGAAATCGGTAGTGGAATTCTTTCGATCGAGTTGTCAAATCAGCTCTTCTTAACCTGGAGTCTTCGTGAACTCCTTGTCTCAAATGGTGGCCAGCGTGTGTGTGCAGTTACCATGACCATAGTTAATGTGAAACTGGCGTGGTGTGCGCTAAGAGTATGTTGTCGTAGCTTCAAAATACCTTCGTCCCAACAGCTTCAGACAGTGTCTTTTGGTCTCGAGCTTAATCGAAACCCCATTAGGTACACCGTCCAGTTTATGTACATTGTAAACTTTTTCTACTGTTAATACGACAACTGCACGATTTATGTACGAGGAAGGCAGAATCACACGTTTGCAACTTAGGTGATGTGCTAAAGAGCCTCCTCGGACTCCCATATGGGTCAAGTTTGGTATCTTGCTCACTAAAACACAGGAAAATATTTTTGTGAGAATATGATTAGGCACTTCAAATGATATGTTGGTCTTTCTTTGAGCCTTGCGTCTATGTGAGTAGGCTTTGTCGAGGGGACTTTGCACAATGAAAAATTCATTGTGAATCGGCACATTTTATCATGCAAGCTGCACCAATTATTTTTAAACATATTTGTCTTCTGGTGATGAGTGATGTAGTTTGGTACCTGTGGTATCAGTTCAGCTTTCTTTAGGTGTAGTCACCCGGATTCCACACATAGCCATGAATTATACCAAACACGTGTAACACCTTCGTACTTCCGGATGTTTAAAAGAAGTGATTCGACAAAAAGCATCTATCTGAGTAGGGGGCCCTTGTTTAGACAAGCAAACTTACCTGGTGTTGTAGATTATAGGCACTTCACATTCACTATCTCCTGAAATAGAATGCCATGCAATAAAAGCACGGGATGCTGAACTTATGATCAGTACACAAAAATTCAAGTACTAAGAGACAGACTGTTTCATACGAAAACACAGATTTATCTTAGACTACGAGAGTGAAAATTTCGGCCAGACACATATGGCGTCGTTGCTTTCGTTGAAAAATAAATGTATGCAATAATAAAGAAGCCACATCAAATGCGGCAGTAAATCTTTGTGCACCATTAGTCAGCAGCGAAGCTTCATTTGTTGTAAGTAGCGCACTTTGCTGCAAATAGCGTGCGTCAGCGAGACCCGCAGTACCCGGTGGTAGTTACTTGTTATCAGGCTCACAGCCTCTTTTCTCAGTGGACATGAAACGAGCGCCTCAAACGACCAGCACTGCGGCAATGGAATGGCCTGGCGAAATAGTGGCTCTGACAGCATTTTATGACCAAAGGCTGTGCCATAAGAAAGACGAGCAGCCCATATAATACTTTCATGCCGCTTCAAGAAGTACCGGCATATGAGTTATGTGTCTTCAGGGTGTCTTGTTCTACAGAAAAAAAACAAGGTATCGGCCGGGCCACGCTCAATGAAACCAACACGCATGTCCGGACTGTAGTGAGTACTTGCGCTTATTGTCGTCAGTCTTTTTTAGCAAAGTGAGGAAAGGGAGGAGGGGTTTTAGTAGATAATAAAGAAAGACAGCTGTGGTTTAACGAAGATAGGTGGCTTGCTGAGCCTGATACAGTGCACAAGCTAATTGACATAGAAAAGAAGGGGCAAGCTCGAGTAGTCTTTTTGGAGCCCGCGTTGTTTATAGCACTCCAGCATACTTCTTTTTGTATAGTGAATCCCCTTACCTAACACGACATGCACATATTTCTTGATTCTACGCCCGTATTGCATGTACACTGCTAATATATACGAGTGCTTGCAAGGTAGATGAAAACAACTACGAATTACGTTATCATAGATGTTCTGTAAAATATTTAGTGTGTTTTAGTAACATGTGTACGAAGCTCGCACATACAACCCCCTTCCGTAAACATAACACACGGACCCGTAAATAGGCTTCACAATGACAGGCGGATAGTCTCACAGGTCATCTCAGTTCCAGGGTTAGAGTGCACAGGCACATCAGAAGAGTAAATGGTTGTGCAGACTTATCTCATGTTTAAAGCGTCTCCAGGTGACGTTATACGCATACCTAAAAATGACTTTATTTTGTTAGAAACAACAAAAAATTGTCCATATTATTTGCAAAATTATGCCACTATGACATGCACTAACATGGTTGTGGCGTTGACCATTGGCTTTTTGTGGGGCTCTTTCAACTTCATGAAATAGGCGTGTCTGAATACAGCTCCACTTGTGTCTGCTGTGTCCGCTGCTTATGCAAGTTTTGCGTTCTTGTGTCATTCTGACGCTAGAAGGCCTTTCTGCTCCCTACCCTTACCTTCACAGCAGCTGTAACGCAGAACATCGACAGCTACTTTATGGGCGTGGCCTGCAGATTGAAGATGGTCGGCATACTTCACTGGAAGCCATGTGAAAAATAGAGAAAATTGCACATGGAGGTTTAAACCATGCCCGTGTTCAGAGGCGGCCGATAGGCGTTCTATTTGATACTTCCCCATGGGATATCAGTCTCAAATGAAACCCGAACGGCGGCAAGCCTTTGCGATTGTGTAGTGCGTCCCATCCGGTTATTACAGTGTAGACGCACGCGCATTCTGTTCGGCAGCTCTCCACATATATGTGTGCCAATACATAGTGATAGGTGGACGGCGTGCACTGTAGCATCGCAAAAGCTTGCCGCTATTTGGGTTTTGTTTCACGTGATTGCATGTATGAAAGGACAGTACTTTACAGGCTCACTTCTTTGTTTGACACATCCTTGATGAAAACCAGCAAATAATTAAGCCAAGCAACGTGTAGACGACGTTCGCGACACTGTTATAAGTCTCTTGCAGTGAATTCAATTAAAAAGCAAATGATGTAAGGTTGATGAATGATCGACTTGCAGCCAGCAAATGCCACATGTGCAACCTTTGCAATAAGCCCCGATGTTCCACCAACTGAGCTTCAGCTGCGGTTGTTCTGTCATTCCTTTTATCGGGTATTTATGTTCATTGAAAACCAGTGAATTCAAGTCATTGCCGCTGGTAGCCATTGATGTCAACGAGTGGGAAACACTCTTTACCAGCTTTATTAAAATGGTTTTATGAAGTCCGACCATTGTCCTTTACACTGCCGTCGTTAAATGTCAGAAAGTAGGAATAAAACCTGGTTTAGATTGATAAGAAAATCGCATGTGTGTGTCCGGGAATTGCCTATGATGCCCCGTTTTCCTGAAATCGCAGCTTTCAAGCCCAGCCGGCCGAGTGTCTTATTATACAACCTATGAATGTGAAAGTTGGTCAAGTAATTATTCATTCATTTCAATGTGATACAATACTATGGCCAATTACGCAATCGGTTATCAGTGACGTGTGGTTGTTTTGTTTTTAAGTGTAGTCTATGAAGTGTATACTTATTTGCATACTAGAGGGACAACAAGAGGTTTTCACGATTCAGTCAACGAAATCTCGTTTTAGGATGTTGTTCACTCCAACAAATCCGTTCATCACATAGTTGTATAGATGTGTAGGCCATCCCTTATACATAAACACGTACCCCGTAGTCAGAATTTTACGCACGCTAAATTCTCGCAGGTCTTCAAAAGGGATACCAAAGAAATTTATTTTCAATTTTTCGTTATATTTCGCAGCCTGCTAAAAAAGCAGCTTGCGTACTGAAACCCGCATCATTCCAAAGCGAGAGCTAAGGTGCAGGAGGAGGAGGAAGGACAGGGAGGTTAGCTGATTCTAAGACCGACTGGCTACTCTTAAAACGAATATTGTGAGGTCAATAACATTGTTATAAGTAGGCCTGGACTAAAACATATGTGCAAACGAAGTACTGTGTTAGCGTCACTTCGCAGACATTTTTGCTTCGTAGGAGATGACGAAAAATTATATTAGCCTTAATTATTCTTGCCGAAAGATACCGTCGATCCACGTGTCTTTTATTTTGCTTAATTTCACAAGGCAGTGGTCTCGCTTCACAGCAGAAATATTTTCAGATGTGGGCGACGTCACCATTCGACAAAACATTTCACGAGCTCAAGTTACAAGAGAGCAGCATAGACACACTGAAGAAATACAAAAATAGATTAAAATACCCTACATGTGATCAGCTAGACTGGCTGTTACATAAGTATTTTTTTTGTCCGGCCGGTTATACATCTAACGTCGCCGTTAGGTCGGAAGATGAATACACCATCGTGCAGCTCCAGCTGAATGGTTACATTGCGTCGCTTCGTAGACAAACCGGAACCATTTAAAGTGTGTGAAAATTGCCTCCTTTCGGGAACAATAAGCAACGATGATTGCTGCGTTTCGTCTTCAAGAGCTTTTGCCAACTAATCGTTCGCCCAATTGTTTCATGGAGCTATCACTGCGTAACGATTCCAAGATGCTTTTATGAAATCAAATCAAGTCAAATCAAATCTTTATTTTCCTTTTTCATAAAAGGAAAATCACCCACGACTTTGAAGTATTTCTGTTGAAAGGTCAAGAAGAGAGCAAGATGCAGTCTAGCTCAAGTTGCTATCAGAGACACTCAAAGATGGCCTTGGGTGACTTTTTTGAGGAAGCCGTAACTTTTTCCCTTGTGTAATTTCACACATTCACTCTAGAATAGGCACAGCTGTTTCCAGAAGAGTTAGAATGCGAGAATATTTTAATGACCATGCTTGCACATTTGAGATGGCATGCTTTCGTTTATATGAAAAAGAACGTTCGAGGCAGAAATATTGAGAAATGTCCGACCAAGATATATTTTAGCAAAGCTAACGCGGCTTCTTCTTCAGGGGTGAGAAGGCACGATATGTGCGGCGCTTACGTGGGGTCGCTTGCCGTGCGTGAGAACTTCAGTACTGAGAGTTGATGTCTTGCTCTAGAGGACCAATGGCCCTCTTGGTTCTTCTTTTTTTTCTTGGGAAGACATAGCTTAGTGCAATCTACGTATTTTTCCAGCGGAGAATACTGCAAATAGGGAAAAGTATAGAATGAAGCAGTTATTTGAATTGTCAATATTATCAAAGTGTATTTTCAGTTGAATTTCCTTCCTTTAGGTTTCTTTGTTTTGTAGATTTCGCTGTAGCTGACATGAAGGGCCATCATTTATGTTAACCACATATATTGACATATCAAAATGCTGGCTTCATAACTGGGTGGCATGACAACTACTAATAAAGCATCGAAAAAAAAATTGATACATCTTATCACAAAAATAAACATTGTTTCCTCATCCTGTACTCTAGGTCAATATTCATGTAATTTAATCGAGTTATGACGTACCGTAAGGTGAGATTGGTATGACGAGTGTTGTGTTAGTCAGGTATGTTCATACCATTAAATTATACCCAGTCCTATCATGTGCTGACATAGTATGACGAGAGTCGTGTCAGGTATCTTCATGCGAATAAATTATACCACGTAGTATAATATAGCGGTAGTATTAGGACGAGTGCCTTGTTAAGAAGGTATGTCTGTGCAATACTTACATACCGCGTCGTATGATGTGTTGGTGTTATTATGACCAGTGTCATGTTAGAGTGTTCAATTCCATAAATCATAAAACGTCGTATGATATCGTGGTAATAATATGAAAAGTGTAATTGTTTAGCAGGTGTGTCCGTGCAATATTTATTCATGCTAGGTTATGATAAGGAGGTATTATTATGACTAATGTCGTGTCACGCAGGCACGCTAAAGTTGTTTATTCATGCCACGTTGTATTATAGGGTCGCATTATTATGATCAAGGGTCGTGTTAGGCAGCTAAGTTCATCGCGCTCAATCATACCACGCGGTACCATACTGCGACATTATTATGAGGTGTGTCAAAAAATAAAGTTTGTTAAGAAATATTAAAATTTATCACCGATGTGCATATATATTACCAGCATTAAGGCGGAACTCTAGATACGCGCTTAATGTTGCATTATGTAACACTAATGCTTGCATTAAATTTCAATGTGATTTGGTTGCTTTTTTATAAAAAGGTTTCAGGTATTTCATTATGGGGCGTCAGCGATGTCAATAAATGCGGAATTCTTTGTTTAGTAGGGCCACTGCTTTTTCTCAGATAGTGCAAAGTATTGTTTAGTAACTGTCATTGCATGCGCAGAATATGTGAGATATTTGCGATTCAAGTTGGTACATATTTATGTTTGTTTCCAGCTAAACATGGTTTGCAGCTATAGTATTTATGCTTATTTGTCTTTATATTCTGCTTATGTTTTATATGCGCCGCAAATTCAAAGCCATTCGCACTCACGACATTAACAAAGGTTTAGTCCCCCCAAAATTCCCATCGCCTGATTGAAATTGTGATGCTCATGATATTATTGGCGCAAGGCAACACAGGCAAAAGAGTGCCAATTGCTGGGTTACTAGAATACTCAGTTAAAGATTATTAGTCAGGCTGACAAATAAAATTATGGTATATAGCACCTAGAATGAGAAGTAACAGCTATGTGTGAAGAGTTTAGAAATAGGTAAAATCAATCAGCTTAACAAAGTCCCGCAGAGTCGCCAACAGTCTCTGCCAGGCCTAGGATTGTGTGTTGCATCACATTCGAAAAAGAAATTACAGTGCTTACCACACGATTCTGAGAAGCCTGAGAATAATAAGAATAAGAAATGAAACGTATGAATCATACCCTAGCTACGCGCAAACGTGCGCTCGGCCCAAAGAAAAGAGAGTGAATATGGCGGTATGTGGGATTCGTACGGTGGCGCTCAGTATGAGTAGCAACATTCTGTCTAGGCTCAGCATGTTGCCAACACAGCAAATCGGCACATACATAAAAAGAAATGTAAAATGTAACTCTTGGAGTTAGAACTGAACCTTTGTCGGCATCTAGCCTCGGTGAGAGTCTTAGTGAAAAAAAAGGAGTCCATATTGCGTTACATTTGAACACAAAATTGCATTCAATACTTTAACATTTAGCGAAGCCTGAGATTAGTAAGAATATGAAATGAATCGTATGAAGCCTACCCTAGCTAGAAATATTAGTAAACTTAAGTTCGTCCCCAAGAAAAGAAAGTCGCAGCATATCCACAAAGTAAATGGTGATTGTTGGGACAAAGCGTACCTCTGTCCGTCCGTTCATCTGGACGTGTGTCCGGATGGCCGGATGGGCAGAGGCACGGTGCACGGACAGCCGCACAGATGAATGCACGAGTGAACGGATGGATACAGGGAAGCACGAACGGACAGACAGACATATGGACTCACGGACAGAAGCACGGAAAGGTGGACGCTTAGATGAATAGAAGCGCACATGCATGAATGTATGAACAGAACGTCGGGCAAAAGAATGCATGGAATGACAGCGGATGCATGGACAGATGGACTGCAGATAGACGGACGCTTCACCCCACTCATCATGATTACCTCCGTGACATTTTTGTGAAAGCACCACATACACTTCCACATACATACACACACAAAAATAGGCTGCGACAAAGGTCGTTCACTGTGTGAATCCAAATGCGCTCACCTGTGGAGAAGGTGTTACCGGCATGAATTTGACAAAGCCCTTTGGAACTGCACTTTATACAAGTTTGCACAAATCAATCGAAAAAAAAATCATTGTTAATGCTCTCACGTGTTTACCATACTTCCAACGCTGGCACACAGACGCATTTGCCACGTTTCCTGTTTTGCCTTGCTTGCTGGGGTCGATGGGGAGCTCTCGCAAGTCGTAGCGCGAACGCAAATGCTTTCGCAAGCGTTGTTTTTTTTTCTGCATGCCACCACTATAAAACTAAGCAGTGGGTAGAACTGCCGTGTGGGTGTTTCACGCGCACAAATAGAAATGCAGCTTTGTCACTTGAGCACACAAAAGGGAGAAGAAAATAAAAATGAATACTACGGTGAATAGAGACACGCAGAAACAAGTAAGCAGAGACGACAGCCCTACGGCATAGCTCCACGAGTGCAACACGTTTAAGGCAGAACTGCCAACATCGCAATAGACGAGCAAGTGGTTTTGGCGCGGCATGCAATTGCTAATTCCTGTTTTGTTACATGGGGTGCAAGTGTAAAGAAACGGTACAATGTATGGATTTTCTCCTGCATGTAGAAGCACTCACGCGAATCTACCAAGATCAATTATTGCTTGGCCGCTGAGATAGAGGATCGAAAAGTATGATTGCGTTTTTTTGCTTTTACGAGGCTCCGGTACGACAAGATAGAGGTGACACCCTTTGGCACTTATAAGTGTAAAAATATTGATTGAAACACTCTTCTTGCATTATACCTACGCATTTGTTTAAGTTCAGATGCCCAAAACCAACCACCTATATATACCAGACTTTGCACCTTCTCACATGTTTCGCAGCCCACAATGAATTATTGTGGTTACGAAAACTTGACATGAGGGCGGTGTGACCTAAAACATTTGAAATGCTTTGACTTTACTGCGGTTTATTGCAAATCATTCACGTCACTGCGGGACCGCATTCACAGTTTTTCACATTTTCGAAGGGGCAGACAGTCATCGCTGAAATTACACGAGTGGTAGTGACAGTAAAGGCGCTTGCAGAAGAAAACTGTGCCGTATGAGTCCAGCTCAACGGTTACGTTCTCAATTAATACTACAATGACGTGCGGTAGACATTCGGAAAGGTGTTATGGCCACACTTGTCTCAATGCGCAGAAAACCAAGTTTGGAAGAGTATGATGACACCGTTGACCCAAGTGCAAGTACTGCATTCGTGGCAGCGTGAATGAACGTCATTTCTCTGTTTACGAAACAGCCAGGCATATCATAGCGACTTGAAACTTCAGAAACTATATATGGGGAGATGTGGTCTTTTGAGTACCAATATTAGTTCCTGAATGAGAAGACGAAATTATGAAGCAGTGTCGCTACGCTAGACAAAAAGAACACGCCACTGAGTTTTCTTTTTCCATTCCTAGTGAATGGGGGAACGATTGCTATGATTCCTTGGATAACACTGCTTGCGTGTCACACAAAGAAATGAAGAGTGTAGGATTTGTACATTTTTTTTGAGTTTCAGTGTTTAACCTGAGTTCAAAAAAAATCAAAGTTTATTTTCATTATTCCGTACAAAAAAAAAGAACTGTGAACGAAAGCTGAGTTTTAAAACAGCTTTAGTGGTTCACAGCCCCTTGAATCGCTTGCTCCTAGTAATTTGGTTTTGTTTTCTATCTCCCACAAAATTTAAGTCATTTCGCACTCAGGACTCTAACAAAGGTTTAGACCAAAACAAATCCTCATTGCCCCTTCAGAAATTGTTAGGCTCATGGGGATAGATATTGATCGCGCAATGCAACACAAGCTGAAGAGCGCCAAATGCAAACTTAGCTACAAAGTAATCGGTGATTGATATGCGGGGTTTAACGTCCCAAAACCACCTTATGTTAATGAGAGATGCCGTAGTGGAGAGCTCTGCGAATTTAGACCACTTCGTGTTCTGTAACGTGCGCCAAATCTGAGCACATGAGCCTGCAACATTTAGGCCTCCCTCGAAAATGCAGCCACCGCAGCTCGAATTCAATCCCGCGACCTGCAGATTAGCAGCCGAGTACCTTAGCTACTAGACCACTCTAGTTACGCCGTGGAATAACAATTTATGAAGCCTAGATGTCGAAGACCACACTAGAAAGGCGCACGGGAGAAAGTGAGCTGGGAGTATAAGGCCGGCGTTAGACAACATTGCGGGTAGGCGGTACAGAAAGCTGGTGAACGCCAAGCAGTTCTTAGCTCAGAATAACCATGCATAGCATAGTACAGAAAGACTGTGAGGGTAGAAGTCTAGAGTGAATAGTTTCTGTCAGTCAAGATGAGGAGGAATGAAATTAAGATGGGTGAGGCTAAATTATGACTATTTATTTTCGTGACGATCAGGCCAAAAAGCAAGGATCAGAAGTATTCCTGTTAGGATGGAGATGAGGTAAGAAGCTAATGAAAGGGCACACCACGTCACAGTCATGTACAGTCTAGTGTAGTAAGGGGTGAGATGAAGAAGTAAAGAGCGGTTAGGAGAAGGAAAAAGAGCAGAGTTGCAGGTATAGAGAAGAGTAGATACAGGCGAAAAAGAAGTAATCTTGCGTTCGAGAGGCGCTTGAGCTTACTGGCCTGCGCCGGTGTTTATATGTGTTTTAAAAGCGTGAAATTGCCTTGAGTTTTGTTTGTTTCGAAATCATTGTGTCTCTTGACAACACGTTTTGTAGAATAAAAACAAGAAAAAAATCTCCTCGCAAATGCTCTCCTTCAATGCAAGGCGCAATTATAACTGCAAAGGTGGCTGTTTGCGAAAAAGGAGCACTGCTGTCGTGTCGTATCTATCTATCTATCTATCCATCTATCTATCTATCTATCTATCTATCTATCTATCTATCTATCTATCTATCTATATCTATCTATCTATATGTGTGTGTCTGTATGTGTGTGTGTTTGTGTGTGTGTTGTAGGGCAGGAGCGGCGCAAGAAATAACGGCTATTTTTGTAGAGGAGCTAACATGCATCACAAAGAAACGTTATATAGACACCTACAAATTTGTCAGAGATCAATTCAATAAAGAGAGCCAATTTGGTTCGCTGTGAATATATAATGCCAGTATTTTGCAGCCTTGCTGGTTATTTAACGTTTCGCACCACACATGAGAAAACGCCTATAATTTATGAATTGAAGA
This sequence comes from Rhipicephalus annulatus, assembly GCA_013436015.1. Lineage (NCBI taxonomy): Eukaryota > Metazoa > Arthropoda > Arachnida > Ixodida > Ixodidae > Rhipicephalus > Rhipicephalus annulatus. The sequence goes on from WOVY01010314.1 coordinate 480,627, forward strand.
TTCCTAATAATAAGAAAATCTCTCAGTAACTCCGTGAGGGCAGCACACAATTGTATTGTATGTATTTAAATGAAAAGCAGATATACCTCACAAAAAACACACAACGCATGCTGAAACACACGAGATATACATCACACGAGACATAAAAAGGCAACTGAAAACACAAACAGAAGTTAGTTTTTGCGACACCAGTTTTCACGATGCGCGACATGGAGTTGCCTAAATATACACTAAAACGAAGTCTGGCGCTAGTGTTTATTGGAGCTGCAACGCTTAGCACTACAGCAAGCATAGGAAATATGAGCATGCCATGAATTTGCATAGTGTTCGTATTTTACGTTCCTTTCGGCTTCGGGCGTCTTGAAGGTGCTATGTCACGAAACAACAATCGGCAAATCTTCGGCAGTGACACTTCACCAACTTAATCTTTTTGGCTAACAACTTCAAATCTGATCTCAAAGTAAAAACTGTTTTTTTTTATTTGAAACAAAACCAAACACAGCAATCAAAGCAATAAACGAAGCCACAAGTGCTTCGCCGCCCGCAAGTATGAAGACTATATAAATCAATGTCATAGCCGTAATTTCCATGGTCGCTGAACTATCACAACGTCACTGTCCCCTCTAGTTAATTTTAGGAAAGTCTATGAGGCGTGAAGTCCCGAGTGCTGTGGAACTTATTGCGTGAGCTGCCAAGACAGTTAGGCCTGGGGCCTGCGTAATGAAATGAAGTGCAAGACTTTAACGAAGTGGTCACATCTGTTCCCGTTATTACTAATTATTTCCTACGCGAAACAATATGGGAGTACTTATGGACACAGGGAAAAAAAGGAGAGCACAGTCCCTTTTCCTGAGTTACAGAGGGATGTATCTCATTCGTTTGAAGGATAGCTAACGAAATCTGTTGGGCTTATTAACAGTGGGGAATACTTCACGACAAGAGAGGTTGCTGTACCCTTCGTCGCTTTACATAAAATGATAGCATTTAACTACAGTGAGGGTAACATTCACAAACAAATTATATATAAACATTATTTCACACATTAAAAGAGGTTTAGTGCACGCAATGTGTGAAGAAAGGCTTTTTTAAGGCATACAGGACGTGTTCAAGAATCTTCACAGGAAAGCGACGACGATTATCCACAAGTTATCATGTATTCATACCGCGTATTAAACCTAATGTCTACAGTGCGAATTCATTACGGGACACAAAAGACCATATATTGAATGAGGGCTCAAAATTGTAGTATAATGGAGCAGCTAACCCAGCAGCGAGTTCTTTTAACACGTATACAACTTGAGTCAAACTAGTTTGCGCAATGGTGAGGGTGTTCGTGAGCAGCGCTTTAGCGCTTTCTCTCGCGCGTTGGAAAAACGACGCCGGCGGCAAAATGATCGACTCAAATATTTTATGCGGTACATGACAGTGACGAAGAAAATTGTTGAGGTGTGTGGATTCAATTTGCACCGTAATAGAGCTGTTACACGTTTACATATAAAGGCGTTTCCTTTAGTTGTTGGCTTGATTTTCTACAAAATTACAGACATACCGAAATGGCGAATTTTATTGGATGTTATTTTGTGATACGACAGTAACAGATGGCATGCTCAGTCGTGTAAAGAAAAAGTTCAATTGGAAGCTGTGCTTCGACTGCACCGCACTTACCAGGGTCACTGTAAGAAAATCCTCTTCCCGTCACATCGTGGGCTGCAGCCCTAACTGGGCGTAGACGTTCGAACAAGATAAACAGCGGACAGAGCCGTTTTTGAAGTTTTTTCAAGAACTGTCGGTGAATGTATTGAAAGGCAATGAGTAAAATAAAAACAATGAGATTGGTTTAAGGAACATTTGTCGCCGACAACACAGCATCGACCAAACTTTATGAAGGCTTTGTGGCTCACCTGCAGTACAATATTTAAGTCCATGAGCTTTTAAAGGAGATGCACTCGAATGCAGGAGGTAACGCATATGGTGAACGAGCATGTAAAAGTTCCGCTTAGTCACTTCACAGTGGCGTTTGCAATCGGTGCTATAAATGAAGTATGCAATGGTACCTACACAAACACTTTCACTTTGAAACAAGAAATGAATAGCGTCAAGGTAAATCACTGCTGCTCACCTTTTGTAACTATCGCAAGAATTTCCGGGAGCACCGAAAAGTTACCGAGTGTGGACCTAACAGCAGAAAAAAGCTGAAATAATTTTTTGTAGCATAAAAGTCATTGGTTGTAAAGTGGTGCTCAGAACGTCCAAAGCAGCATCGTTTTCAAGGGATAAATGGCCGGCTAGGATGGTCAACAAAGGAATACTAGTAGAACTCTCAACACGGGTAAACGATTGGGCGAATGACTGCAGAAAGCACACTTCGCTTTTTGAGCCAATGAATGCAATTTCGTTATTCTCAGCACCACTCTCTTTGTCTAAAGTTTCATTTCTTTGATATTGTGTATAGATTTCCTCAATTTTGTGTGAGCAAAACTATAGGTAAGTGCTCGTGACGTTCCAGTAGAACAAGCAATCATGGTGGCCTTGTTTGACTCATGTTCAATAAATAATGTCACCACTTTCTTTTTGTGGCCGCAAGAACAGTTCTACGCAGTAAAAGCTTCATCATCATTTTCGGCAATCAGAATTTTGCGTTTTTCAATATCTGTACAGTTTTTTTCACTCAGAAAATCATTCAGGATTTCACTGTATCACAAATGATTATCAAACTAATGGAAGCGCTGCTACTGCTGTTTCAATGTTCGACCTATAGACAGAGCAAAAAAAAAAAGATGGTGAGGCCTTACAGGAAGTACCTTGTGTCTAACTCATCACCTGAAGGCAAAAGATCGCACGACCAACTTCGTTAAGCTTCTGAATAAGCATCGGCAAACTTGCTCCATCGCATCGACACTTGCTTTTACACTGACAAGAAAGGATGGCGCATGTACTGGCAGAGAAATGTTCTGGTTATTTGGCTGAATGCCCGGTCAACAGACACAGAGTGAGATAGCCTAGGGTTTACCTTCGCCGCTTAAAATGAGATAAATAGGAATGACAAGCTGTTAGCTCTCTGTTGAACCATCGCTCCTCACCCACCAGTAATACGTAGTAAAGCTTCTAGAGTCGTGTTCCATAACTTACTTTGGTAGAAAGTGTCATTAGAAATATCATATCAGATTTTAGGCGGAATATCCAAGCTGGTCCCAACCAGATGTCTCACAATCGCCGTGATTGTAATACTTCCGTAGGTTCCCCATTTTACCCTCTTTACCAACACAACGAATGGCTCTAAATGCTTTCATATCAGTGTTCACACTAACGCCAGTCGTTCACCTCTAGGATAAGTAACGTTCTTCAACGAAAGTAATAATGATAGCAAGGTTATCCTTGATTGCAAACACAAAACGCTGCTACACGTGGCACTCAAGTTTCAGCAAACGTTCAAGCACTGTAACCTACGCAAAAACAAAACACCTACACTGATGGTAGCAATACCAACCTATAGCGCCGTTGTCGCCCCTCCTACACGCACACTCGGGCCACCAATCAGCAAGCATTCCTTAATTTTACCGAGCGAAAGATGAAAAAGTGCTCAAGTTCTTTGTACTTTGCCCGTGTGTCTTCTCATATACTTTTTGTTGTGCAGTCCTACCGAAGGAATGCATCACCAAGTTGCCAGAACTGCTGCTATAACTATTACCTACTCAAATTGAATACTCCTCGCCTCGCATCCTTTCAACGCTTGCGTCATATTAGTAATATATTTGTGTGAGGTTCATCACGCATGATTCGCGTTAGTTGTGAGGACATCTCGCTTTACGAGATGTTCAACCGGATGTTCAACCATCTCTCAACCGGAGGTCTCATCTGAACTATTGCTTGACCACTTATAAACCCCTTGTGACCTTGTCTCTCCAGACTGCAGCACTAGACGGTTAGTATTTTCTACTGAAGCATGGAAAGAGCCCTTTGGGAGCTTCGCTAGGCCTGGGCTTTCATATTGAAAGACACATCTGGGCTTGAGACCCAGGTTCCCGTTACAGATAAGGCATGCGCTGCTGCGGCTCAAAGCACCCGTAGAGGGACTTCCTCCTTCATAATCAAAGGGAATGAAACAGTGGAAACCCACGAGAAAATCGCAGCAAGGCTTGATCTTTTGGAGAGGAGATTTTTCTGGCTGTGGTACTAAGATAAGGCTACAGTATTATGGAAGGGAATGCTACAACTTTCACGTGCATCTGACAGTGAAAGTGAGACGACAGTGTTGGATAGCGCCGCTGCCATCAACTCGTGAAGGATCTTTTCGCTTTGGAAATGGAGAAACTCGCGCAAATTTATAAAGAAAGGATTCTCCAATATTTACTCTCTATCACTTTCACATCTATTTTAGGATAGATGCCGCAGCACGATTGATCAAAATGGTTGGTATAAGCTTAAAAATAGTAATTTTTAAGCTTATAGACCGTGAAAGTTTTTTTTCTGGCGCTACGTCTCAACATCAATCTATACGAGCATTTCCAGCGGACCTATTCACTTTAGTTAACAACTGGCCAGTTTCCGTCATTGCATACCTGTCTGTTTTCTTGCACGCTTACGTAAACCTTACATGCTGAGTTTTATCTGGCGTGTGAACCTACTAGTAATTCAATTTTGCGGAATGCTGCAATACCGTAAAACCAGAACAAAAAAACGCTAGGCATTTTGTATGAATTAAACTGGGCGCGCCCTTGAAATTCGAATGCTTCAAAACACGGGAAATTGCGGCATTGCTGCAAATGAAATATATATATACAACTTGAAAATATATCACACCTTGAGCCACCACTTGATCAGACACGAGACAGAGAATGTAACAAGGTGAGTAACAATACTTCGGCCACGAGATTTCACTTTACTTACGTCGCACTATTACACGAAAACTCAGATGATGAAACAGTCAACAGTCCCCCACTGAATTGTCCAAAAAATGGATTTAATTTGAATACATGGCATATTGGGCAAAATATATAGATTTTTGTCCCCTATGCTATGTCTAGTAATCAAATTGCGTGGCAGCAGGCGTTTACGGGGCGTGTACGGCTTTGTAATAGCTCAAGGCGAATCTGTAAGTGTGTCTTCAGAACTAATTCCTATTTTCAAGAAAACATAACAAAATTAGATGTGTCATCTTTAGTTCAATATTGAAGAGCTCAGGGAGCATTCAGTAAGGAGCATGATATGGTAGCGACAAGGACATATGCTTGCAGTGTGTGCGCTGGTCTTGCTTACCCGTGTAAATCAAGGAGACAGCATCCCGCTATGACATCGCCTTACGCAAGTTGTGCCTACATCAAGTGAGAACGTTGACGAAAAGAAAGCGATATCACAGCCTCACCCCCTAGCTTCTCGTTTTACAAGCTGACAAAATATTTATACTTGACACGGAGAAAATATCCGCCACCACACCGAAAACTAAGCACGCCTCAAGCTCTGCCACTTAGGCTTGTTCAAGTCGGGGCGCTCTAACTCCGCGCCAATGCACAAGTAACATATCAAAATACAGCTAACCAAGACATGTTCCTTCTGCAATGATAAAGCTACTTTACAACACATGCTCTGTCGGTGCCCCCGTTACGCTGTGGTAAAGTCATCACGCCTTCGATACGAGAGGATCCTATAACCAGCACCGAACTCCCACAACAGTTATGCGCAGTCGAGCGGGCACGCGACCCAGCAAAGAGACTTGGATCTTTCCGGTGCGACATGCAAGCGACCCGCAACGTGCTAAAGCACGTTCCCAAGGACATAATAAAGTTCATTCATTCATCAATCCACCCCCTTCGAACATTGATGTTACACTACGTACATCTCCCCACAATGCGAATTGATCCCCCAAGCGTACTTTCATTATGTTCACTTACACACTACCACTAAGGGTATTTCGAGCAAGGTATAAGCTGTATGAAACGTGTGAGCTTTTCTGCAGTTGTCTCACTTGTTGGGCGTCTAAAGGTAACGCAGTTTGAGCTGTTTTGGTTAACAGGCTAGTAGAACTTCCATTCTATCATCATCATCATCATCATCAGCCTGACGACGCCCACAGCCGGACAGAGGCTCCACCAGCCAACTTTCCCTTGTTCCGCTAGTCAACTTGGTCCTGTGTTTGCTGCTGCCATTTTATACCCGCGAATTTCCAAATTCTTTTTGCCCACCTAGCTTTCTATCTTCCATCGCCCACTTACCTTTTCTGGAAATCCAGTCACCTATCCTTAACGACCAGCGGTTATACTGCCTACGCGCTGTGTGCTGGGTTCATGTACAATTCTTCTTGACTTAAACTATGATATTTTTAACCACGGTTTTCCTGCTCAGCCACTTTGCTCTCTTCTCGTCTCCTGATGTTACACCTTTCAATTTCCTTTCATTTGCTTGCTCCATTGTACTGTATTTACACTGTGCCCTCTTTGTTTGTCTCCAAGTTTCTGCTCCATAGGTAAATACCGGCGAGACGCAGCTCTTATGTACCTTCTTCTTGAGGGATAGTGGCAATGTACCAGTAATTATATCAAAATGGTTGTCGATTGTGCCCAAACCAATTCTTATTCTTCTAGTTGATTCAATCTCGTGGTTTGTCTCCATGGTCACTGCCTGTCCTAGGTAGACATACTCTTTTACAACTTCAAGTGCACCACTACTTATGTCTTCTGTGGTTGAACATTCATTTCCTGCAGCTTAATTCTAAGACCTACCTTTCTGCTCTTCTTGTCTAATTCTGTAATCCTAAATTGTGATTCGTCCCCTGAGTTACTAAGCAAATCGATGCCATCGGTGAAGCGCAGGTTACTAAGGAACTGTTTGTTAAATCTTACCCCTTACTCTTCCCATTCTTGTAAATGTGAACCTCTTGTAAGTACTCGGTTAATAACTTTGCGGAAATTGTGTCCCCTTGTCTCACACCCTTTCTATAACAATTCCACAGTGATTTACTACAATTGTATAACAGACACTATAATACCTGCCATTATTCTGTTTCGTCAGTTGCTACTTGCCACGTATAAACTGTCGTTAGGCAGTTTAATACGTAACCTTTACCATATTTTTGCCTTTACCTGTACTTTTGCGATCCTTACACTCAGAAAGACAGCCATGGGTGGTACGACTTTTCAAGGGAGATTTTGGGTGTATCTTCAGAAGACACTAGTATATCTGCTATTCCAGTGCTCAAGAAACAGTAACATCACACTCATTTTCTTCTTAGAGTATGCACAAACAAGAGGATTACATAGCCTTTACACTCTAGTGCTGCATCAAAAGTGAATTTCCTGGAAGATTGGCGCACTGTTAGATTGGCCGTTATGCTTTGGATGAAAGCTAACGATAGGAGGATGCAGTAATTTCTTGTGAGAACACGTACACAAAGAGAGGACTATTTCACAAGATATTCTGTTACACAAATTTATGGGGCTTTGTGTATGGGCAGCTCTGAGATATAATGAGCGGTTTTCGCAAAACAGTGGCTTGGACCTAGTTTAGGTAATACTAGCCAATTATGTCAAATTATACCTAACCTATTGGAAATGTTGCTTCAAACTCAACAACAGCTCTGAAAACTTCGTCTAGTATATAGTCTAAAGATAGTACTAAACCTTTTTGCTTTCTGCTTTTATAGAAGCAACATTTTTTTAAACTATCAAACTAAACGAACTGAGTTGCTTTTTGAGAATTTCAAGAGGTGCCTCTACCAGCCTCTTTTTTGTTTGCTATAATATGCAGCTGCTAAATAGACGAGGAAAGTGTCAAGTTAAACAAAAACAGCCTAACGCATATTGAAGGGCTCGCACTTTTCGACCCTTCTTATCAATTTAATCTTCCGCTGCCTTGACGCGGACATTCAATAATTGCGATGTTTCAAGCCCTCACTTCGAGAGAAATATTGTTAATCCCTGACTTTCCACTTCACAAAGAAAGCGAAATTCGGAAACCCAACATACGGTGAAGAGTATTCGCGAACGCCTCAATCGTCAAAGAGCTGCTCTTGTTTGCACGCACACTTTGAAAAAGCTCGCACTGTATGCATTTTATTTGCGTGTCACGAGGGCAGTGGCCCATGCAGCACCTAGGTTTTTTTCCTGCTCCATCAAATAAACTCTTCCTAGCCGTAATTGGGAGCAGCCAAGTGACTTCGATGCTTTTTAGCAATATTATAATGAACCAGAGAGACTTCTGCAACATTATTCCGCTTGCTACAGCCCTTTCGTTTTGCTTTGTTCGTCATTCCGAACGTGTGCGCAAATATAAAACTCTTTGAACATATGAAGGAATTTGCACACTCGAGCACTTTTTTATTAGAGTTGTCGTATTCGGAAGCCATTTTTCAGGAAGGTCGAAGGTGCATTATGCGTATTAATGCATGTTATTACTCTGTAATATTTTGTAAGCTATGAGAGTTTCCAAGGAAGCGTATATCTTTATTAGTACAAAAAATGAAATATTTAAAGAAATAGAGACACAAAAACAGAGATGGCTGAAAACAGTTGTGCCGTTTGAGTAGTCAAATATTTAATTTTTTTAAATATCGAAACTTGCATGCTGAATATTGTTTTGTTTGACCTCCTCAAGGAAACCCAATTTTCTAAAGGATGAATTTTTAAATAAAATGTCATTTACGTTATTTATCAAAATTAAGCAGAGAAGCAACGTTCTAGGAGTGTTTTCTTCGTTCATTTCGTAGTGTTCCTCTTAAAATTAAGTAGGCTTTCTGTTATATGCTCATAATGTAATTATTGCAATTTCCAAAGTGGGGCCATGAAATCAAGTGTTCAAGAGTCAGCTAAAACTGGTCAGCTAAAACGACGTGTACTCGTCGAGGTACAACTTATTTTGAACATACCAGAAATTTAACGATGAGATACAAAGAAATTTGCTTTTTCTTTCTACCTATTATTGTGGGCACAGAAGCATTCATGAATCAAATATGCTTATTCGAGCAATCTATCCAACAGTACTTCTTTATTTACCTGTGTAGATTGTAAAGACTGATGAGGTAATATTGTTTGATATAACTAAGCAAAGGTATGAAAAGTAAGAAGTACAAATAACCTATTGCTTCTATGGTGTGAAAAGTTTACAAATAGAGTGATTGCATAAGAAAGCAATGAATTGTAGTAGCTTTTTGGCAGCTTTGCTAATAATAAATTGACAGGAAATGCTTTATTGATGTAGGCTACGCCAAAGTAAGCTCAACTCATTTCTCTAAAAAACAAGCTGTTTTATAAATATTTCTTACAAATACAGGTGAGCCCACAACGCCCAAGTAAAGCACCTATAATTCGAGCAGTTCAAATATTGAGGGTGCTATGCAACCAATCAAAGCATCCCATGGTGCTTCAGTATGCAGATACTACAAAGGTAAGATGACATAAGTAAATGTCACGTAGTGCTGACCCTTTGGTCACTGAAGAATGCGGTGATTGGTGCTGTGATCAAACACATGTTGCCGTATTAGACTTTCCCTCACGGTGGCCAGTGGGGAGGGCGCGAGTTATTTGAACGTGTTTGATATTTTCAAACTAAGTAATCAGCTATCTACAAACAATTTTTACGTTACTGTTCGGGTAAAAAGGCGCCGTATTTCCCACAGAAAACTTCCAGTGGGCGTCCTGTATTTCCTACGTAACGTAATCTAGCCAGCACTAAGGTTCCCACAAAAAAATCTCCTAAAAACCTCATTCACAAAGCACTGTCACTCAACCACACTGTCATGTCACTCTGCCATAACATATTTATCTTTATATACAAATGCCTCACATGTTTATATTTGTGTGAAACATTGTGACGGGGGGGATAAAATTAGTAATTAGCAAGAACCAGGAAATTGTGCAAGATATGGCAAACTTCACAATACAATAGAAAAAACAGCACTTAAAGCAATCCTGTCTGCTCTACCGGAAGCAAACAACCTGCCAGAAGTAAAAGCCCTGCTGCCTCTGGAAGCACTATTGTGTCAACAATCCGGGTCAAACCTGCGACAAGTAACATATGAATAAGCGCTACAAAGATGTCTCCATATACCAGTGGAATGGCAATGGTCTTCGAAGGAAGTGTGCTGACTTCCGTAAACTCCTTCTGCAGTGTAATTTTTCAATACTTTGCATCCAAGAGGGAGGAATGAATGACGATTTCCGCCTTTTCAACTACGTGATATATAAGTCATCTCGTCGAAAAGGTCCCAGCAGAGTGCATTTGTGCGTCAGAAAGGACCTACCTTCTCACCAAGTTCATTCAAGTGACTCGGACTTCACGGAATTCGTCGCTTGCAAAGTATCGTTTGGTGAGCAGTGCGTAACAGTGATAAATTTTTACCTACAACCTTCAAGCCGCATTTCGGTGGAAGAGCTAACAAATATCTTCAACATTTCTAATTCATATACGTTTATATGCGGAGACTTTAATGCGCACAACATATTCTGGGGTAGTGATCGATGTGATGCACGTGGGAACATTGTTGACTGTGCCGCAGACAAATGCAATTTGACAATTCTAAGTGACGGCTCCCCAACTTTTTTCTGAGGGCATAATTACTCTAGTTGCATCGATGTAACCATGGGTTCCAAGATCAAGTGAATGGTGTGGTATGGACAACGGATGTTGAAACACGTGGGAGTGACCATTTTCCCATTCTAATAAATCACCCCTGCTTGCGAAAAGACGACACCAGACGCTACAGCAAACTGACGAACTGGAAAGCTTTTCGGTACCATCTAACAAACCAAAATAGTGAACTCACGACAGTTGAAAGCTTTACTAAATTTTTGCAAGATAATGCGAATAAATGTACAAAGAAAGTCCCAATTCCAAAAGACTATGCTGTAGTCGATGGAGAGTATAAACATCTAAGAACCATCAGACGATGTTCAGAAAGGGCATATCGACGCAGCGGAAGTTTAGAAGCATACAAAAATGCACAGAAAATTCACAGTGTAATGCCAGACGGCTAGAAAATTTAGGTAAATGACGCTGGCGTGATTTCTGTGGCACGCTCTTTCCCCACACACCTGTTCCAAGAATTTGGCTTGTAATTCGAGCACTTAGTGGCCCCGTATCACAGAGCTTCTCAATTCGTGCTCTTGCTGTAGCCTTGAACAAACCGGAAGCTGTGGTAGCAGATGAATTTTGTGAACTTATCAGTAGGCCCGCCGCATCACAATGTGCCTTATTTGATAATTCTGTCGCGTTATCCAGCCAGAAAATAATGCTTGCTTTTGGGCCCAGCATCCTCAACTAGACCCTGTATTTACGTTAATGGAGCTGCACTGTGCTAGAGCATCATGTCGTAAAAAATCGGCCTCTGGACCGGATGGCATTACGTACAATATGCTAAAGAACCTTGGGCCCACAGGCACAACTATTCTCTTAGATATTTACAATAATCCATGGACGCAAGAAATTGTACCCGAGTCTTCGAAGTCTGCTCGCATCATTCCGACCTTAAAACCGGCTAAGACGCATTTGAACCTTGAATCCTTTCGTCCAATCAGTCTTACAAGCTGTCTATGTAAGGTAATGGAAAAAATGATTGATGCGCAACTTCAATGGTGGTGCAAAAGAAGTGGTGTATTCTCCAACTACTTGAGAGGTTTTTGGAAACAGAGATGCACAATGGGTGCAATACTGAACTTAGTAACGTATGTGGATCATGAACGTGCCTGTGGTAGTTTGACGGTCGCAGTGTTCTTGGAGATCAAAAGGGCATTTGACACAGTCAGTCACACTCATGTTCTGCTGAGTATGTTGGAACTCGGACTGTCCGGCAGGTCTTTGCGGTGGGTATCCAAATTTTTATCATGTCGTAAATTATTCATTCAGACGAGCGAAGGAAAAAAGTGCAGAACACGACGTCAGACAGGGAATGCCACAAGGAAGCGTACTCAGCCCTCTTTTTTTTCAACTGGGTTATGGTTGATTTAGCTAAAAGACTGTCTTCCAGGTTGAAATACTCCTTATATGCAGATGACGTGTGCATTTGGGCATCTGGCACGGACATACGGTTAATTCAGATTGCATTGCAAGACGAAATAAATATTATCAACAACTTTTTTTAAAAAAAGAGGAATGATTCTATCGCACGCAAAGACAGCTGTATTGCCCTTCATCCGTAAGAAGTTAAAGAACTTCAATCTCAATTTAGAAGAAGAACCACTAATGATTGTGACACAGCATCGGTTTATCGGAGTAATACTTGATAGGCAGCTATCATGGGCACCTCACATAAAGAAACTCGAAAACGAGGTGAATACGCTAGTGAATATACTCCGCAGAATTGCTGGGACATCATAGGGCGGACCTGTATCACCCATGCTCGCTGTTCACAATGCTTTAATACGACAAAACGTTGCATATTCTGCAGCAGTGTTACACGGCTCTTCCCGCACTTTTGAGGAGCGACTTCAAAGACTATTAGCTAGGGGACTGCGCGTCTGCATAGGTGTTCCACGAGCGACTTCCAGCAGCCTTGTCATAGCAGAGACTCGACAACCAGCCTTTCCAGTCATGAGAATAATTGAAACATGTCGCCATTTTTTTCGCTTACATCCGCAACACAAGGACCACCTATTGGCACTGGAGATTTTGCTAAGAGATAAAAGCACTGCTCATAACGATGTACAGAGTAATGTACATATATTACCCAGAAATGAATTTTGGAGCTCTGAAATGGACTATCCTCCATGGCTGCTTGTAATACCAAGCATTTAATTCTCAGTGGATGGCATTATCAGAAAGAGAGACATGTTCATCCAAGCTGCTCAACAACTAGCGCTTTATCAGATACACATGCGGTATCCAGGGTACATACATATTTACACAGATGGCTCAAGTACTACAACGTCTTCAACATCGGCATATATCATACCACAGCACAATATTCAGGAATCGTTTAAAATATGTCGCATGACGTCACCTACTACATCTGAGCTCTTCGCTATTCTGTATGCTCTAAAGCTTATAAACTCGGTAGCAGACGCTAGAAAATGGGTACTTTTCAGTGACTCACAGGCCGCATTAAGATCACTCTCCAGTACAAACAGGACAGTAATAAGTGATAGTATGACATACGAAACGCTGAAGGAGCTCACCAAAGCAAAGAAGGCGCAACATGAGATCAAATTTCAGTGGATACCTGGCCATTGCAACATTCCTGGAAACACAGCTGCCGATGAAGCAGCACGACAAGCACATCGTAAAGACGTTACTGTTTCTTTACCAATTTCGAAAAATGAATTGCGTAGTATTATAAAGAATACAACTTTCAGAATGCGCAAAACTGGTTGGTTTGACCAAAGTACAAAGAGCTGCGATTTATATCACATCGATCCATTTATTGAATTCAAAATTACGCTGGCATTAGATAGAAGGATGGAAACTCTAATTCAACGATCGAGGCTAGGCACCGCATAAACAAAACATTTTTTGAACAGAATCGGCAGAGCTGAAACTCCCGAATGCCAATGTGGATTTATAGATGAAGACGTCTGTCACCTTCTCATGTACTGTCCACATCATGACACGCCGAGACGCCGCCTTAAGTCCGAACTGTTCGCATTGGACCGCAGACCGTTTAGCATGAAAAAACTTCTGGGCCCGTGGCCAACTGGAGTTTTACAGTCCCACGCTTTCAAAGCATTAACACGTTTTTTTACAAGACGGCGGGATTACTGACAAGTATTTACGAAGAACAAACTTTCATTTCTAACACATGTACTTATTATGTACAGTATCATGTGACACCCATCACGTGTGTGTTGTGAATGACGTGTCGACTATTATGAACATACGAACGAATGCATCTTTATAAGGACCAAACGTGTGCTCTGCTGTTTTGTGCTGGTGGACCGTATAATAACGAGGGACATTTCCAGAGACTTCTTACATTGACTTTCGAACATTTACTTACCATTATGTTGTGATATGTGTGTATAAGTATGTCTTTGGATATCTGTGCCCGAGTTTTCTGTTTTCCATGCACTGCTTTGTATGTTCTGCTTCAAGATACGTGTTCAAGTTTCAATCAACGGCGAAGGAGTAGCCGGCGCCATAATGGTGCGCCAACATCTCCTTATATATCATATCAATAAAAAAACAGATTAATACGAAAGTCATCGCTCAGCATGGAATGAAGCATACCAAAACACGCTAAGGCAATTGCAATAGATACATACACTCAAAGAAAAAAAACAGCTAAGACGGAGAGTACCGTCTACTTTAGTCCGCAAATCGTGTCGCTTGTCCACCAGAAGACCAAGTGTGGTGAAGTGCATGTCGTGTGCAAATTTGTAGGACTAACGAAAAAACGAACGGGTCACGTAGTCCCTGAGGTAGGGGTTGATGGGATTGAAGGACCCTTTTCGTGCATATTTCGTTGAATACACGAGTAAGCAGCCTTTCAAAGGTCTGGCTTTCGGTCAGGTGCGCCCTATTGTTCCGGAACTCGCCTTTCTACTTTGTCGAAGTGATGGAATGGTTGTTGCGAAAGACGGCGAACTGAGGGGTGAAGATTGTGCCAAATGCAGGTTCAGGGGTTACTCAAACTGATGACATGGCTTTTCAGCCCACTTACAGTTACGATGAATAAAATAACGCGAGAAAAGAATATTATGTCGCACCTGAATATAGCAAAATAATAGTAAGGATTTGAAACTTAGTGCAATAAACTTAACAATATTTACCATCGGTGATAATTATGTAAGTATGACGGAGATTTCAGAGCGTATATTGTGTATCCATACGCGCCAGACTTGTTCAGAGTCGCTCATGTTGCGGTAGTCAGGAGTGCGGCTCGTGTTCGTCACTCGTCGTAATCTTTCTTGCTCTGATTCCGCGGAAGGCGAAAGTCGCTTCATAGGCTATGAATGCAGCTGTGAAGAACCTACTCCCTTACATATGCTGCATTGTGGACTCACATACATATGTGTTTCTGTGGAACGGCAACACTCATGCACAACACTCATGAGAAGAAACAGACACCCCAGCTTGCATGCAAGATTCATTCGCGAATTCTTTGTACAAAGCTTTAGGAATGAACGCTGCCACCTAGAAGTATGATCACCATGTTTTGAATTACCTGGCTCAGAAATCGATGTTCCTAGTCAATATTCAAGGTAAGTTTTTTTTTCATTTTCTGCTCCTTAGCACATTATAATAAAAATATTATGAAAACTAAAAAATCACTGTATGCGGCGTGTTTTAGCATGTTTTATGAGCATGCGACTGCGTAAATGTTGGAGATTAGGCGATCAAATTGTGGTCTTCTAGCCATTTCATTATATACCTACATTTTCTCGTATTTCTCGCAAGTAAGAGGTGGACAGCTGCCGACGGCCAACACCACTGGTCTATATGACACGCTGTTTGGAGCAATTAAAGTTTCAAGCTTTGAATTGGTATCGGCAATTTTTTGTTCTTATACACATAGTTACGAATGTAGTACTGAGTAAAGCGCCACCTACCTGAGCTATCATGTTAGTTAAGTGAAGATGGCCAGGTGATTGAATAGTGGATTAATCAATAGTCCTTTTAAAATTGTTCAATTTTCAGAGGTGAACAGTTTATCCCGAAGGAGTAACACTCACTATACTTGTGATGACATTTCAGGATCAACAGATAGTCTTTACGAAAGTAACAATTGCTCTGTTATAGACTATATCCGAAAATCAGCTGCTAGTCCTCCAGGAAAAACTATTAGTCCTCTCAGGAGCAACCTTTAGTCATCTTGCAGTTAGTCCCCAAAAGGACAAATAGTTGTAGCAAATCAGTTCATCCCCAAAAGGACTAACCTCCCTATCTCGTTTAGTCATTTTTACTTACAGTGTACACGTGTAAAAAACACAAATCAGAAATATATTGTATAAAAATATACAACATAATTGTAAGGAATATTAAAGTGACAACTAGTAGTATAGCAATAGGACAATGAATTTCTTCGATAAAGCACTTGTACGCAGAAAATCAACGAGAAAAAGTATTGAGTCAGCTTATCTCTAAATGTTGTGGGCTCGCGTATGTTCACTATAGTGTCAGGGAGCCCGTTCCATTATTTTAGTCTCTGGGAAAGTGCAGAGTTGTTATATGCGTACGTTCGCCAGGAAAAGCGTTGAAAGCATATGATATTATTGAGGCGGCTCAAAAAGTGATGTGGTTTGTTGGTTACTGTAATGTGATTTGTGGGTTACTGTAATTTGTCTCAAGTAGCAGATTAGTGTAGAAGCAAAACAGAATGTTTAACTTTTGTTTTACTAGACAGTTTGTTGTCCTCATGAGCAATAAAATAAGCTGCACGATTCTGGACAGCTTCAACTGAATTTATCAGGTATAGTCCTCGTGAGGAGACCACATGGCTGATGTGTATTCGAGCTGAAGGCTTATGAAAGTCTGGTAGGCCAGCTTGCGAGTGGTCGTAGGTATGTTGAATAGGTTACGCTTTAGGTAGCCTAATTCTTGCCTAATTCTTGCGATGCTTTTGCAGTTATTTTGTCTATGTGCGAAGACCAACATAAGTTAGGCGTGAATTGAATACAAGATATTTGGAGCAAGATATATTTAAGAGAGCGTTATTCTTAAGAGAATAAGCAAGCGTGGAATTCTATAACTTTCGGCCAAAAGTCACGGTTATGCATTTATTAATGTTCAAGCTCATAAGCCATTGATCGCACCGATGTGTTATACGATCGAGATCAAGTTCGAGCGCACTATGGTCACTGACCGTATCAATGTTTTTATATTGCACACAGTCGTCGGCGAACAATATGATTTTAGATGTTATCCTAGACGTGAGATTGTTAATAAACTTAAAAATATTAGAGGGCCTAGGATGCTCTCCTGTGGAACACCAGAAGAGAGATCAGTAATGGGATATGAAGTGCCTTCGGCGACCGTTACCTGTTTGTGAAATAAAAAGGAGTTTCGAAGCCAGGGAACTGTTAAGAAATCAATATTTACTGATGAAAGTTTTTCTATGAGGCAACAGTAAGAAACACAACCGACTGCTTTTTAAAAATCTATGAATATGCAGTCTGTGTGAGAATTATTATCAGCGAGTCACAATAAGTCATTAGTAAATTCTAAAAGATGCGTTTCGCATGAATAACCTTTCTGAAACTCATGTTGGTTATGAAAAAGAAATTAATAAATTCTAAACGACTGCTTTTGTTTGAGACAATGAAGTGTTCAAGTAATTTATTGCAGACACTAGTTAGTGATATTGGTCGATAGTTACTAACCTTGTTTGTATATCCAGATTTGTGAACGGGAATGGCTTTGCCAATTTTTCAATCGTATGGAAATTGACCTGTGCTGAACGACGGCTCAAAAATAAGAATGAGCAACATAAGTTGATGGTGTGAATGTTATTTTAAGAATTTTTTAGGTAATGCTGTCTGCCCCAGATCAGGTCGATATTAAAAATTTTTAGAATAATGACACTATTTTCTAAGATGTAACATATATTGGGCTCATGCACCCATAATGAACGTCTGAGGAAGAAGGCACATTGAAACAGTTTTCCTCTGTAAATACAGATGCAAAGTTGTAATGAAAGTAGTTGCAAAATAATTGTGTAGAATGGCATTGCCGTCCTCGTCGGGAAGTGATATGTGACATGACTTTTTTGAAGGCGACATTGTTTTCCAGAATTTGGCAGCATTATTGAGGAATAACAATTTAAGGTCACGCGAGCAAAACTCGGATTTGGCCCTGCATACAGCATCCAAATTCTTTTTTCAGAAGGATTATGTCTTTTCTTTGACACTGGAGAAGCTGAGATCCTAGGTATTTTATATAAACGTCGCTTCTTTATTTCTTAGTGCATGTGTTGGCTTTGTGAACCGAAGTTTTGATGTATTAACAAGGATGGAAATCCGCGGTGTGTGATCATGAAAGAGTTGTATTTTTCTTTGAATGGTACCCAGTTTTGATGAACCGATTGCTGTGAAAAAGAAGGGAAGAATTAGTCACAAAAATATTCAATGCCTGTGCTGATGGTTTTATTGTCGGGTTTCTTGTAATTTAATATTAGTTTAGGCGTACAATGACGTGAGAAGTGTGGGTTTTGAATACCTGCGTGTATAAAGGTAGGACTATTGAAACCATCATGACAAGAGAGAGGTCAAACTCTTTCCGGGGAGGACGTTAATATGAGATCCAGAATGTTGTTACCGCTGGTAGGTTGGTTTACAAGTGTAACAAAGGAGAGATCAAAAGCGAAGTGTCTTTAGAAGCACCTGTTTGGGAAGTCAAGTTAGGCCAGTCGATGTGGGGGAAATTGAAATTCCTGAAAGAACACAACGTTTCTTTACAATTTCTACAACGGAGTGTGTAGCGCTAAGACTGCCGCTTACGTGTGCATGTACATTTATTTCGGAAGCCAGAGCAGGGTGTTCCTGTGCATTAAGGACTCTTAATTTTTTTAAAATCTCAGTTTAGAATACCCTGCTCGAAGAGGACAAGCACGATTTGCTGGCTCGAAGAGACCAAACGTGTAACAATTTTAAGGTTCTCCATTCTATCGCTACTTACCTACCAGTTGGGCCAGTATAGGTTTATTTTGTATACTGACCCTACTTGTTAAAACTTCGTGTGTCGTCGTCCTCTTCAGGTGGTGCAGGGTGAATATGCTTACAAGTATTGCCTAAATATCCGGGCTTTTTTCCTTGAGGGCTCTTTCTGAAATTTGGTCGTGGGTATGTAACAGTAAATAGCTTCGCGTAAAGCAAGCCGCTCCAACCTCGGATACTATAATGCTGCAAGCACGTATTAGCAAGTGTTTGGTTTGCTTTACTTTTTTCCTGTGACATTTCTGAATTACTATCGAATAGTCGTCTATATCTTCGGTGCATACAGACATGCACTTCATTGATGCGTCTTTCTCTGCCTTATTTATAGCATTCGACTTCGTACGAGAGAGACTACTGACCAAGGGCTCAAATATTTCTTGCTCCTTCACTCATTAAAGCAAAATCCGAGCGGTGTTTGTTACTTGAATACAACAATCGCAAGTAACATGTGAAATTCAACCTTGTGCCTTTATCCTTTTACACAGTTGTGAAGTCTAAATGGTTCGTACAACATCTGTTCTTTGACATTCGCGTAGGAGAACTGGCTACAGGCATTATAACGCCAGTTTAGCGTATGGACAGTTTATTTACTTGGATTTCCATTCTCCTTTCATCAACGTGCAGCTTAGCTTCTCTGTTTGCTGTGGCTCTGAGTTCTTCTCACGATAGATTATTCAAGAATAGTTGGAAATACAGTGCTGCGTGCGACCCTTGTGGCACTGAAGACAACATTGACCCCTCGCTAGGCTATTGCCCTTGATTTCACTCGGAAAAAACAAGTGATTTTGAACGCGCTGTGACTACTACATGACCGCCTACTTTCCTTACTGATGCTATTAAAGGCCTTGCCCATCTCTCATAACTCCACTAGGCGATAAAGGCACGCGCACGTTTTGAGGACTATAGACTTCCTATATTGCCCCTTACTTGTCGGTCAGTCACTCAGACCTAAGTGACTTAACTGCGTCGTTTCCTTTTGCTCTTTCTAACGTTTTTATCTCCTTTCTCTTTTGTAATACCATAGCCATTGTGAAGTGTTTTCGACTTACGTCTGTGCCTTCAGCCTTTTTGTTTCCTTCCAATCTTCTCTTTTTAATTGACATATAAGTGGTCTTTAATGGTATGAATGACCTTTACGGTATAAATGTTCTTTATTTCAACAGTGGTCCACGCTGGCTTTCCATATACAATTTTAACAACAGATTTACTTTGTTGTCCAATTTCCAGACCCTTTTTCGAATTGGATGCCCATGCGTTTTTGGTATTCTTATCAATGCTTCTTCTGCCCCCGATCTTTGTGAATCACGCTGTCGAGTCCTCTATAATACGAATCCTCGCTCCGCGCTTTTGATAAACAGCCAAGTTCACTATACTACAATGCGCAAATATACGCGTGTGAGAAATACATAGAAATGCGTAAGGTAAAGGGGGCAGCAGCAAGCACAGGACCGTGTTGACTGGTGCAACATGGGAGAGACATTTGTCCTGAAGTTGGCATAGTTAGGCTGACGATGATGATAAAAACATTACAAAACATGAATTTAAATCAGTATACGCATGCAATGACTAGGAATTGCTGACTTCCAGGGCGCACCTAAGAGGCCCTGGAGGACCAGACACTAAAACTTGGCCTAGGCTGAAAGCTAGAACAGCACCGATGAAATCAGCTTCGCTTCACTACAAACGGAGGAAAATCTTACAAGTCTTAAGGGAATGATGTCATCTAACAGCTGCTTGTGAATAACTTCGCAAAAGACACTAATCTATCTGGCATCGTCTTAACACCTGACATAATTGTAGGGAAATTTAGAATATTTAATTCATCTTGTATACATATGTAAGGAAATTTATGAGCAACAACTTGATTTACAGGGTGCTGCAAGTATGGCATGACCGGCTGTTTGCAGGCACATGAGACAAAATATTTATAGTATGTCCTCCTTGAAGAATGAAGTAGTGCAAACCAGCAATGTCACTTTGAAATATCCGAAGTTGCTTCGTAGCAACAGCCCGCTAATCTTGAGAAGCTGCGCAGGTGAATTCTAGTTTTTGCTGAGATAGTTTTGCACCGCTCGTAAAGCTAAATATAAAGCTCCCTCTTCGATACTCTAAAGAAAAATTGCATTTTACAGTCTTCAAAATCGGAATGTTCCACAATTAACAATTTATTTTAGTGAATTTTTATGCACACAACAGAATACTGATATGCACGTTACACTATTGGCTACATAATACGAAAAAAAAACATTTCGTTATATTAGTCTGGGCTAACAAAGCCATTTATTTTAAAGACTGTTCATTGCAAACGCAAATTAGAAGTACTCATAGATCAGTCTGTTTTCTAATACTCTCACACAAGTTTCCTGGTATTGATAAGGCTGAAAAGGGACGTGCATGCACTTTCTTTCAGTGACTGTTTATGATTGGCAAAGAATAAAATTTCCGCATTGAAACGCTTATCGAGCTGTTTAACATTAAGAACGTTACGCCCTGTAAGTTGGAGTCTATCAGGACAAAAACAAATTAGGAAATCAGGCAGGCGAGCGCAGTATGCTTATGTCTGCTCCATTGTTTTACTTTTGCTCTGTTGTCTAGCTAAGTTTTACGGAGGGCTTGAAAATGTTGTGTATTCAACTTTGCACGAACTTTTCTTGACACTGAACTTGATTGAAGTCACGATAACAAATCGTAAGAGAGGAAATACTTTTTTTTACTGTTCATGTGTTGGATTAGCAAACCGTCAAGCATGCTCATACGGAATTGGAAATTTGCGTTTCGCTTCTGCGAATTAAAACTTTTGGTCACAGCAAGTTGAAAAAGAATGGTTATATTGTACATATCAAAGGAAGAAGGATGACGGTGGAAATTCACTTCACAGAGAACGGCGCACATGTAGTTCCATCGAATGCAATGGCATATATTCATACTATCTCACGCACATATATAATGATGTGCCAACATAAGCCACTTGATACCACAATGTGTAACAATATTCATATCTGTTCACGGATGACCTGTCATTGATGTTCTACATGCGTATATGTTTGATGTTTTATTTGGACTTGTGATTTCTCCTCTGTTATGCTCACCTAATGAAATGCATGGCTTGACATTGCTTATAAAAATTGTTTTTGTTGAACTCAAAGGATGGCTCCACAAATTTTGATTACTTCATGTTTCTTAACGTGCCCCTGAATCTCAGTGCATAACCGTCAAGCATTATGGTTTGCATGAAAAGCTCAGCTCGTGAGGCTGGAATTCCCTCCCGTGATCACGCATTCGGCGTGCTATATTTCATGATTTCATGTTATTTTCGCTAGTATAATCAGGACATCTTGAGGGCATAGTTGGTTCATTACTTCAAAGGAAAAAAGTGCAACTAAAGAAAAAGACACTACAAAGAAGGAACACCTAAACAGGTGGCGCTCGATTTGTCCAAGTGTTCTTTTTTTTGGTGTCTTTTTCTTTAGTTGCGCAAATATTTCGTTGAAGTTTTGCTCTTTTGCAGACGCATATTCTTGTAACGTAACTTGGACGAAGAAAGAAGAAAGTGCACTTAAAGTAACATACTGATTTCACTTCGTGATCAATTTTCACGTCATTTACTCTGTAGTCTAATTATATAGTATTCTAGTTCATGAAACTGCCCCCCAGTGATCCATAAATATGCGATGCACTGCAAGGAGTGCACTTGCCAACCGAAATTTTCCGGCACACGAATAATTTATAGGCACAACAAGCGGACGACAAGAGAAACATTGGAAGCGTATAGAATAAGGAAAGGAGGAGACAGTTGCGTTAGTCAAGCGTCAGTTCTACTAACATATGCGGAATTTGCTTTTTTTGGACGTCACATATTCCAGTGTTTTTTTCTGTGTTACGTTTTTTGTTTTTGTTTCTTTGTTTTGTTTTTTTTCTGTTTTACGTTTTCTTTTCTTAGTTCTTGACACGTGTGTGTTTTCGGTTGTGGGCGCGTGCATATTTTGTTATATCACGTTGTTGGTGATGGCAGGGGAAGTCGGGAACGACGTAAATGCGTGTGATGTATTTATTTGTGTTCACTTCGAAATAAAATTTTCAGTTGCTAGTAAGCGCTTGTATGTGTCCTCTCCGAGTGTGTGTATTTTTGCGCTTGTTTCATCCTGAACCTTTACCTACACGGCCTACAGGCAGTCATCCTACACATAAATATGCCTTGATTTTATGACAGACACAAAACGCATATCATCGTACTCCTTTACACGTATGGCGAACAAAACGACTTGGTTACCCTGACGTACTGGAGGTACTAACGGCGAGCTATTATATACAGTACGCTCTTTTGTTTACAGTTCAGCTAGAGGAAACACGTTTCTTATGAGATTTCAAAATTTGGTGCATGTGCATTGGCTCATCAACGCGGTGCATTCCCCGCGTCGTCTGCTACTTCTCTCCACATGCACTCGACGTACGCTTGCGACCGACGATGATTTGCGCTTTTCGTTCTTGTACCGTACATGAAATGATATCAAGTTGGCCTTCCGCTTCTATTTCATGCTCGAAAAGGCGAGCTTAGAATGTTCGCGCGCATGAGGCTTCAATAGCCTTACCCGTTAATAAAAGTGAACTGACAAAATTAAACGACAGAAAGTTTTTTTTTCCATCAAAGTCTGCAAAAGTTTACGCCTCTTCATGTGTGTGCTTGATGCGAAACGAAAAGAACCATCTGCCTTGCTGTCATGACAATATTTTGCCGTGCGCCGCACAGCCGTTATATTGAGGTCAATAATAACTAACAATCTCGCTCTGCGAGGAAGTAAGCCAAACCATTTAGTAGTGGCGAGTGCTGACAACGCTAGTGTCATCAGCTGTAGTGCTAAATTCAAATCATAATTTTACTAGAGAATCCTATTATTTTCGGCTTATATGACAGCGCCCCAAGTTTAGAAGGCTGTCGTATCATAACAACTAAAATGTTTTACGTCAGGCCGAATGCGTCTGTTCGAAACTGACTGAACTATGAAACCTTCGTTTAGCGTGGTGTGGATTACTTATGCTACATTACTCTTACGTATTTCTGCTTGATCAGCACTTTTCAATATATATACTGTCTGAAGTTATTCCTACAATTTGGAAGCAAAACAAATCTATCAGTAATTCTCTAATGCATTGTCTTAAGTTACTGCAAGGAACTTTGCCTGTCAAACCTGTTACTATCTTCACGGTGTCACTCTCGCCACTCACAAGAAAGAGAAACGCTGAAACGGAGCTGCAGCGAAGCCAAGGTATGAAGACGACAGGTAATTACCAGAGGTGACGTTAGGCTAAAACTGATCGCGACGTCAAAACCTGTTCCCCTTGACGCTTTGGAAACTGATGATTTCACCACAGGGCAGACGTCGCTTTCTGAATACCTGCCGTGCAGCCTCACCTAACAATAAATGCAATCTTGGAGACTTCTGGCATTCAATTTAGTTATTTTGATGGACATTTATTTTTGTGTAAGTCATCCGTGTGCCCATCCGGCCAGTCATCGCCAAAGTGCATAATTACTCTGCACGATAAGCTGAAACTTTGCTTTCATTATGGGCGACTGCAATATAAAGAGTAAAGTACAGTGAACAGAAAATGAATTGCGGGATAAAAAACTGCTTTTTCTCACTCTCTCTCTCTCTCTCTCCATTCAAGGAAAGTAGATGAGCCGTTTCTTCTGTTCTGCACTGTAAGCATAGGCATCAGGGTCTAAATTAAAAAGGAAATTTTGGAATTTGAAAGTTATCTGTAGCGTCAGCTCCTGTATTAGCTGATGCGAAGACACGAGCTGATCTGACATCACTATACGACATCGTGTTTTAAGCAGAATAAATATCATGGCATAATTCCAATGCGTGGGATAATGCGCCAAAAGTGGTAGTCACTATGCATCTGTTGTGCAATAAGAAATGGACTAAGTGACAGGTTTTGGCATTTATGTGAGTGGATTCGAGTGTCTCAATTTTCAACGTGAGAGCGTTAAAAAGATCTTTTAGCAGCAAGTCTAACGTCAGCGTCGGCGTCGGCGTCGTTGGTTGTGAGCGAAAAATCGTCATCTAATGCAATACCAAGAAATCGAGAGCCCTGCAGATAAAAAAATGGCACATCCCACGTATACTGGGAATCATTGATATGCGAAGCACAAATGAGGAAGAATATACGTCATTTTAAATTCAGCACAACTTTACGAGGCGGAGGTAAATTACGCCGTTCATGACCTCCATCTTAAGGTTATTATGTTTGGACGTGTCGTTTACCTTCGTCGTCTATTCGCGTCACGTGAAAGCAAATTTGCTATATATGGAGCTAGGAAAACGACAGCGAGTGCGCTATAAGCGTAGCATGTTCTCATCTTCTACATGACACACATATCATGATATCATGTTTAGATGTGTCATTTACATTTGTCATCCATTCACGTCACGTAATACCAAGTTTGGTATATGTTGAAGTAAACTACTAAAAAGTTTGTCAGAAGCTTGTAATCACGAGCAGACTGTTAGTACCAGTAGCTATTTCTAATCTTCTTGGGCCATTACTAACCTATTATGAGACCATTTTACTACCCACCTTAGCAAACGCTTCAAGGTTGCATTGTTTACTACGTTTTGCGCATTGTTAGCAACTTTTCTTCAGGCACATTTCTAATGAAATTCCTAAACAAACCTTAGAGGTTATTACTACGACCATCTAACAACCTACTTAGTTGCACGGTTACCCATTCAACTTCTTTGAGGCTATACACGTAGACCTACTACCCAATCCTATGTCATGTATATTAGGCCGTGTTGATGCGGTATTAGGCAAAATAGATATGACTAATTGTTTTGCTTAATAAGCTTGAATAAAAGTTCTACACTACGTTATCTCACTCACACAAAAACCTGTACATCTCACAAATAAAGGCGCCTAACCTAAATTATCCATCCTACAGCATATTCGCCCGATGCCACTAGCTGCATTCCCGAATGTTTGGGCTATAAATACTCCTGGCACCACTTAGAAGCTGTACTTCTCGCATAGACTTTTGGTATATGTGCGGCTCTCCTTTAGGCACATTATGTGCGTAAAAACTCAGTGATATATCCAAATGTTAACGCTCGGAAATACGACTGCTATAAAAAAGGTAATTTGTGAGGCAAAATGATCGCGTCAAGTAATTTTTTTTGCTAGCAACTGTTACTACCTACGGTAATAACTAGTACTAAAGGCGTAAGTAACGGTGGAGATGGTAGCAATTATTAAACTCCCAGTTACTAACTCGACTAGCAGGTTAATAACATATGTGACAAGTATTTAGTAAACCAAACTTAGTACTACATTCTCTTTTTTAAGAGTGTAGTGAAATGGCCGCGAGTACGCTATGAACGCAGCATCTAGTCTCGTTTTACAACACACGCGTATAATGCTTATCATATTTGGACGTGTCCTTTACCTTCGTCGTCTATTCACGTCACCTGATACTGAATTTGGCATATGTGGAGCTAGCAAAACCGCTGCGAGCGCAGCATGAGTGAGGCATGTAGTGATGTTGTTACATGACACGCATCTCCTGATTATCGTGTTTGCACTAGTCACGTACCTTCGACATCCATTCACGTCCCGTAACGCCAAATTTTGTATATATAAAGCTAGCGAAACGGCCACGAGCGCATCATGCGCGAGGCATGTAGTCTTCTTACATGAAACGCATCTCATGATTATCTTGTTTGCACCAGTCACATACCTTCATCATTTGTTCTCGTCCCGTATTGACAAATTCGGTATATGTGAAGGTTGCGAAATGGCTGTGAGCGCATCATGAGCGTGGCATGTCGTCACGTTGTTACATGAAAAGCATGTCCTGGTTTTCAAGTTAGAATCTGTCCTTTGTGTTCGCCTTACAGTCATGTCTTACCTTACCAGTTTTGCAACATGTCATGTGAAAAAACCACCGCAAGAGCAGAGAGACCACGAAAGTAAATCATAACATTCATAATACATCTCGTGTATTTCATGTTATGGCTAGTCACTTATGATCTTACTGCAGTCATGTTATGCCATACTAATTTCGGTATTGATAACATTATCCAAACTGCCAGAAGAGGTAAAATCTGTGGGCGGCTAAATAGATAATTATATAGATAGATACGCTCAAAGTTACAGAATTTCGGCGATAAACATTTCGCATTTAATCAATGTTCGGTGGAAAATCCTGGAGCAGAGTGGGCACCGAAGCAGGGTTGTTCAGTTCCGAATAAGGGTTACCCCGGTCGTTAGCGTGGCAAGCGGATGCTATACAGCACGGCCGCGCGTGTACTTGTGAAAAGAGTGAAAAGAATTTCCTCTGCTTGAAAATGCAGTGAACGTAGTTTTTGTGCTTGACAAACACACGGGTTCTGTACACAAGTTTTACAATGCAACACGAAATGTTGCCCTAATAATACGTGGTACGAGCGTTCATTGCCAATAGGCGTCAGAGTATGTGCTAGTCATAGTGGCTCCGTAGTTGAAAGCCGGTACCCCCACTACAAAGTCACACACGCTACTGCAACTATTTTCTTAATGCGACGTATAGTGGGTGCATAACGAATTCGAAAAAGGTTTATTGCACTAAGTCTTTCAAATACGCACCAGGAACAAGATGTCGCTATCGCGTTCCACTCCTAAAGATAAAGCTGTAGGATACCGTAATTTATTTATTTTCTTATCAGATTGGTTTGCACTCTAGTTACAAACTCTGCCGATCTGTATGCTGTTTACGCACCTCTTTTCTTTTTCACTACAGTATGGCCAACAGAATATTGGTCATGATTACCCTTCCCGTGTTTAATAAAGGCGAAGCATTTTTAGCGAACGGCGGGGACTTTAGGCGTATCTATGTGTCTATCTTTGTAGCCGCCTACAACTCTTAGCTCTCCCGAACGTTTCGATAATATATCAACACCAAAATTTGGAGAGCATAACATGACTGCATGACGTGCATAAGTGAAAAGTCTTAACGAAAAATTCATGACCTGTATATCATGAGGGTCATGATCTGCATTTCGTGGTCTTGCTGCTCTTGCGCTGGTTTAGTTCACATGACATACTGTAAAAGTGGTATGATATGACATGATTGCATGGCGAAAATAAGTGACGAACTTTAATCTGTGAATCATGATATGCATGTCATGTAAGAACATGACAACATACCACGCTCACAATGCACTCGCGGCCGTTTTGCTAGATTTACATAAGCTAAATTTCGTATTACGTGAGGAGAAAGAAAAATGAAGGTACATGACACGTTTATTCAAGATAATCATTATTCATTTGTTTAGTTATTTATTTGAAAGTATCGTACAGTTCCAGTTGAGGCAGAATCTAAGGGAGGCAGTACAAAAAGTGAACTTTTTAATAGTTCACAAAATACAAATACAAGAACATATCTAATGAAACAAATGACAGAGCAGTAGAGCATGAAGTATTTGGGGCAGCACTACTTACAAAAAAGAATCACAGGACTAGCAAGCTATAACATAGCAGGAAAACAGTCACTGGAAGTATTATATACAAAGATTGTTAGTCAAGCTAAACTTCAGATCTTAACCTAATTATTTGAATATCAAGAAAAAAAGGAAAAAAATAACTGCGTCAAATACAGAAAAAAACGACTCTACGGTGTTTTAAAATTAAGACCTAAAATACAAAAAGAAAAGTTACTATAACATTAAGAGCATACAGCTATAATGTGAGGCTTTTTCGCGCTTCCTTCGACAGATAACTAGTCAACGTGTCAGGAAAAGTATTAGTGTTAACTAAACTTACAGTGTTATCTCTCAGGAGTTCCAACATCGCACAGCACGTGGAAGTGCTGAGGGATCAATTGCAAGTGTTCACACGTAAAGACGCGAAAAACTAAAATGAATATGAAGCCTATGTGACGTGAAGTAGGGTCGCTTCAAGTATGCCAAAGTTCTAGATGAGTGAATGAATTTGTGAAACAGTGTCAGCAAGGCTATGTGACGGCGAGTACTCAAAGGTTGCAATGAGGGGTCAAGTTTGATCTGGGTGATACTAGACTGATACTTGTAATTGTTGGAAATGAAGTGCCTTGCCCTGTTTTGAACTCCTTCTATATGTGAATCAGGTATTTCTGGTGAGCGGACCAAATGGGGGAGGCATACTCGAGCTGAGGGCAAACAAGAGTGCACAAGGTATGCTAGCTTACCTATATTCGGAGAAGCATTTTTTTAAATTTTGACGCAGGTATTCCAAAGATCGGGAAGCTGTATCTAGCCGGTACTTAGCTGCGAAGCAGAAGCATGGAGACTTACAAAGAGGGTTCAGCCAAAATTGAGGATGACACAGCGAGCAATCCTAAGAAAGTGTGGTATGCGTAACCTTAAGAGACAAGAAGGAAGCAGAGTGAAATAGGGAACATACAAGGATATAATAGTTGAAATCAAGAAGAGGAAAGAGAAATGGACCGGGCATGTAGCTTGTAGACAGAATAACCGCTGGTCATTAAGGGCAACTAACTGGATTCTCAGAGAAGGCAAGTGGGTTTGGGGGAGACAGAAGGTTAGGTGGGCCGATGAGATTAGGAAGTTTGCGGGTGTAAAATGACAGCAGGGAGCACAGGACTGAGTTGACTGACGTAAAACTTGGAAGATGCCTTTGTCCTGCAGTGGACGTAGTCAGGCTGATGATATATATATATATATATATATATATATATATATATATATATAGTGAAACGATCCGTGTGCGAGGTCCAATGGGACATCATTAATTCCTTTTTAAATAGAAACACACGTTCGTATAAAATACCTACAGTTCTTCATAATGATGTCACTTATAGTGACCCAGCTGACATCGCTGATCAGTTTGCAAACTTCTTCTTTAACGTCGAGCACACCCTAACTTTATTAAATGAAATGGCCTTAGATCACCTACCCCATTCGTTCTTTCTGTTTCCCACAACTCCAGATGAAATAATCAGCGTTATAGGTACCCTAAAAAGGACGAGTGCTGGCCTTGACGGCATTCACCCCTCCCATATAAAAATGGTAGCTCACCTTATATCGAATGTATTCTCTTCAGTTGTGAATTTAATGTTTAGAACAGGTGTTTTCCCGCATGAACTGCAGCAGGGTAAAATTATCCCCGTACATAAAAAAGGAGATGCTTCGTTATTGAATAACTACCGCCCCATTTGCATCTTACCCTTTTTGAGCAAAGTAATTGAAAAACTGATCTGTACACGTCTCACAGATTACCTGAACAAATTTAATATACTATCGCCTTGTCAATTTGGCTTCCGTTCCGGCTACTCCAGTGACCTTGCGCTAATCTAACTCACTGACCAATTAAAAAAGGCTATTGACAACGGTTACTATGCGGGCAGCGTTTTCATCGACCTAACTAAAGCTTTTGATTCGATCAATCTACACATTCTTTTCAATAAATTTGAAGCATTTGGTATAACTGGCTTAACATTACTATTATTGCGTAGCTATCTCTGCAACAGGACACAGAAGGTGGTAATTTCTAATGCATATTCGTCAACCAAATTATTTTATTTATTTTATTTACAAAATACTGCTAGCCTAAAAAAGGCTGTAAGCAGGAGTGGGAATACAAAGATACAAAGAATACAAAGAATACAAAAATACATACTGCGCAAAAGAAAGCGATAACGGCATGCTTCACACTAAGTACTCTTCTACAGCAATAATATCATCAGTTATATCGATCATCACAGCAGTAGGTAACTACACTGTAACCATTATATTCTAAATGCCAGTAATACATACATGGAATAAAAGAATATATGCAATTCCTTACATATAAGGTGACGATACATAAAAGTAAAAACACACAAGTGAACATAAACAAAGTAGATTAGTAAACTCGTACATTTACACAGTCGTCAAATGAGCCTGAAGTGTTGAAATGAAATCTGCTGTGGTCGTGCGTTCCACGACATCGGCTGGGAGCTCGTTCCATTCCCTTACTGTTCGTGGGAAAAATGTGTTGTGAAATACATCTGTTCGGCAGTTATAGTCTCGTAGTTTTTTTGAGTGATGAGAACGTGTGATTCGCTTACTTACAGGTTGAATGAAATGATCCCTTTCTATTCCTATTTTATTATGATAAATTTTGTATAGGTACCCTAGTCTTTCCGTGTGGCGTCGTAATTCCAGGGGTTCCAATTCAGCCCTTTCCACTAGCGTACTTGCCGATGTCCGCCAGCTGTACATATTAAAAATAAAGCGTACCGATTTTCTTTGAACACTTTCCAAGTGGACAATGTTCCTTTTCGTGTGAGGGTCCCATACTATCGATGCGTATTCGATTATTGGTCGGATAAACGTTTTATAGGCTAATAGCTTCATATCTTGAGGAGCTTGGCGCAAAGTTCGTCTTAAATATCCTAGTTTAGTTACTGCTTTTTTCTTTATGTAAGAAATGTGCTCATTCCACCGAAGATCCGATGTGAGTATGACACCTAGGTATTTAAAGGATTTTACTTTGGAAATTAACTAATATTGGTGTACCCCAGGGGTCCATTCTGGGGCCCCTTTTGTTTTTACTATATATTAATGATTTGCCGAAATGCCTTTCTTCATCCAGTTGTATATTATACGCCAACGACACCACAATTTTTAACTCCGATAGCAGCATTACATCCTTAACTAGAAAACTAAACTTTGATCTGGCACAACTCGTTCGGTGGTGCAGTAATAACATGTTAGAAATTAACACGTCTAAGCCAAAATTTGTTGTCTTCTCTTCACCACAAAAACCCTTACCTTCTATCCCTCCTGTTATATTTGCGCGCAATGACATCCCTGTGAGCGACTGCTGTAGATTCCTAGGCATTGAACTCGACAGTAACTTGAAATACCACCGACATGTTGCATATATTAGGAAAAAAATGACGTATGGCGTTCGACTACTGATTAAATCTCGTCTTTATTTCAATTCATCAATACTTATGTCACTGAATTTTTTGTTTGTTCATTCGCACAATTCTTACTGTATTACTTCATGGGGTAACACATACACCACTTATCTTACTTCAGTTCAGACAATTTAAAACCGAGCGATAAGAATTCTCACGTCAAGCCCATATCTCTTTAACGCTAAGTCACTATTCCACAAAAACAATAAATTAACTGTATCTAAGCTAGTTAAATCTAACCTTAGTATTTACATGTATAGAACTATAAATAACCAACTTCCACACTTTACTATCATTCTCTCAAATAACAATGTCACAAGGTTTGCCCTTAACAATAACTTTCTACTGCCAAATGTTTGCACCAATTATGGCAAACAAACCATTCATTTTTCCGGAATTTCCTTTCGAAATAGTTTACCTTCCGACATTAAAGTATGCCGTTCCCTGAAGGTAAGTAAATCGAAGTTAAAAAATCATATCATGTCGACTAGCTAGCCTGTTTTGCTGTTTCTTAATTGTTTCCTGTTCATTGTGAGTTGCGTTCTGTAATCACTTGTCATTGAAGTTAGCGCGTTATTCTTGCTTTTAAATTGTTTCTGTGAGATTACAAGGGTATATTCATGCTTTATTTGTTTCAATTGCATTTTACTGCAGCTCTGTCTCCCTGCTATGTACATCACAATCATTCTCAATTCTACATTGCACAAGAAGTCCCCTTGCAGTCTCTGACTATGGGACCTCTTTCTGTATATCATGCACATGTATTCTTCATTTAGCACAGTAAAAGCTTCTGTTCTGTTCTGTTCAATGATTCCGTATGTTTCCGTAAGAATCTTATGGAAATATGTGGAAAATATAAAGGAAACATATGTATTCTTACGGAAACACACAGAATTATTGGACATCGCAAACGAATCGTTTCAACAGGGATATACATATATATATATAAAAATATATATATATATAAATATATATATATATATATATATATATATATATATATATATATATATATATATATATATATATATATATATATATATATATATATATATATATATATGACGCTATGATGACTGGGAGACGTGGCCTGGCTCATATTCTTCCTCATCTACTTCTCCTGACCATCGCTGCATACGTCACACGATTCCCCCTCCCCCCGAAAGAAGGCATGGATTTCTAACAAGGAAAAGTAAACAAGTAGAGGTTAAAAAGTCACAAATGTCGAAAGTTCACAATTGGTTCTATGCTCCAGGGAAGTTCCGTAAGCTTTCAAAGACTTCAGGGGAAAGTGCAGCCGTCCGGTTAACGCAGGAGTTCTGGTGGGCGAGGCTGGTGGTTGCGTCCTGGATAACACAAAATCGCTTTGAACGTGGAAACAGGTAGAAATAAAGCCGGTATTCTTGCAAAGAACAAACGAGGTAGGAACGCTTTGCAGGATTGAATGTTTCGTAGGCGTCGCATTTTTTGTCGTGGGTCATACAAACGCCGTGCATGCAGTTTGCGCGCCCGTTGATCGTGGCTGATTAGGCGCTGCTTGCGTTCCTGCAGAGCACAAGTGGTTGTTTTGTGGCCTTTGGGGAGCTTTCTATGGTGATGACGCAGATGTTCGGACGGAAGGCGCAATCTTGAACGCTGGTGAAAAAAAGTTCCTTGGCTTTTCTTTCTGTGAAAATGACTCCAATGCATATTAAATCTTTTCTTTAGTGTATGTTGATCACGACACTTTTTAGGCAGCAAGTATCCTTGCGATGTAGTTTTAGTTGTTCGTTGCCGATGCTGGTGTGGTCGTTTTAGCTGTTGGGGTTCCTCTTGTTGCTTTTGTTGGCATTGCTGATGTTGCACTGTCTGACAAGGTGGACTTCCTTTGGAATTATGGGCCCGCTCTTCTTTGTAGGTTGACGTGACCAGCAAATAGTTTATACTTGTTAGGGTGTCGCGATTTGTGTCAGACAATGAAGATAGTGCGCCAGGATTAGCAGAAAAACCTGCTGAGGCTCCTGCAACGCCATTCTTGATGGATGTTTCTGGCACAGCGCAGTGCTTGAGAGTTGAGCCTTCCGAGCCTCCTGTGTGGGTTGGGCTCTCAGGTGGCAAGAAATTCGACGGCGACACTGCGAAAGGATTGGTTTGGTCATATTTTAATTGGGAATGACTGTCTTTCTGTGGAACGAATGATGCGAGCTTTTCTGGCGCATGCAACTAAATTGTAGGTGACGGGCTTGACTGAGTGTGCTCGGAGCTTCTCCGCTCTATTCCGACCATGGTGAACGCGTGAGACGCGAGGTGGGCGTTGTGAGCGACCGAAGATCCACGCGAAGGAAAAGCAGCAGGTTGGTCAATGCGTGAAGGCTGCTTTTGACTGTGACGACCGAGTGCGGTTGTCTGTGGATGGTGGGTTACAAGCAAGTCTTCGTCGTAGTCGTCATTGTGTTTTTTAAACCAAACGATTTTTTCTTGTTTTATCTTTCCCATGACTCATTGTTTTGAAATATGTGGGTGAGGTAGAATTTGAAGGCCCCACCGAGACGTAGTCGGTAAAGTTGGCGACCATCTCCCGTGTCGACCATGATGCAGCGGTTGCGTGGAGCTCGAACAGGTCGAACCAGTCCTGTATAGGTCCATCGTCCGCTGCTCCGGTGTACATGGGGATGGAAAGGTCGGTCGATGATTCTGTCATGGTGCTGGCCGCTGTGTGCGGCTAGGAGATGATACCGTAGTCGATGTGTGGTCAGGCCGTCTTGTGGGGAACTGCGTCGATGATGAGCGATTGATGAAAGGGCAGGCAGGTCTCCATCTTGTCGACTCGTGTGACGCTATGATGACTGGGAGACGTGGCCTGGCTCATACACCATGTTTATTCTAAAAGCACTTCTTCCACATCTACTTCTCCTGACCATCGCTGCATACGTCACATATATATATATATATATATATATATATATATATATATATATATATATTGCAACACTGTGTTAGTGGTAGAAGAGGAGTGCGAAGAAGAGTGAATGGCTGCTGTGGCTTATTAAACAGTTGTCCACTTCGAGTGTTTGTCTATCGTTTCCCCTCACGACAGACTGGTGGAAGTGCTGGGTACTGTTGCAACGTCTTATGCCTGCTGATCCTGAACCAGAAGCAACCACCACTAGTGCACCAGGGTCTGCTGATATCCATCGAAGCAGCCGCCACCTTCAAGGACTACCACCACAGTACGGCCCCTTGCCAAGCTCTGGGAGGACAATGTTTGCCACGTCCGCAACCCAAACTGAGAATGGCCCATTTGCTAGCGTGCCCTGTGTCATCAACACACCTCGCACACGCAATCCATTCAATGGCGATGCAGGTGAGGATGTCGAAGTCTGGCGTGACCATTGCGACCGGGTCGCTGCCATTAATGACTGGGACAATCGCCGTAAGTTGAAGAACGTGTACATCTCTCTCTTAGACGCGGCAAGAGTGTGGTACGAGAACCACGAAACTTCAGTCACAAGTTGGCAGGAATTCCATCGGCAGCTTCACGAGGCGCTCAGTAACACCGAACGGAAAAAGAGAGCGGAGCAGAAACATTCTTCGTGCTTTCAAATGCCGTACGAGAGCGTCGCCATGCTTGTCGAAGAGATGTCGTGATTGTTTGGACGTGCTAAGCCCCACATGCCAGAAGACAAGAAAGTGCGTCTGCTAATGCGAGGCGTAAAAGAGCGACTTTTTGCGGGCCTTGTGCGCAACCCTCCCACGACTGTGTCGGAGTTCACACTGAGGCCACAATTATGGAGCGCATGCTTCGGCAGTGATTGTCACAGTATGAGCGTCAGACGGCCATGTCCGCTGCGTGCTCGCTTGTACCAGGAGGTGACAACAGGGAGGTCTTCACCGAACTCATACGACAAGTTGCACGCGAAGAACTTCGGAAATCTCATGCAGCGTCTCCTCCCAGTAGCGCTTCTCTTACGGACGTCGTTCGTAACGAAATCAGACAGTTAGTTCATTTCTCACCACCATCGCAAGTCGAACCTCCCACGCTTTCCTAGCGGATGCCCTACGCGTTTCTACGCCGTCGACGGCACATTTTGCTCATCCACCTGCTGGGACCACCAGAAGCTTTCCAAGTCCAGCCTATCGCCCACCTTCTCAGGCCGATTTTCGTCCTGGCCCGCAGAAGTCCACCGTCTTGCGTGCACCCGACAATCGTCCCTTGTGCTACCATTGTGGCGAATTTGGACACATGTACCGCGACTTTTACTACCGATGAATAGGCCAACGTGGATTACACCCAGATGCCTGTTGTCCGCGCTATGATGAACGCCCGCAAGAAATTACGGACTACTTGGAAGGTAGCCATCACGATCCTGTCCCGCCGCGATGACAGTCACGGTCCCACCACGCCGTCCGCCCGAATCAACGCACCGCGCCCGACCCGCCATTGAGTCCCCTGGTGTCAATGGCGCAAGCCCACGCTGGTGAAACTGAAAACGGCGACCTCCAGAGGTGAGATCACTGTTACGCGAACCGACAAATACCCTCCGCCGCTGCCTTACGACGTACCGTTAAAGCCTGTTTCGGAAACCGCCAACAGAATGTCCACTTCCATTACCGTTACCGTCGACTGTTATCCGGTGACTGCGCTTGTCGAAACGGGAGCCCATCACTCGGTGATGAGTGCTTCATTGGCCACCCGTCTACACAAGATGCTGAACACGTGGGACGGCCCTCAACTAATAACCGCTGGAGGACCCCTCGTATACTCTATAGGAAGGTGCACCGCGAGCCTTGAAATTTGTGCGTCGGCTTTTGTAGCGTCATTCCTTGTACTGCCCTATTGTTCTCGGCTGGTCATTTTGGGCATAGATTTTCTGCAAGAGTATGGAGCGATAATTATTCTGCGTGATTTGTTCGTCAGTTTAGCTAACTGTGTTTCTCCAGATTCCGACATCAAGAATGAACATCGTGGCGTCGCCTTACGGGTAGTTAGTGATTGCGTCGCGTTGCCACCTCGCAGTAGTATCTTCGTGTGTGTTGAGTGTCCACGGGAGAAGTCAATTACGGGCATCGCCGAAAGTAACCTGACGCTACTGCTTGATTGGGAAGTCGCCATTGCTCGAAGTCTCGTCCATCTCCGAAATGGCCAGACTACGCTTTTCGTTACGAACTTCAGTGGCGAATACAGGTATTTTGCGAAACGGACAACCATAGTTTACTTGGATGCATTGGATGATTTGGACGCCTTCCCTTTGATTACAACAATCTCGACTGAGAACAGCTGGGATACTGACGTTACTACTTGCCTCAACGTCAATCGCCAGTTAGAAGAACCCAGGAGGGCAAGGCTCCTCAGTCTCCTCTCATCATTTAGTGGCTGTTTTGCCACTATGTCGAAAGTGCGGCAGACCCCTCTAATGAAGCACAGGATTATCACTGAGCCGAACGTCCAACCCGTGCGCCAACACGCTTACCGCGTGTCGCAGAAGGAGCAGGATGCCATCCGTCATTAAGTGAAACAAACGCTCAACGACGACGTAATTCAATTATCGACTAGTCCTTGGGCGTCACCAGTTGTTCTGGTTAAAAAAAAAAGATGGTTCACTACGATTCTGCCTCGACTACCGCAAACTTAACAAAATAACGAAAAAAGACGTATATTCTCTTCCTCGCATTGATGACTCCTTGGATAAACTGCGACACGCCCGTTACTTCTATTCCATGGATCTCCGTAGCGGATATTGGCAGATTGAAATAGATGAACGGGACCGAGAAAAATTAGCGTTTATTACAGCTGACGGTCTCTATGAATTTAAAGTTGTCCCTTTTGGCCAGTGCTCCGCTCCAGCCGCATTCCAACGAATAATGGGCACAGTTTAATGTGACCTTAAGTGGCACTCTTGTTTAGTGTACCTAGACGACGTAGTCGTTTTTTCTACGACTTTTGCAAAGCACATTGAGAGGCTTGAGGTGGTTCTTCTGGTTATTCGCACTGCCGGCCTCTCTCTGAAACCGGAAAAGTGATAATTTGCATACGATGAACTCAAGGCAAGGTGATGATGAGAATCGTCGCACTGATAAGCAATTAGATTCTGTAAGGACCTCATATATTGGTATTAGAACTCCAAGCAAACACAGGGCCTGAAAAGTACTATTCACAAATGCTGCTGTAATACCGGAAGCAGGGAAGGCAGTTTGTGGCCCTGTGCAGGTGCACACGTTTCTGTCGTACCAGCAGCTGTTCTGTTTCTGTTAAAGCCAAAGGTGCGTTTTCGTTTACTTTTTATTTTCTATCTCATCTAACAATTCTACTTTTCTTTCCAACTTTTTTAGATAAGTCATGGTGGCTTGTCTGTCTACTATTCTTCTTGGTAACAAATTGGTTATTTGCCTCAGATCTTACCCGTTCTTCATTTCAGCGTCTGCGCAGACTTCAGGTGACCGTCAAGGCGGGACATATATGGATGATCATAAACGCATTCTGCGACTACATTTAGCTGACGCGAGTTTGACAGCTTCTAGAACAATTCTTTTTGTTAACAAGAATCGTGGTTACATCTGTACCCGATTATACCTATGATTCTGCCGCAAGTGCTGCCAAATCGCTTTGTTGGTTATGTTTGTGCTATGAATATTTTGCAAATCCTACTACAGCTGGAATACCGAAAACATTGCATCGCGGGAAGCAGTTTTCATTAAAAGTGGGTCACGTTGATCAATGATTTCGTGGTACGAATTACCATGAAGTTGCACAATTTAAGACCTGGTGAGAGGGTAATGCACTGTGAAACTGTTCAGCCCGTGAACGAAGTGTCTGACGTGATCAAGCACAGGAAGGAAGAGCCAGTAGCCTCAAACAAGACGCCATGTCCGTAAATAGGCGCAGAAGGTAAGAATGGTGGATTTTAAGAAGTTCTCTAGATTGATACAGCGGAAATGAAGGAAGACCCTGTATAGGAAAATACAGACAGTGGAGCAATTCTGAAAGAACTGGTGAGGCTATCGCTTGGTCTCTCTTGCCCACTGATATTGACGTAGCTCATCTATACTGAGGTATTATCGACTTTCTTAAAGAAGTGTGAACAATCTGCACCAGCATTCCGTGGCTTCCGCGCCCAGGTTGCCTGGAAAAAGGTGGTCTCATGGTATCAAAGATGGCCACTAGCAGTAAGAGTACGTTGTAACAAGCTCGTACTTGCTGCAGTTCTACGAGTCTTGTAACAAACGCTTAAGCACTAGAGGCGAAAAATATGTGTCGTAGGCACCAGGACGCCCAACCCGATGTTAGGCGCCGATGACTATCCAAAAATACTTCTTTAAAGTTTTAAAGTTAGCATCTACGCCCAGCCCCCCCCCCCCCCCTTCCCGCTTTTAATGTGTTCACCACAAAAAGTTTTTTTTGAAAAGCCATGCCTTAGAATAGTGGTCATCTTATAACTCACGCTTAGTTTTGGAAAAAAGTGTTACCTAATTAAAGAGGGACG
The DNA here is from genome assembly GCA_013436015.1 of Rhipicephalus annulatus. NCBI lineage: Eukaryota > Metazoa > Arthropoda > Arachnida > Ixodida > Ixodidae > Rhipicephalus > Rhipicephalus annulatus. The sequence goes on from WOVY01010314.1 coordinate 519,602, forward strand.
CTAAGTGGCTGCTAGTTATAGATTATTCTTTCAATGTTTGCTCACCAACGTAGACTAAATGACAACTAAAAGCGAGACGTGCTGGGCTCTCTTCATTCCACTGAACTTCATACACATTCGCTAGGAAGCATATTATGGGACTTTCTAGTCGAGGTCACGTCTCCTCGTTGCAAACATCGCGCCGCTGATCCGGGCACCAGATAGGCGCTAATTTGGAGCTGCAAAGAGACGACGTGACAGCTTGTTTCGAAGTGCGCTAAAACTGGCTGCCGTACAGTGCAGCTCGACGACGCAATGTCTCTTTTCCCGCAACTATGCTTTTCTTGGCTTCATCACCATAAAGTAGGGCAAGCTAATGGTTCATATGGAGGGAGGGGAATAAATACGTGCCATTCCTGCGTCAGCGTAGTTTTCCTACCCGTCACCCTCAATTCTCGTTTGGCTTTATTGGATCACGCTCCTATCATGAAAAGTTGTACCTTAATTCGGTCCGATGGCGTGCAGTTTTACGAGATGTGCTTTTATTACTGCTAACTCAGTGACAGCTGTTGCTTATGCAGGGCGAGATGTTAATATTTCGCTCAACACCACTGGAAAAGTAGAACTGCCTTAGAGAAATTTTCGACATGACTGCTATTTTCGGCATCTTTTTGAGATCATTTTCGTTTTCCACCTCCGCTGTATCCTTTTTACATAGTATCCTCCACACAGGTGACGCCAGATTCTCAGTACAGGGCCAGCCAGAAAGGTGGTATGAAATATTTTATTAAAAACCCTCTTTACAATTTTGACAAGCAGGCCTAACACTTTTTAATATGGCTGTTTTGTATCAATACAGCATTGTTAATAACTCTTCTAATGACCGAACGCTGCTCACAACACAAAAACTACAATGTTCTTTAGCTCCCTCTTTCAGACTTGTGAGCAGCCTGAACAGATTGGTGGTGCCGTTCTTTATTACCTTTTTTTCTGTCGGAAGAAGCGGAAGCAGTCTCAAGAAGTAGCAGCAGGGCTCCACGGTGGCTCATAAACGTTCTGTTGCTGTTGATTGCCAGGAAGATTACGAGACGAGAGTGGCTCGGTAGATTTTCATGACGTTTACCCGACGAAGGGCATCCTGACCCTTGCTGATCTTGGTTTCTTCTTTGCCGAAACAACACGAGCCACCCAAGACAACTTGATTGACTTATGGCATCGCTCACATACGCCATCTGGATCATTTCAAGAGTTTGATGCACTGCTCTGCTGCGCTACACTGCCCTAAACAATTTCATTGTTGGGATGACAAGGCATCTTGACTCTGGTATACATCTCAAGCTACCCAATCGCGAAGCCTCCGAGACGACAAGCAACTGGTGATGTATTAAATATATTCCTTCACGTCCTACCATACCAGTGCATAAATACCCCTTCTTTAGTATGTTTTCCTGCGACCAACTTAGTCCTACTAGTTTGCGGGATAATACCCAAGGTGTGATGTATACCACATGAGATTTTTGACGATTATTTTTTAGGAATAAGGAGTGAGGAAGTGAAAATATTCTGGTCTCCTTTGTACATGTTTGATACAGTAATATTATGAAGTAGTACACGCCACCGTGGCATAGTGTTTAAGACAATTCGCACCTGACCCGCATGTCGTGGGATCGAACCCCGGTCACGGCGGCCACATTTTCAATGGTGGCAAAAATGCTTGAGGCCAGTATGCTTAGGTTTCGGTGCACGTTAAAACCCAAGTGGATGAAACTTCTGCAGACCGGCATTACAGCGTCTCAGATAAGCGTATGATGGTGAAACATTAAATTTCATTTATAAATAAAATGAACACTACCATACTACACTTCAAGGAAAGTATAGTTGTCGCTATGAGTAGTAAACGTGATGTAAACGAGAAGAAACCTGTACGAAATCATAACTTGCCATGGATTGAGGTCAAACCTGCGAACTTCAAATACCACGTCGGATGCTGTAGCAAGTTAGCTACCATGATGGATATCTTCTCCACTACGCTATTGGGAATATAGTCTATTTATATTTAAACGTAGAAGCGTTAATCAGCGTGAAGGTGAGTGTGGAACTCTCTTTTTACGCCTGTTGGTGTGATGTAGCACGTGATCTCATTACGGTCTGACAGATGACCAATGATCTATTGGAAATGACTGGAAAGGAGAGTGAGTTGGTAGTTTATATTAATTCAGCGAACTGACAGCATGGCTACATTCGAAAGACAGAGACTGAACGACACAGCACGAGCTCTCACCAACAACTGGCGACACTAAGAATTCGTGAGCAGTTGTTAGTTAACGCTCATGTCGTGTGATCCTTGCTGTGTTTTTGAGGGTTCCCCCGCTCCCAGTTCGCTGTACAAATATGACCATTATTCCCTGTCATACTCCTCGACAGCATGAAGCCTGTCAAAACGAGATCCGCGCTAGTAATGAAGGAAGGCGGAAACTTCAAGTGCTTCTTTTTCTTTTCAAGACACAATATTCACCAGAGCTCACAAAAATGCTTTGATGAAAAGTGTAGTGGACGTTATTGAAACTGCTCACGGCAACTGCTCACGGTTATTGCCTGCTCACGGCAAGTTCTTTTTCGTCAACTTTTCTTTTTCCCAATCAAATGAAATTAACCACTCATTATCCCCTGCACGAAACTATGCAATCTCCCCGGATTTTTCATGGCATTTTCATGTTTGCATGGTTGCAAGAAGGTCGTTAGTCTAGCCAACGTAAACGTTTCCTACAACCATGGTTGCAGGCATCACCAATATTAAGTCCAGAGCGTTTCTTTTAAAATGAACTCTTACGTAGTGGCCCTCGAAAAGTTAGCATAAAACGTATATTTTTCTGATATCTGCGAGACGAAATCCATGTAAAACTGGTTCTATTACCTCAAACTGCTAAACCGCTTCTCTCCTACAACTAATGCCTTGCAATGAAATAGATCAGAATTGATTACCATGTTACCCATAGCAATCTAGCGACTGAGGATTTAGATTTCGCAGCAATCAATAGGTTTTAACTATGTCATGCCCGGCACCAGGCCAATTCGCTATTGCACTATATTACCATATTTCTAAGTAGCATGCCTCTTGCGGTAATATAAAATAAAATACACAGAGAGAAGAGAAAAGCTCAATGAAAACATGTTGTTCAGTTTTTTTGTTTTTTGGAATTTTGTTATACATCACAGTGTGTTCATTCGCTGCCTCACTCGGTACAGCTCATAGACGTCCTTTATTACATCCAGATAGCTAGCACAAACTTAGCTATCAGTAAGCCAAAACTATGTCCTCTGTGCGCCCTTTTGCATGTTAAAAAGGTTGTGCAAAATATCACCCGACTCCTGAGAAGAATGTTTTCTGCTAAAAGTGTGCGCCACTCGCCAACGCCCAGAGAGCATGAGCGTAAAAACATGCCAGACTCTACAAACTTTCGCGCTTTGCGGTTGTGCTTCAAGGCAATGTAGGAAATTGCTCACACAATTTGCCAAGATTACTTTCCAGCAAGTACACACCAGTTGTTTTGAAAAGAAATGCTTCCATCAGGTAATTCTGGAGTTCATCCTAATTATTAAACTTCTCAGTGCGAAAAACTTCCGACAAAGAACACAACAGACGAGGACGAGCGCAGACTTTCAGCTGATTTTTACTACTAAGACGCACATGTATAAGTTACAAAAAAAAGATAAGATCACTTGCTTAAGCAGAAAACAAAAAACACACAAAACCAAAGGGTCAAAAGAGACTGCAAGAAATGACGTGCTCACCTCGGACCCTCACGTACCGAATTTAAATACGTCAATTATATTTCAGACAAAGCTATTGATGGTTGGCTGATGCAGATGCCTCGAGCGACTGCTGCACCTTCGATTAAAAGTCCTATGTCTTCCTAGGGGGGGGGGGGACGTGAGAACCCTTGCCTGTTAGAACAGTGGCCGGCACCCACATTCGGAACAATAAGCGGCAAAAAACCGTCCCGTCCTGCACTTCTTAATTTTTTCGCAAGGTTTTTGAAGTCCTACGGTAAGGCACCTGCCTGACCGACCTACGTACTCTAGTCCACAAGACAGAGGTAAACCATAAACAATACCTGTTGCACACTCAATCAAACTTTTAGGATGCTTAATCTTGCAGCTGCTCGCGGTAGTTGCTACAGGAATACTTTGGACAGATGAGACTAATTATTCGATGTGGAAAAAAACCACCGACATGCCCACTCTTTGGCCTACTTTCTTGAGTTTATGCACAATACCGTGTAAATACGGTATCACCGGCACCTTCTTGGGAGTTGCTTCTTGTAAATCAGCCACATCGTTACCTACTCTTGACTGTTTACGCAGCGTCTCACAAACAGAATCTAGCAATGAACCGAAATAGCCCCCTGCCTCTAGACGCAGAGTCTGCTTGTCGAAACTTTGCTGCGCAAGATTTCGTTAAAGCGTTATGTAAAATGCTTTTACAATTCCACGATTTACCAGTTTGCGGTGAGAAGACGTGTACGGCAAAAGGGATTTCTTTCCCCGTGGCTCATATGTGCAACAAACTTGCCCAGCTAAAAATTTTAATATTAAAAAAAACGTCAGGAAACAAATTTCTGTCAGCTGAATCGTAAGAAATAGTGTTTCAAGGCATTCCTGGACCACTTGCAAAACTTGCTGAAAGCACTCACCAAAGACATCATTATTGTTGTCGAACAAAATTGAGAAATCATTGCCGAACCCGAAGCACTTACGGACATTCATTTGTGCCAACCGTTCACGAACCTTTCCATTCAAAAGAGCTTGATACAAATCACTTAACAATGAGTTGATGCACGAGCCAGGACTTGCACCTGTTTTTTGCAGGAAAACTTCACCATTTCACTCCACAAACCTAGAGGCAAGGTAAAGCTTCAGCACATGCAGGAAGCCAGGAACAGAAACACCGCACTCGTTTTGGAAGTCAACAGCATTAAACTCTGAAATTATCTTTTCAATGACATCAACAAGTGTTTTTTGAGGAATAGAAAAATAGAGATCTTTTATGCCAATAGAAACGCCAATTTGACGAGGGGCCAGGTGTTGACGAAGATAACCGACAATCTGCGAAGAATTGTTTACTAAAAAGGATCATTGATCAGCAACAGCTTTAGATAACTCTAAAGCCAAGAGGCACACTCTAAAGCCTAACTCTAAAGCCAAGGATACACACTTCTGCCATGTGTCCCATTAAGAGAATATTACACGAAAGGGCATGTCAATCTTATGCGTCTTCGTAGAAAAAAAAACAAATTCAGCGCCAATATTTCTTGTTTGTTAACAAACAAGAAAGGTTTTTCGGCCACTCATTGTTCCGAATGTGGGTGCCAGCCATTGTTCGAAAAGACAAGGGTTCTCGCGTCCCATCCTAACGAAGCACAGGACTCGTAATCGATGCTGCAGGATTCGCTCGAGGCAGCTGCATCAGTAAACCATTAATAGCTTTATGTGAAAAAGAATTTGCGTATTTAAATTTGGCACTTGAGAGTCCGGGTGAGCATGTAGTTTTTTGCGGACTCTTTTTACTTTTCTGCTTCTCTGTGTTTTTCGTTTTCTACTTGTGCAAGTGATCTTATCTTCTTTTTTGTGAAATATACCTGTGCGTTTCAGTAGTAATAAATCAGTTGAAAGTCGGCGCTTGTCCTCGTCTCTGGTGCTCATTGTCGGAAGTTTTTGCGCTGAGGAGTTTACTATTACACCAGAACTAGTACAATTCCACACTTTACTTCAGATAATCTTGAGTCAGCGTCTACAGAGCTGTTTTGTCAAAAGGAGGACCATAGGAGAGTAGTTAAAGTAATAGTCACCTAAGTCAGTGGTCCTCCGACACCAGAGCCTCACAAACAAAGCCAAACGAGCCCCATTTTCTTTATTGTACTTATGTAAGGTGTAATAGACAAGTTTGGTTATTTCAATAAATCCAATATTTTTAATTATGTTGCCTAGAAAAAAGAAAGCCAGAGTCGGTCCTTTTGTGCATGATAATTCACCGGAAAAGTGCAAACTTCAATACCCCATTTCATATCTCTTCTTTAGCTTGGTTTATTTTCAACTACAACAAAAGCAGGCGAGGAAGACTGTTCAGTCATTAGCAACGTGCTGACGTTTTTGTCTAGGCGCAAGAACTATCCGCAGCCATGTTTCTAATTATGCATGTCTGAAATGAAGGTTCAATTCAAATTATGTGCCCACCCTTTTTTCCACTTTTCCTAATTTCAGTCATTGCTGTGTGCCATTATTTCTTTCAAAAGCATTATGTGATTGCTTGAATAAAACCTTACTTAGTTAGTACTGACGTATTCTACGGAATGTAGGACGTTAAAAATCAATGATCCCAAAACTAGAGCTGCCAGGCAGCGCCTATGGCTCAAGGCGGGCCCAGCATAAGCAATGAAAGGAACATTCAGGTGTGCTGACAGGCCCATTCCACGAAGGCGACATTGAACATAGCCGAAAAAAATACAGCATAGAAATGAAAATGAAGCAGCTAAAGCACCAGCAAAAAGCTCGTCACTGCGCCAACAGTCACTACACACCATAAAAAGATGGTTCTTCTCTGCAACGGAAGTATCGGTCCATGAAGCAGAGCTTCTTTGTCCGAGCATGAGATGTAATTGAGCGGGTACAGCGGGAGGGCGTGCCGCAAAGCGCCCTACACACGCTATGGAACATGGTCACTTTTGCAACTCACGTTGTTCTTCAGGGAGCACTGGTTTTACAATACAGTCGCAGACCATGTCGGCGGCTGTCAAGCATTCTGATGCTGCCCTTTGTTGAAACAGTAAGCAAATTTTTCGAGTACCATAAATACGACAATCGTTGCAGCTTTTGTCAGAGTGCTGCGACAAGGGCAGATTCGCGTAGATCATTGTAGTGCGCGTCACCTCTGGTGCACTTCACCTGGTTTCTGAACAAACACACAAGATAAGATCTATGTGCCAAAAATGTCTGGACACTCACTGATGGTGAATCAACATCACGCAGCTTGACTCTAAAATAGTTGTACAAGGCTGTGAACAAAACAAGATGAACAGATCATCAGCGGTAATTATTTCGAATTGCAGACTTTCTAATATTATTAGGTTGTTTCTCGACCCCAAGATAAGATGTCATGCAAAGAATATATAGCTCGTGACGCAGAATGCAAGCTCCAGTTTACTGTCTCGAGTACTGTGTAGTATATTTGAACACTAATTTACTTGATTTACTGTCGACTCTGTACATGTACCTACCTCTGAAATAAAGTTCGAGAAATCTACAAGTGATTCTACGTAAATAAATTCGTAATCATAGTAAGCCGTTGTGTTTCTCTAGCATACATATTTATACAAATGTTTCGTCTTGTTCTCACATTCCAATATTTGAGCGTCCGTGTTTGTTTCCATGAACTTTGGAAAGAATTGTGTGAGAGACAGTTTTTAGGAATCTTCGCCTCAACAGAAGGCGCCAGGTTGTCTCTAAACGCTGTGCTTGGGATTGTTACAAGTGCTTGGTGTATCTGCTGCTAAATTTAGCATTTGTTTTTTAAGCACAGTAAAGTCTAATTGCTATTTTGCGAATGGCTTTTTTCTTTCATCACATAGAAAGAAAGCTTGTGCATGGGTCATGCCCTCCAAAACACTTACGGGATAAGAGACAACGTGATATACGCAAGACGCAATGGTGTGGATTTCACACACGTGCGTGATGTGTATTAGATCAGAGAATACTGCGTAATCTTGCTTTGTTAGCCAAGAGGGACACGCGCTGGAAATCTTACTCCCTAAACCTATGAGGCTTCTGCCACCACCCAGCTGTTCACGCTGTACACAACTGGGACAATGGATTCGTTATTCAGACTTTGACTACCATATACAGGCGCCAGCTTTGACTGGTGCCGCCTAACTCATTCATCATGTATGTCGTGTCATTAGCATTATAATGACCCGCGTTTGCGGACATTATGCTGTACTGATGACATTAACGTTTGCGAGCATTATTAGCTGTTGTACTCTCACTAAGGACGTGCGTACAACAATGCGCGCTCTTTTTTCCTCAGACGCCTTTCAGTGAGATGATGTCAGTGTTTTTCTGTTGATAAGTTGAGCGCATAACACCCCCGTCTTTATGAGAGCACACAGACTGCCACGCCCGAGTCAAGGAATTGCTTCCATGAACAAGTGCTGAGGATTATTGACTCTGCAATATTGCTTGGTGTATGTTAGCCAGTTCCCAACGTTACCTGTGTAGTATATCTAGCTTGGATATTTTGATGTGCAATGAATTTGACATTTTTCATTTTTTGCGTTCGAATAATTCGTATAACATTCGCAGTCATGCAGCCAGAGATATCTTCAAAGGGCTGCATCTACATTAATTTCATGATTTCATGCCTGATGGGTAAGATCCGGTGCTTACACGATGAGAATAAAAAAAGAAAAGATACTGAATAATTACTTACCTAATGTAATATTTTTCATGTGGATCAGAGCGCTGTAGGATTCTGCCGCCATGTGGTTATAAACCTCTGCGTTTGTGGTTTGTTCAGCAACAGCAACGAATTTAGCATTGCCATTGGTTCCGTCATTCAATATTAAGTAAGAAAGTGTAAACACGATAACGCGAGCCCTGTGTGGAGCCAATTTCACGGTAAGGCGATGCACTTCTATCCAAGTAAAATGGTGTCTTACAGTAGTCAACTTGAGCGCTGCCTGGAGGAGACACTGAATGATTGCGGTTAGGCGTGTCCACACCTGCCTCTTACAATCACGGTAGACTTCAACGTTAACGGCAGCGGAGGAGGAGAAGAATGGCTTGTTCATTATTTTCGTGACGTGCACTCACTGAAATGAGTTTCGGCGGAACAGAAACTACCCACCATGATAAGAGAACCATGCATCGACCTAGTATTTGCCAACTTCAACGTTGAATGTGTGCAGGAATCTCTCAGCGTGCACTTCACTGATCAGAAGGCCACGGTAGTATATGAGCGTGTACCAATATTACACACTCATACCTGGTAGATGGCACACGACTTTTTCGTGATTTCATTCAGGCGGCGAGATTCGACGCAAAAACGTAGGGTCCCATTCTTCTTCGCCAATGTTATGGGTGACACTCCCGGACGCTTGGACCGCTGAGTGATCTCGTCGTGTAGCATTTCGTCGACCTGTTTTCTTCACAGCGTCGCATTCGCGCGCCGTAACATTGTACGGGGCTTGCCGACCTGGTCGTGCATTTTCTTCGGTACGATGCCATGTTTCGTGACTTAGGTGTGTCGAATTCTCTATGATTACAAGAAATTCTTTTATTGCAAGCGCAGGGACTTGAGCTGGTCTTGCTCGCACTTCGAAATGCTCAGACTGACGTCGAGATCTGGTTTGGGACCTCGATTCAACGAAGCAGCAATGGCAGCATCAAAGAGGGCGAATGAATTGCCGACGTCTACGAATTCGTCGACGTAGGTGGCCATCGTGCCAACGTTGAGGAGCCTGTATTTTCGGCTGAAGTTTGTTAGCACTAACTTTGCTTTGCGTCCCGCCGCATGGCTTGCATTATGTGATAGAAAACGCACAGTTCAAAAGTAAGTTCTGATCGCTCTCAATGATGATTTCAAAGATTGCTGCATTTTCGGTGCCAACGTAAATGATGACGCTGTAAAAAGACGGGATGACCTGCAGTTCTATTACAACAAATACATGGTCTTCCAGTGCCATGTAGGGCAGTGCTTTTAATGAGGTTAGTGCTACAGATTTACAGATCGGGCGCCATAGCGATTCTGTTAATTCATCCCAAGTATCGCTTCTCTGGAGCACTGTTATAGAATAAGAAAGCTCGCTTGATAGGTTCGGTATTTGATTGTGACTGGCTGTAAAAATTCCAACCAGCGTTATCAGGTGGCCTCCAGCAGTCCGGATTTTATTTTTATACCAAGCTGTACTTAATTTTTTCTGTTTGGTGGTAAACGCCCCACTCATAACGAAATAGTCAGCACCAGTGTTGATGAGAGCGGTGACGTTGCGACTGTTGATGAGAACGTCGAGGTCACTTTTTCTTCGCCTCGAGTTGCGGTTGGTTCGTGGCGTCAGATCGCAGCCACGTTGGCATGCTCCGCTTCTTCCACATTGCGTCATCAGGTCTTCTTCTGGCCACGGAGTTTCACCGTCGGAGCTCTGCGTTGGCCGCGGCAGGTTCTTAAAACTTCATCGTGTCGTCGTCATCGGTGGTTCAGGATATTCGATAGTTTGTCGTACAGCACCCACAACTCCAACGATTGTGGCCCTTAGTTTTCCGAGCAAGGGATCCGAGATCAGACACCAGCAGGGCTGAAGTTCTGGCTGTGGTGCGGTGGGTTGTAGTGGCCTGGTGAAAGAAATAGAAAATATTGTCGGGGTGTCTCTTGCATTCCCGCGATATAGTCAGCGATGTCCTGTGGCCTCTCACCGCGCTGAGGAGGCGGCGGTCTGTTCGAGGCGATTCCACGCATGCCCGTCTCGTCGTACTAGCAGTAACAGTAGGTGTGAATTGCAGGCTGCTTTCCTGCGCTGGCAGCAGAACGGCTGGTTGTATAGGACATGCCAAACATTCGTTTTTCTTGGCTTGCTCCTCTGTCTAGTAGGTGAAGAGTATGGCTGTGGTGGTCGTGGTATGACTGTGGCGTCGTATGGCGATGATAGTGTGATTGTGTGGTCTCATGGCGTCATCGCGGAAAGGCGAGAAACGGTGGACTGCAGCAGCGTAGATCGCAGCTTCCACCTGTTGCTTGGTGCATCAGAAACTCCGAGCGACCGCTGAACTTCTTCGTGGACAGTGTCGACAATCAAATATTCTTGGGGCTCCAAGAAAAGCAACAGCTTCCGTAGCTGATCCCGCACAGCCTTTCGAATTGTTTTACGTATGTCACCAGAGCAGAGGGTGTGAATAGCTTCACTGTCTCTAATCGATGGGCAGTCGTAGTGGTGGGTGGGCATTCCGAGTGTCTTCTCGATTGTTCTAGCCTTCGAGACAAACTATGGAAATGCTTTGGATGGGTTCCGCACCAGCTCAGCGAAGAGGCCTTGAATATAATGAATATTCTGAACTCTCAAAAAATGAATAGAATGAATATTCGGAATAATAAAGAGGTCATCGGGTGGGCTTAGCCATGGGGACGGCGGCTCGTTCTTTTCTCTACCTAGTTTGGTGCCGTAAGACCCGCGATAAGACTGACATCCTGCACCGAACATGGACCGCCTACGACGCAGCACAGGACTCGTTCAAGCAGGTGCTACAAGGCTCATCGCGTGTGCTACCGAAGCTTTGCATGCAAATAATTCTTCTCTGGTAGATTTGCAAGTCATATTGGGTGACTTTCAAGACGAAATCACGACATTTGTAGATTCTAGTAAAAAGATTGCTGACCTCATAATTGATGACGCCGAGTATGACAAGGACTTGACGGCAGCTGTCAAATATCACGAGAAGATTCGCAACATTATGAGCCGTGTCTGCTACCTTCTTCACTCAGTTTCAAGGCCCACTGACAGCAATGCACCTGTGGTCGCTACTGCAACCACGCCCCAAGGAGTCTCCTCTCAAGGAAGTTCCAGGTTGCCGTTGCGAGCTTCCCAACGAAGTTACAGGTACCAGTTTTTCGGGGGGAACTTCGCGAGTGGCACGGCTGCTGGAAGCATTTTGAGGCTGCGATCCACAACAATCGCGAGTTTTCGGACATTAAGAAGTTCACCTGCTTGAGGTCGTATGTAACTGGACCAGCGAAACGTGCGATCGAAGGTTTTCGACTGAAGCAAGCGAACTACGTGGTAGCTGTCAAGGTGCTCCGAGAGAGGTTTGGCCGCGGTAAAACTATCGTAGACAGCTTGTTCGCCACCGCTACTGTGGACCATTCTTCCGACACATCAAAAATTCGCAAAATTTACGAAGAAATACGCTTTCGCACTAGCTGCCTATATATTCTCGAAGTTCAAGCGTTAGAATGTGTGGTGACACTTTAACGTGCGCTCATGAGATCGCTACTCGAAGACATCGCTGCTCTGTACCGGCAAAGCACAAAGGAGGCCGAGTTGAACGACGGGGCTACTCCAAGGTCATGCTAAGAAGGCGTGCGCGACATGATGAATATTCTTCGGATCGAGAGCAGAGGAAAAATACCCATTCGAGGCGCCGATGAAAACTCAGTGCCTCGGCACACAAATGAAGTGGTCTTCCCTTTCAGCCGTCGGTACCATCAGCATTAGCACTGGCTGGAGGATCTGCAACGAAAGGGCATGCCTGCTGCTGATTATGTGGCCACCGCGAACACACCGTAAAATACTGTCAGACTACCATGACAGCCAATGTGAGTCAGATGAAGCTTATAGAGTTGCTGGTGAACGGACACTGTACGATTGCTGCTTCAAGTGTGCCAGAAAGAGACACATCGCACGACAGTGCCGCATTGCAGCGTGTATTAGGTGCAAGCACTGCGGAAGCCATCGTCTTACCGCACTTTGCGACATATAGATAATATACAACAAATGAATGCTGACAACAGTGACACCACGAAAGCCGACAATGTGCCGGTGATCCCCAGTGCTGCCTCAAGATGCTTTACGTCTCAATAACTAGCCGTTCTAATTGAAACAGCTGCAGTATGGGTGTCGAGAAGGGACAATATCGTGCTGGTTCGTATACTGCGTGACACTGGCAGCCAAAGGACATTTATGCTCCATGACTTGTACACGAGACTTGGTCTACCTTCCGTCAGCACAAAAGGCTTCTCTCTGCTAACGTTCTGAAGTACAAAACGTTCCCGGTACTACCGACACCGAACCGTGCAACTCAACCCACAGAGTCGCTTCTATCCACAAGAAATTACGATGGATGATCTGGAGCTGCCAGAAGTATGTACGTTGAACATGCCAGTAATCGTGCAGGACCTTCTGATGCAGTCGCACAAACAGAAGATGCTTGTGACTGATAAGCCGCAACTCGAAGACCAACCAATTTAAATCATCAGTGTCATCATTCGATCGGACAACTATTGGCGTACTGGGACTGGGAGAATCGAACGCCTGAATAAGGACCTCTGCGCCGGTGAGATGATTTTTGTTTGGCCATCGCAAGACATATACTAAGTAGACACTGCTTACAGCTTGCATTACGAGAAAATCACATGCGTTCTATTCTGTTCGTGGGGGTGCTATAGCCAAGCCATATCATGCATGGCTGACTCAACAGAGACGTGGCGGTTCGGTGCGAGAGATATCATCGACCCTCCGGAAGGCACCAGTGTATTGACACGCAAACCACTCAGGTGTACCAAACTCTTGTTGTCGCAGAATCACTCTCAATGCCCTTCGATGATTTCGTCCATACTCTCAAGAATCGTTGTTAAAGGTGACCAGGAAAGTAACATCAACCTGACCCACCACCATGTTGATGCATTCTCCGCATCCCTGTGAGCCTGCCCCATTTGGACCATGAGACTCTACTGTAACGTCTCGTCGGAGGAGTCGTCTCTAGCAAGAGTAAGCGCTTTAGAGTAGAACATGGCAGAGATGTAGTGGTTGAAGTTCGTCAAACTCACAACCTTCGCAAGCGAAGTTGTGACCTTGAAAAAAACTACAAGATCTGAAGTTATTTAGAATAATGACATCAATTTGACAATTCGATTTCACGACCATCACGTACTGCTTCATGTAAGAGGCAGACGTCAACAGTTTGACGACACATAGGAGAAGTGGCATGTATTCTTGTTTTAGGCTGATCACTGGTTCACCCAGTATTTGGTTCAAGCAGTACACGAACACCTGCAGTATGGTGCAATGAAGCTCAGCATGCTGGTCGGAAGTCGAAGCGTCAGTCAAAGGTCGTCTGCTCAAGAACTCAAACGTCACATGAATATACACTCTGATACTGTTCCAGTTTTTAGTCAACAGTCACCCCACAAAACGTCAATGTCTTGCTCCCGGTATCGCTGCTTCCGACCTTCAAAAACGAGGGTGGCATCAGGCACATACTGCAGAACCGGTGGAAGTGGCGAAAGAAGGAATACCTTTGATTTCTGCGTGCTAGCTATACAGATGGCCTACGCCGTATCCTGGCACAAAGCCCGACGACCTTGCCCTGGTAGATTTAAATGCGCTATCTCCCACATGCACGAGGAGTCGTGTGATTAGTGCGTTTCCCGGAAACAACGGTACTGCTCGTTCCTTCTTGATACCACTGACGAAATTTCGATGAGTGCGAAGTCCTGTGCAGCGACTCTACGTCCTGGGGGCACACTTAATCAACGCGGCCACGGGAGTGTGATAAAAACTGAATAGGACAGTGCAGCACAGCGAGCGTATGACACGTGCTTCGAACAGAGCCACAAGAGAGGAAAAAAAAGTAGTGTTTCATCAATAAACCGTTACCGAGCGCACGTAAGTCTCTCTGCCCTCTACAATCACGTCAGCGTCAGTGTTGCGGAACAGATGGATAATCCCTTCCACAAGATTGCGATGCTTTCGTTTAGAAGCCACGCTCGTGTTTTCAGCAAAGCAGTGGCTCTTTCTTTTCGTACGACACTTGCAAACACCTCAAAAAAGCTGGTCCAGAAGGTGTCTCAGGGCGTCATGGCGATTTTTGTGTTCTTGAACCAAGTCTTTGTTGCGTCCTTGAGGTAAAAGTAGGCGCAACGCTGCTTTTCATATTAGTCCCACTGGTTGAAGGCAGACACTCAGACACACGTTTCTAGCCAGGTCTCGGGGCCTTCGAATGATGATCTGTGGAAAGTTCGGGGCTCTCTTGGCTGCTGCATTTTGATCATTGTGGGCGCTGGCACAGCGGTAGTCAAGTTGTTGCAGTAATGTCGTGCCTTTCAGTTTCCTAGTTTGTTCTAGTAGAGCACCATACTCTGGATGTAGCCCTTGCTGCCTGTGGCTAGCTCACTGATTGAGGTCGGCGTCGATGTCCCCTTCATGGTGTGGACACGGTTAACAATTATAGATGGGTGTTTTGTACAAGGGCCGGAAAGCACCTCCATCAGAAGTCACGGGGTCCTTAAGTAGAAGAAGGAGGGGGACTGAATGCTCAGATGAAACTGTTTTGCTGGCTGCACTTGTAGCTGGTAAATGGAAAGTCAGAATAATGCAGGATACTGGCACTGATAGCGGCGAAGGGAGGTCGGCTCAGCAATACTGAAAGTGAAACGAGGCAAAAAGAAACTTGAGGAGAAGCTGTGCCTTTATCCTCAACTCCAGTTTGTTCCCTGGCCTCTTTTGCACGCTTGTTGTTTCTTAAGGTTACACCCATCATTTGCTTCCCATCCCTGGCTGCGCCACCCTCAATTTAGGACAAACTCTCTCTGTACACCGCAACGTTTTTGCTCTCTAGGTAAGTACCGACGAGATGCATCTGTTATACACCTTTCTATTTAGGGTTAGCTTGGGTTGGCTGTGCTTCTTTTACCTTATGGTCAGAACAACAAGGCCAAAGCTGCTGAGAGGCTGCCACGAGCAGCACGGGACAAAGCACTCTACTCCTGGCTGCCCAGAAGTACCAGGACATCGCCGAGAGGCTCCAGCTCCTGGCGCTATCCTGAGCGAAGTATCTTTGCTGAGCGAGCGGGCATTCGGTCCTGTCCAGTTTCTGCCACCTTTGGACTAAAATAATGTTTTAACTCACTGCATCGCTTTAACTTCGTATTACCCACATGCGCTTGCTCCACGACAAATTTCGGCAGGCTAAAGAGAAGACACAACGCGCGTTATGTTTCCCTGTGGCCAGAAAGTGGTGTTCAATTACTCTCACACGTCGAGAGTAGGTGACCACAGCCCAAGTTAAGCGTCCAATCAGTGACACTCTTCTGGCTATCACATAGCTTCCCTTGGTTCCATTTTACCATTAGCTACGACAACTACCACATGAATGTATGGCTACAAGGCTTTGTTTATTCTTCAGAGAGGGGCCGTAGTCGTCAGAATGAAGATATATTACTAATCGTCAATGTGAATGCATTCGTCTTAAGCGGTACACTAGCTATGATACATCGATAGACATTTCGCCAGTTCTTTAGTACCAATGTGCAGGAAATAATAAAATACTTCTGTAAGACGATAGACACATAAATGTTTTTATTAGGCAACAAGAGGAACTAAGATCACTGTTGAGAGGGAAGAAGGGGAAGGGGTGATAGGCACACACTAACTCACAGGCGCCAAGCCGCTGTTGACTTCGAAATGCGCTAATATGACAAGGTGATGATGGTTCTCGGGAATGTCCTTTTGTACCGCTTCTAAACGGCCATGTAGGAAAATTTTGTTGTTCTTGCGATAATTATGTAGTGCACAGTGTACATTGAGATGCTCCATGTTGGCCAACATCAAGAGTGGCATAAGGTACAGACGGGTCCACTGCTAAAGGGAACACTTGCGTGAGCGGCATGTTTAGCTTTTGCTATCTCACGGAATCATAGCGGCTTAGATATGCATAAGACTACTGGTGGTTAAAAGTTCCGACTCCTCTTGACAGAATATTGACTTTCATGAAGATTGTTTCTTAATCCACTTGCTCTTCGAGAGCCAGGAATATTTATGGTGTGCATTCGAATGTTCCCTATAACAGTGAACCATACTGTTCATGCAGATGAAGGTGTCCAGCCCCATGTCCCGGTCTGCAAGAGTCTGCCATTTCTGAATGATGTGAGGATAGTGGCTGCGTTTGCAAGTACTTTGTTAATGAATATTTTCTAGCATCGGGTGAGGGCAACGTTCTGAAAGAAGCGAGGTGGGGTGACATTTTTGAGTCGCTTCTGGTAATGTACTTCAGGAAGCACCAAAGGCGTGCCATTCCAAAATGAGAGCTTGGTGACAAATCAGCGTAGGCGTGGCCACCAAGCTCGGGAGATGCACGCAGGAGAGGTCGTAGATGATAACGTAGAATTCCTGTATTTTTATGTAGCAATAGATTGTGCCACCTCATTACCTCCCCCTGGATCTCCAAGTGGTCCGGTGTCCAGGTGACTTAAGTGTCAATGCTGTTCTTCTGTTTGTGCAGCAGAATTTTACGGGTGCGTATACCTGTGACATCTTGTGATTTGGATTTTCTATGTCCCATATTGGCTCAAATTAATCTGTGGAAATAGTTTACTGTGCTAAGTTATCCAGTAGGGTGGTTCAGATGATCAAAAGTTCTGCTTGTAAAGGCGTCATGTAGTCCATTCTGCTTGTGTAGCGCTTGGCCTCACCGATCGAGGATATTTACCTTGCTAAGGCCAAGCTCTGTTCATCGAGAGCGGCGTCGGTAAAGATAGCACTCACAGTATACAAATTGTGCCTCTGAGACAGCCGCGTTCTGGTCGCAGAGGCAGTGATTGCGAGTGGAGTGGGGGTCTTGGAGTTGAACAGGTTCGAGAAGACTGGAGCTGTGTATTCACTAACAGTGTCCGGGAGTTACATGCAGACACGCCGGGTGTTCCAAAGCAGGGTATCGTGTCCCTCTATTTTCAATTGTGATAGATTGTGTAGGGATGTCAGGAAAGTTCTCAAAATATCATCAATGTAGGCATAGGCATTAGATCCTGCAGTTTTTCTACATTGGTAAACTTCGGCAGTCCCTAATAACTTGAAGGACATGTCGGTGAAGGATTTTCAGGTTTTTTATGGCCCTTTTTACCAGCGTTCTCAGGGTGCTACCGTAAGAGATTTTACCAACTGCGATAGACCAAACTATGGTGGCACAGGCTCATTGTCAAGCTCCGCCAAATATTTTGAGATGCGCTGTATTGTGTTCAGTAGCTTTACCCATTTTTTATCTCGGTAGTTCAGAGATGGCCCGTAATACATCTGTGAATTGGAAGTTTCAGAAATTTATTACGCCGGTGCGTTGCTGTGACCTGATGAGCTCCAAGTGTCAGTGTTATCACCTGCTCAGGCGGAAGGGCACTGTAGCTGCCATTGGCGCAGAGAAGTTGAGTTTTCTCTGGCACCAAAGTCAGCTCAAATCCTCGAAGAGTACCCTCGAGTGCAATCAGAGCTGCTTGAAGTTAGTTTGCCGTATACTGAATATTCCCAACATGACTCTGTGCTTCTGTATAAATGATTATGTCATCCGCATATGTGGTATAGCGGGCGCCATTCTCCCATTCCAGTTATTGGGCTACCATGTGCATGTCAACATTAAAAAGTAGAGAACCTAAAATAGAGCCCGGAGGAACGCCTCAATCGAGATAGTATATAGTACATGTTGAATACGCATCGGTACGAAGTCGTATTGGTATCGCTTTCAGACATCTTGCCATCCACTCATAGGTTTGTTCGCTAGGAGATATTATTGCTAGATTTCTGAGGATGTGGTCCTGATTGACGGTATCAAAGTCTTTCTGCACGAAGACTGCTAAATTATATTCGAAGGTTCACTTCGTCAGTTCTGGTTTAGGGCCCTTCGAAACAACCGCAGGCTATTCAGCGTTGCCATAATGGATCTGAAGCCGACTTGAGACGGGTGCAAACCTATGGTTTTATATTCTACATAGTTGGTTATCTCGTATGAACCATCCTTTCAATCAGTTTATATGGTCGGTGTAAGCAATATGGGGTGGAGATTGGTTATGAAAGTAAGATCTTTTTCTGGTTTTGGTATAGGATTGATGATTGACAGACGAAGTTGTTCAGGAACTACTACCTGAGACCACTGCTCGATGATAACCTCTAGGAGGGCTGTTTCGGCTTCGGCAGAGTGCGTAGCGTTTTTCAAGTGATATAAGCCCGTGGGCTGTGTGTGTGTTTCTTTAAAAGTTCCGTCTTTTTTGCGCTGATAGATATGTATAAATGTTGTCATGTCGCGGTGTAGAACCATATCTGCCATGTTTTACTGCTGAATGAAGATCTGCCAACGTTAAAAGAGCATCTAGGTCAGCGCTTGTGAATTCGACTTTTGGTGTTTCGAGTAAAGAAGGTCCCATAAGTTTGGCATAAAAATTATTTATTGATTTCCTCTTCATGCTTGTAGTTGTCATTTTGAAGCGGCGATGTCTCAAGTGGTGAAGATTCTTTGCTTTTTCCAAGCATTTTGCGAAAAAATCGCTAAATCTGTTTCATGACTTTATTTTTCCGAGTCACTCACCGTGTTGTTTAATAAGCTTGAAGATTTCTCTGATGCGACAGGGAGTCCTGTAGCGTCTGCCAGTGATCTTGTACTGTTGTGTGAGCTTGCTGGCTTTTCTCCATAGAGCTACCATACACGAGTCAGTGGCTTCATCACCTCCCTCACCAAACGTTTCTTCTGTGGAAGAGCTAAGGTTGCTGCGCAAGAGTTGCACGAATTCTTCAATAGTTCCGAATTTTGCTTAGAAACAATACCGAAACTGGGACTTTTAATAGACCGGATACGTGCTTGCTTCTAGCGAATTTTCTTAATAATAGAAAAAATAATGGGGTAATGATCACTGCCCAAACGGGAGAGCGATTCTTCCAACTCTTCACTGCTTTAGGGGTGGCGATTGTCAATTCTGGAGTGGCATCACTCTGCTTTGCATGCAGCCCAGCCCTAGTGTCAACTGCAATTTGGTTGCAAATACGAAGTGGTAGGGATTCCACTTGATCAGCAAGAAGGCGTTATCTGGAATTGAAAGTAGCAAATACCAAAACACCACATTTGGAAGTATCCGCCTGTTATGATGTGGGTGCCATGGGCCTCGTGCAAAAGCTTCCGTATCCACACGTATTTATCTGGTAAAGTGGCGCTGCGACTAGGGCGTAGTAGACCGAAGAGACCACATGTGCGTGCTGCCTCCCTTTCCCTGGCAGAGCGAGTTTGACCGCCACAAGCTGCCTGTATTGATTGCTCACTCTTGGGGTTTCCATATGTATTACAGTGCAAGAACGGTGAAATAATGTCCGCCTGCCCATAAAAGGGCATTATCAGAGGGCGTTTCGGGGGAATGAGTGATAGTTGAGTAGGCGAATGTCTGATAATTTTGCAGTGAGATTTGATCCTTTGTTTCTTGAAGCAGAATAATGAGAAGTTTATATTGGTAAACTTGGTGCTTGAATGCTTGAACACTCCGAGAGATACCCCTGCAGTTCCATTGTAGGCGTGTATTATTAGGAATTGTCAAAATTATTCTCTGCTGCAATTGCGGCGCGCCGGTAGTTCCTCCTGTGTTCATATGCAGTCGCTTTAATTTGTGCGATTTCTCGTTCGTTTACTTCAAGTGGTTGCAGAAATACTTGTTCCTGTTGCGCCGTGGCTCGCTCGATCGCTTCCATGCGGCAGCTCAGTTTCTCGAGGAGAAGCATGGTGGTGCCCGGTGCTTGGTCCGCCATAACGGGTGATGCTGGTTCTATGGTGTGAGGAGCCTTCGGAGGCTCATGTTGCTTTTCGATGCGTGACTGCGTCGCAGTGTTAGATCACAAGGGGCTCTGCAGTGAGTGGTCACAATTTCTTGGGAAACGGTGGTTCGTGTAATTTTTAGGCTTTTCCAGCATTGGTGAGCTAAACACTCTGTGCTCACAAACTTCTGCGAGGCTTGAATCCGAGATGTTATCTGTTGTTTCATGGCATCAAGTTTTTGTTACATAAAGTTTTCCTTTTGTTGCTGGAACTTGGTCCATGCACCTGTCGTTCGTGTACCTTACGGATGTTTTTTGGCGCAGTCGATGCCATCACCTTCGACAATGTCAGCCACAGAGTGTCTGCTTTTTTAGTGATTGTTGCTGGCTGCTTTCCACGTTTTGATTTTGTAGCAGCGCTATTCTTGGGCAGTGGTAGGCTTGTGGCTTTAAATGCTCTAGTGGGGCAGTTAGTGTTCATATAAATTTGTCCTGCTGCTTGACAGGCCACGTAAAACGGCATCTCCTTGGGCTGGCTATCCTGCTTATGCGTGTGACTACAGTGACAACATACAGGTGGCAACGGACAGAACTTGGCTATGTAGCCCAGTCTGAGGCACCATAAACACGCTAGGGTTTTGTGCCTGTGCTCATACACTGGGGCAATGTCGAAGTCTCAGGATAGCCATCTCGGAGGACGTGAGGTATCGGAGGAGATCAGAAGCTTCTGGGTTTTGCCCATTATTCGAAATCCCAGAATTTTTGCGGATTCGCAACGAATGTGAATGGCAGTATATTTCTCAGTGTGCTCAGCTCATATCTTCACGACGCCCTTGCAAGTGACCTCAACAAGTTGGGTTGCGCCCACTATATCAACAGGAATCCTACGCGCCTCAACTGCTGATCCAAGCGTCAGCGTTTCGTACTAGCAAATGTTCAAGTGCTGCTTATTCCAAATGGACAATATAATTGCATTAGCCTTAGCTATATACTTGAATGCAGAATGTTCGCAGGTAACGCTAGTCAAAGCAGTCTTTCCTATAAGACGAGCGATCGCTTACTTCGGGATCTCCTGTAGGCACATGTGCTTAAGCGGCCGGACGAGCACGAAAAAGTGAGGCCTACTCACCCACTGTGACCGCAGTCCGCCCTTGAGTCTTCGCATCGTCTATCTGCGGTAGTTGACCGTATCTTACTCCATTGTCTCGATGTCCTCGTGATCAATGCTGCATTCAAGACTCGTTGTAGCGAATTTCGTTAGTGCCGAGGGCCCTGAACTGGCCGACGCTGCCGCAGCGTATGCTCCAAATAGCGGTCGCATTCAAGGCCTCATTAAGCTGGCGTTCCGATGTTCCGTCGAGATTTCATTCATACGAGAGGCTACTAGTGATGCCTTGGGTTGCTTCAGTTGCTGAAGTGGGTCCGGTGGTGGAGGAGCGTTCTCTGAGTGCATGGTGGCAGCAGCCGGCTTAGTCACGGATGCAACCGCCAGCCGGCCCAGCCGTACTCGAGCCATGCCAACGAGTTAGGCCGAGCCCATCAGAACGGCGCAAATTTCCGTCGACGAAGAAATGGCTTTCCGGTGAACGCCCAAGAATAAACACACTACATTTACTCTGGCGGTGTTCACAATCTTTCTCACTGAAATATGTAGGCATTCGTTGAAAAAATACACTAGAACACCACAAATACGCAGAGTCCACGTGAAGCACGGCTGAAACGGTCGCATGCTCAGAGCACCTCTCTGTGAGGAGACGTTTTACATTGGTGTTTTACTCATTCCTATATTGAAGGGATCAACCACGCTTCTCTTTTTTTCCGTCTCTTTCTACGCCATCCTCCTGGCCTCATCTCACAAACTACTGTGTTGGGTCGCAAACTGGATGCTAAATGTGGTTATGATCTCTGTGTTCACCTCTCTTCATGCCTCTTCAGAGCTACGAAGAGTGAAAAAAAGGAAGAAAAGTGTATCTGAATGCCTTGTGGTGAAAACGTGGGATTGCTCTATCGCCTCACATCTATCGCTCTATCGCGCGTACATGCATAAGTACGCGCTGTATCTGCAGAAATACCGGGCAAGCGCCCACTCAGCCTTTGCGCATCAGTAACACGACCACAATCACACTGCTACAATACGGTAGCAGGCGACAGAGTTAATTGAAGCCATCAAGAAGCATTTTTGGCCATTTTTTTGTAAAGTGGGCGAATGCCTCTACGTTGCATGTATGCTGGTTGAAACTTACAGACAACACACTTTCGAGAGTTTGTTTCACTATTCTGAATGTGTCAGAAAATGTCTGCATTTACATACACCTATTCAAGGCGGTGTAAACCAAAGGTGAATGCATCAGATGCTGATAGAGCGCTTTTACATAAGTCTCATTGGGCTGAAGCAAACTTGGTAGTAGGTAATCACTGGTAAGGGTGTCGGTAAACTGTGCTTTTCCAATGTTGTCTCACATGATTATTATCTTTGCATCTATACATGTATAAAAAGACAACGTTTAGGTGATTTTTTGAGGAGACGCAATGAGGCCGACCGATAGTACCACTGTACCTACGTCACAGAAAGCTTTTCAATTTATTATAACAAAAGATCTGAATAATACGAGAGAAACTTGTCCTCCCGGTTGTAAATCGCTCATATACGGACTTCTCTGTGGTACACTAGGCTTTAAGATATAACATAATAAAAAGCGGAAGATTGTCACTCTCTGTTCCACATATATTTTTTTTTGAAGAATGAAAAGTTGCAGTGAAGATACAGCTCTGTAAAAGATTTAGGCACAAGACCGAAGAGGTTCCGCGTGACAGTTTATGAACAGTAATCCTTGTGTTGGGAAACGCATTCTCCAAAGAAATTACCTATACCGAAGGTAAACAAAACAGTGCAACGTCTGCACGTTTGACGCACTTTTCTCTCTCATCGTCAGCGTGTCAGCGAAAAAATTGGGGGACCCTTGAGCTTAACTCTTAAAAGTTGAACGCAATAGTGAAATCTAGCCCCTAGTGGACGCTTCGACCGCTAAGTGCATACCTAAAAATACGTTTTGTTACACAAGCACACACATACACATACACACACACGCACACACACACACACACACACACGCACACACACGCACACACACGCACACACACGCACAGAAAAATGCGTGTGCAAGCGCGACACAGTAATGGTACAGGTTTTCGATCTATTTGACAACCCTTCTATATCAACTTCACGAAAACATTGTAGAGTAATATAGTCACATGATATTTTATTATCAGCTGTGCGTAGGCGTGACACTTGTATTCATAAATGTTCACATTGTGTCATCCGCCTTGCGTTAGTTATATGGTAAGGCTTCGACTTGTTTTGTGGAAGCTTCTTCTGCCCAACCGCAACAATCATCGCCTTATGTTCGATGAACTGGCAACTGCAGTACTTCACTTCTTTAATGGTGTCCGGAGACTGAAAAGCTAAATCTATTCAAGTGTTGTGGTTTGTTTAATTAAAATTTTCTTGAAGGGGCATAAAGAATCTCACAACACCTCACAGATGATGGCACATTATCTCTAGTTTCCTCTTTGCTTTTTCAACGCCTCTGGAAAGGCATGATATGCTTTCCGCTAGATGGACATAGTTGTCTATTTTCAGAGGTGTTTGAAAGTACCTGTCAGTTTTTAGTGGTGATGGCTGCACTATCTCAGCCTTTTTTGACAAAGTTTGATAGCCTCCCAAACGCGCCTCTAAATAGCCGAATGGGCTCGTGTTTGTCGTGACACCTGTCGAACAAGATGCGTTGAGAAGACTGCTTTCAGAACACGGCATTTGTGTAAGGTTTTTTTTTCCCCGAAGTTCCTTCAAGTAAAATTGTGGCTTTGTGTTAGGAAACCTGCTTGCCAGGAAAACGGCGCGGAGTTAATCCTGGAGGGGATAAAAACTTTATTTTTAATTTTATTCGCTTCTTGTCGGTGTTTATTTTTTTGCACATGACCAATTTTCGCTCACAACCAGTGGTACCGAAGCCGACGGCGGAACATCTGCGACACGAGCTCTCTAACGATACCAGGTTAATAATGAACAACTGGTGTAGTCTTGACACGAGGAAGAACAGATGTTGCTACAGACCACAGTGTACATATTATACCCACCTTTCAAGTCAAAACATAATAGCATGTTTCAGCGTCAAATAATAGTCACATTCAACTGGGCAGAGAGCACTAGACACGTAAGACGTGCAATAAATTTGTTGGTGCTTTTCAGCGTAAATACTTGCTTAGAGCTCCCTTTACTTTTTTTTGTGGTGTCTCAAACAGATATGTATTGTGTGCGCCGGTTTGAAATGACTTTGTTCAGGTGCATTCAGTAATAAAGAAATAGGAAAAACCTTGAAATCAATCACCTAGGCCATCAGTACACATACACTGAATTGTAGTCATGCTATGCCAACTGCTAGACTCGCCACCAGTGGTAATACTTCAGAATTTGTCATTCACGCAATAGCTCGCAAAGTACTTCTTATGAAAAGACGAAAAGCAGTAGTAGTAAGACTCTATTTTAGGGCATATTGTATTTAGTGCGTGTTTAAGCGTACGCCCACACAAATATCTTGTGCTACCACATGTAAATTATAAGGCCATTCTGTGCAATCAAGTATTGTCGCATTACTCCAGCTTTACTGGTCAGAAAATACCGTGTCTACAAAATTGTCGGCCTAATGTACGCTGCCCACCCATCCCATTTTCTAAAAACACATTTTGTTGTAAAAAAAAAACGTTTACGCTACAAATTACGACAGCCTAAAACTTTCATGTGTGCAAATCTGCTGTCACGTCATAGTTTAAATGATGATGAACGGTTTTGTAAATCGTGACTTAGACATCAATTGAGCTTGCACAGAAAATTTCTCGTTAGTCTAGAGAGCGCGTGAGAAGAGGAAAACAGCTTGATTTAATAAAATTTCCATTAAAAGTTATTGTAAAAAAACAGCCTTCACATCCGCGGTATTCTTTATCGTTCCTCTAAATGCATGCACTGTGAAGTAATCACGATCGATTACATCAAAGAAAATTGAAGGTGTTTCATCGTCCCTAACTACAGCCGCAGCCTTTCATCGACATTCTTCCTGCTTGATCAAATGGACTTCAACTTCTGCAATAAATGTTTCTCCATGTAATGCGGCTCTTTTTTTTCTGCGGCCACGTTATCTGCGCGAACTTCATTGCCGTGTGCCCACCTAACTTTCAGCCTTACCCTCGCACGCTGTTATTCTTATGAAATAAAGACTGTTACTCCTTACGACTAGCGGTTCGCTTTCCTTCTAAATACATGTCCAGTGCCTGCTCCTTTCATCTGCTTTATTTAGATGTAGGTGTCTTGAGAGCACACTTAATTACCTGACAGTCGTGCTTACCGCGTAGTTAAAGATGTATGGTCTTTCCGAAACAAACAGCGTGATGGCAAGGCTGCTGATGAGATTTTTCACAGAAACTGATGAAAAAACGACAATATTTTAACGAAGCACCTGCAGTAAATTTCAACCATTTGCACTAGCAGTTGTGCTAGCTCATGCACACAGCTGTATACCTCACTCTGCAGAACATCACTGTATGTTTATGTGAGCTATACTGAAAATAACATTACTGGGGCGAATATTACCATAGCGCACATTGGTTTCCAACGCAAGTTACACTTTGTGTGTGATTCATCGTAGTTAAGTTCCCGCTGATATGTTGGAGCGATATTACTTTGAATGAGTGAGAAAGTTTTCGTTATTATCAGAAGGCATCCACTATTTTGCAAAACAAAAGAAAAAAGTCGTTGTATATAAGATACCATGCTCTCTCCGACTATTTATTTACATATAGTATCGAGCATAGTTTAAGAAAATAAAGTGAAAATTGAAACTCGGTGCCTGAACCTGATCCTCCTTTTGTGACACAATGTTGTGTACCGGTTGTCGTAAGCCCTACAATGTAACATCTTGGTTCCTGCACATGGGGAAGTAAAACAGCTATACTAAATATCACCTAACTACTTCTTATAGTACATACAAGAGCTGTTTCATGTTTGTGCATGCCATAGTTTTCTTCGGGTATAATGCCGAGCTGCAGTAAGTTACGCACTTTCGAGTTTCACAGCTGGCGAGAGCACTCGTTTTCTTCGAACCGTTCTTGTAATGAGGTGTGTCGGTGCATACCAAGCATGTTTTCACACCCAAGGAAGTAGCAGAGTACAACGCGCAGAGCCCTGATTTAACGACCCTCCACGAAGGAACACGTGCGCAACTCTTGTTTCACATCCAGTGGCGACCAAGGTTGTTATTTGCTTTCAAAGTAAGACGCGAAGATAGAGTCGAAGGCATGGGGAAAGTGCAGGTCATGCTTTTAGGGCGATGAGAACGTGCGCCAAGTGCCAGCATCAGCAACACCTCAATGCAAATGTGATGCAGGAAAATATTTTGTCTTTCTACCACGAGCTACGTACAAAGCTTACAACAAAAGGAAAGTTTCATTATTTTGCGTTCTATTATTTTGCTGGGTGCTGAAAGAACTAAAGAGAAAACAAGCTTCAGGGAAAGGCTCAGTAACAAAACATAAAACGTGATGTGATCAGGACATTTCTGGTTTACGCTTCAGGCATAATCTTCGTCTCCTACTTCCACGTGGCAAACCACGCGCCACAAGAATAGGCGAGCACTGCAAACAAAAGCTGTGCAAAGCGATGAGTTTGTTTGTTGTCCTTGTATAGACCCTCAGTTGAAAAGGTGCGGCAACGCAACAATATCGAGTTGAAATCACCAAGAGTACGTAATGATATTTACATTTGTATAGCTTTGGCACGTTTTCAGGTGCGCTAATCATTATGTGAAATTGTTGTAATGCGAAATTTGCAGTTTTAGTTTGCTAAGTTAACGTTCTTATGTTGCATTGTAATCCGCGCTTTGGGGACAATATTTAAAGTGAGCGTGTCTATAAAATCAGGAAAACACATCTCTTTTCCTGCTAGAATAGTATTACCACATGTGCAGAACTGGCGATAATGCATGAGAAACTGCAATACAGGTCCTTGTTTTTGGTTCCGCAATCCGATGCACGTCACCTGTTGTCCCCCTAGCATTTGTAGCCATATTGCACCTGGTATTATGTTCAAACAGTACAATAAGCGCAGCAATTGTGGCGAGCTAGCCCTCCTATTGGAAGTAAAAGAAATCCTCCCGATGTTAGCGAGAGGGCAATACGATTTCAAACAACATGCGATATTTCCAAAGAAACGACAAATAATAAAACAAGTGGCCTACAATCATTGATGGAGGTGTTGACACGGGAAGCCGAAACCTATGTAAGCTCGTATGACACACAAACATGAATGTAAAAACAGTGCGGACGTGGTCAGAAGACATCGCCGTTTACACTGTCTCTATAATTTCAATTTCAGAATGATCATAC
Organism: Rhipicephalus annulatus; assembly: GCA_013436015.1. Classification (NCBI taxonomy): domain Eukaryota; kingdom Metazoa; phylum Arthropoda; class Arachnida; order Ixodida; family Ixodidae; genus Rhipicephalus; species Rhipicephalus annulatus. The sequence goes on from WOVY01010314.1 coordinate 547,330, forward strand.
TTCAATAAAGACCAAATCACCCACTTACTCCCAGCAATATCATTAGCAAACTACTGCGCGTGGCGTAGTAACATTCAAGTACAAGTTGTGATTGCACTTTGGAACATTCAATAACTGGCGTATTACCAGTTATTCTCTCCCAGGAAAATTATCTTACCACGCTTGTTGGTACAGATTACCTTTCTCACCCCATCGCTTCAACTAAAAAGCAGTGCGATATTTATTCAGCAGAGGACCTTCTTGTCAAACCAACAATAACTCCTACAGGTGCTGTTTTATATGAATAAAAATGCTTCTTTTCACGTGTACCATATCTTTAATAGAACTTTCAGTCCATATATTTGCTTGCCCTTGCATACAAGTAGACACTTTAGCACACTTGCTACCCATTCTTTTCTATCCACTTGATTTACTGAGCATCAGCGCAGTGCGCGCTTAGGCTGAGGGCTACTTGAGCCTCTATTGACATACAGCACCTGGCAGCACTGTTTCTGTTACTAAATGAACCAATGAATTTGGAAAGTGTGCGTGCGCAATCATATTGACTTTTCTAGTAAGGAGCTAACTTCAGGGAGGCTTCGCTACAGGTCAGAGCTGTTCTATAAAGTATAGGCAATGCCCATTTTCAAGAACTGCCACAATCTACACGTAATTTAAGACATCCTATATCAAATTTCAATGACGATAATCCAATCAAGCGCACAAGAAAGCCCATCATGCTTTTACATAGGGTCAGAACTCTAACGGTGACGAGTAAGTGAAGAATTTCGAATGAACGCACGTCGCGCCACACTTTTTAGTTGAAAGCGTTGGTTTGTCTCCCTTAACCAGTGATTTGCTTTAATTTTGCGTATAGGGTATCATGACCACATTTCATTGAGTGTTGAAATAAATTGCAGGGCTCAATGTAGGGATAATGTTTCTAGTTTTCGTCCAGTCCATCGCAAGTTGGGTTGCAAAAGTGTTAACACAGTTCTTGTTTAAATATTATTGCAAATCAACACGCAGCTGTGCATTCGGCGCTTATGTAATTATACTGCAGTTCTTAGTGCTGTTTTAAATTATTTGTACCAACGTAATACCCGAGGAAGTAAAGTACGAAACAAACGTGCAATTTTCTATGCGATGTGGCATGTGGTGTCGCACGGTGCCGCGTGCCACATGCGACGGTTCAGGACACACGAGGGTGAAGAAGCTATGAGCGGCAGGCTCCACCCCTTGCGGTGTCTCGTAAGTCAGGGTCGAACGACTTGTTATGCTCACAATGAAGCTCAAAACAAAGAACATTTCACAGGCACACCTCGTTCCATACAAAAGTAATGAATAAAATGCCTTTGGTAATGACAAGCACGTCGCAACAGCGGTAACAGCTGATTATTCATGCCTCCGACAGGTAGTTCTAGCATGGCGGGCGCCGGCCATCGCCCATGCCATTTAGACGTGAGCCTATCATAGAGCGCTTGTTTTGGACAACACTTTTAAGTTGTGCACTCGTATCTAATGCGTTAGCACGCACCATTACTTTCTCGATGTCATTGATGTAATGAGCAAAGGCGAAAGCGAAGCGAGCTGGCTCACACAGACGTGGGTGAAGCCATGCTCACCTGTGAAATGACCTTGCATCGCTGCTCACAATCTCCGATCTCGCTATCGACTTCAAAACGGGCGTTGTCTTGCAGAAATGGCACACTTGTCACATCACCTTATTTAATCCAGACTAATTTCCAGTCACAAGAGAAATCTACTCAACGTTTGTCACACCGCCGCAAGCAGCGATGGCAGGAAATCCAGGCTCGCGCCACTCCATTGACTCGCCTCAACTGTTCTAGAACACGGGTGATGGGAGTGAAGTCTGAGTATGACGCCACCAGCGACATGACACCACTCGTCAGCTCGCGCCGTGATTGGCTGTGGCCATGTGGCTGTGCGTTGCGGCGACGAAAATATCTGACTGGTTACATGCTCGCCGCATCTGCTACACGAAGGTACGATGCGATGGTATGTCATGAAGCGTCACAAAACGTCACCACTGCGGCTGCCATATCTGCGCGCCACACGCCGCATCACACAGAAAATCGCCCCTTCTGTTACGAGCTTTAGCAGTGCGGGCAACCCAGGGGCGATTGCGCGCTTTTCTAGGGGGTGGCCCACTGACGAGTAACGTGGATATGAGGTAGATGCTGTTATGCCTGGGAGTCCAGAATAAACGTCATTGCTTCTGCAAAGACAACCAGTGTCAAGGCCAGCGAGCGAGCCCGCCTGACGCCATCACCTCGACGACGTCATCTAGCCAGGCAGCACTGCGTGTCTTACGCAACGCTCAGCGAGCTCCCTCAACCCACGGGCCCGATAGCAGCCCGATGAAGCAGTCGACGCCACCCAATCTGGCGACTTACGCAACGCGTGGCAGTACCACAACCTCATGGATGCAACCAAACGGTGGTTTCTGATTGAAAGATTCTGACGCCACGGACAGTAATGGTTCTGATTGGACATTGCTGATTAAAGGTATCACTCGGGGCCTCTGAAGAACCAAGCAGTGCGAAGCCAAGCAGCTGACTTATGCGTCAGAAAGACAACCGCAGCGTTGGAGCGTCCGAAGACATCTTGGCTCTTCCAGTCCCTTGTACTGTCGGCCCAGCCGGTGACTATGGCAGCGGCGAGATTTGTAGCTGCGGCACCATGCGGAACCGTGGCGTGGGAGTGTAGTAACAATGCAGAAGGATTGTTTGGGCCGGATTAAGTCATATATTAGGTTGATTATTTTTAACTTTGTAGTTTATCATATTTTAAACCTCGTTGGCTTATCTTGATTTCAAGCGTTGTTAGCCTTTTTTTGGGAAGCTGTTGACCTCTGTATAACGATCCAATATGAGGCCGTGAGTGTAAAACAAGCGCAGCCCTCAAATACTACGCACCTGAAAGGCCATTGTGATAATCATTGTTGTTATCCCCACCAACTCCATCTTTATATGCCAGATATAAAATACAATGGAAAAAAACGTGAAAACTCACAGGATCAGAAGGTGTGAAGTAAGCACTCAAAGTGGAGAATGGTTACAGGACCCGTGAGCATTCCTACAGTGGTTTTGCAAATGGGAAAGTTGGGGTTTGAGGGCTCGGGTGTTCTTCCGTGGAAAACAAGGAAGACGCTTTATTGCTGCGCCACTTTGCTACGTTTTTTTCTGTTGGGCAGTTTTTAATATGCAAAAAGCGAATGAGAATGGTAGGCTTCCTTTTAATTCATGGGGTGTTAGTGTGTTAAAATATATCAGACCCTTGCTTTCCGAGGCCAAAACTTTTTTGATGCGAAGCAACTCTTTGACTCACATGCATTCGTTTGAACGAGCTGCAATGCGCTCCCTTTGGTGCAGGTGCTGGAGCGGTGCCAACTATGTTACGGCGAATCAGCGCAGCGTGTTGAGGTCACGCTCCCCTCGCAATGCATGCTCTCTCTCGCCTGCCGCACGATTGCCACCTCGTTCATTCGCACGCAACGCTGCCCCTACCACCGCTTGATTCTCCGCCGACTGGTGTGTTCATGCGAAAACTACCCACCAAATTAAGCTGAACCTGCATCGATCTGGTCTTTGCTAACTTCGACGTATAATGTCTGCAGGAACCTTTCACCGTGCACTTCACCGATCGCAAGGCCGTGGTAGTCAACGTGAAACACACGCGAGCTCCAATTTAGCGTCCGTCTACACTCTGAAGAAACGACAAGGCTTAGTCCTGCCGTCACTTAAAACAAATGTACCAACGCTCATCGCAGCCCCCGCGCTAGCGCCGTTCAACGTGTGAGGCCACCCGTGCATACCGCTGCAGCTTCGTATTCCATCATAGTACTCTTTGAGAAGATGGTGTGATTTTTTTTTCATTTAAGTACATTTTTACATTACGGCGTTCAACATTTGCCGTGCGTCTTTTTCAAAGCCCAAAAGATCCGTTTGGGGCAACATTTACGTGCAGAAAATCTGCTCAAATCTCAAAACCCTTTTACGTACTTTGTTCGTTCTACGAATGCATTAGGAATTTTGTGAAAGCTCTCTCGAGGGGAGCAACACCACGTGGTCGGCACTCTGCGTATAAGTTATTCGATCGGACGGGGGTGTGGTATTTTTTGATAGGCGACATTTGTCCGCACACATTCGCTTCAAATACACACACAGCTTACTTGTTATATTGCGCTCTCGACAAGTTCTGTGTCATCCTGTAAAACTAGAGTGAGATTCAGAGTATGCAAGATTCAGCGTTCTGGGGCTTCGAGTCATGGGTGAAGCGAGTGCAGAAGCTGTGGCAAAGTAATGGTTAAATACATTTCGATATATCTCAGTAAAAGAGAACCAATTTTGAGCAACAAAACCCTTATCTATCAGTATTTTCTGAAAGATCAGAAAATGTCGCCCGCATGGTTCTAAATTGTTTCAGTAAGAAAAAAATATTGTTTGACAAGTCGGCAACAGTATCATGCTCATTTATTATGTTTTTTTAACACTGTTAAAACATGGAAAAAATGGCAACATTGTTGAAACGATATGTTCACTTATAATTTTCAAATATCTTTTCTAATAAAGCCCGATACAATAAGCCCTCTGACGGTACAGATAGACTTCTTAAATGCAAAGCATTTCTTAGCGAACTTCGGCGACTTTGAGCGTATCTATCTATCTATCTATCTATCTATCTATCTATCTATCTATCTATCTATCTATCTATCTATCTATCTATCTATCTATCTATCTATCTATCTAGCCGCCTACGACTTATAGCTCTCGTAAATGTTTCGTTAATGGTATCAAATTGTACCAAACTTGGTACCAAATGTACCAAATGTACTTGGTTATTGGTACCAAACTTGGTATGGCATAACATGACTGTATGAAAGACAAACATGACTTGTCATGACATAAAAATCATGTGTTGTATGTCATGAATGTCGTGATTTACGTTTCATTGTCCTGCAGCTCTTTCGGTGGTTTCGGTCACATGACATGGTGAAAAACTGGTGTGGCATGACTTGATTGCATGGCGAACACAAGAAACAAACCCTAACATGAAAACCGTGACATGCGTGTCATGTAACAACTTGACTACATGCCACGCTCATGATGTGCTCGTGGCCGTTTCGCTAGTCTCGCATATACTAAATATGGTATTACAATACGTGAATGGTTAACGAAGGTATGATACTGGTGCTAACATGATAAACATGAGATGTATGTGCCGTGTATATAATTGACTACATGCTACGCTCATGATGCGGTCGCGGCCATTTTCAAGATCCCCATATACAAAATTTAGTATCACGCGACGTGAATGGATGACGAAGGCAAATGACACGTCTGAACAAGATAATAACGATATGGGTGTCTTGTAAAACATGAATATGTGTTACGCTCATAGCATGCTCGCGGCCTTTGAACTAGTTCAACATTTATCAAATTTCGTATTCCATGACTACAGCGGACGCCAAATGTAAACGTCACGCCCAAACATGATAATCATGATATGCGTGTCATGCAAAACACGACTACATGCGACGCCGGCGTTGCCATGCTATGCACTGATCCTAACATATTGTTACGGTGCGATGGATGCCTTTATTTACAGGAGATGATCAATGCGAGAGTCCAGGGATCTGGCCGATCACCGCTCGTGCCAACCTCGTTCTCCTCTTCTTCCACGCGCATCCTCAGTATCGTAGCAATTCCCCCTTTGCAGACGATGCCCACCGGGCGAGTTAGGTTTCGTTGCGATGATGATAGCGTTTTTAAACGGGCAACATGAACGATGTTGGTCTTGCTTGAGCGGCGGCCAGTTGACAACAGCTGAGATATCACGTACGTGACATCACTTAGACGTTCCAAGACAACAAACGGACCGGTGTAGTTGGCCAGAAACTTTTGGCAGAGGCCGCGCTTGGCAGTGACGGCGGAACTGTGAACGTCGTAATAAGCAATCTGCTTTCTGTACAGGCTGACGCACGTTTTTCACCGGTGATACCCAACCCTGGAAGGAAAGGTACCGTGGTCCCTGGCTGCATAGTTACGCTGCTGCGTGCTTCATTTGTGCGCCTGCGTGCTGCCGTGTCCTGCGCGGTGCAGCTTCGTCCACGTCATCAAATTCACCCCTACAAGAAGAGCGCTCAGGTCGCCGGCTGCATCACTTGGCAGTGACGGCGGAACTGTGAACGTCGTAATAAGCAATCTGCTTTCTGTACAGGCTGACGCACGTTTTTCACCGGTGATACCCAACCCTGGAAGGAAAGGTACCGTGGTCCCTGGCTGCATAGTTACGCTGCTGCGTGCTTCATTTGTGCGCCTGCGTGCTGCCGTGTCCTGCGCGGTGCAGCTTCGTCCACGTCATCAAATTCACCCTACAAGAAGAGCGCTCAGGTCGCCGGCTGCATCACTTGGCAGTGACGGCGGAACTGTGAACGTCGTAATAAGCAATCTGCTTTCTGTACAGGTCAGTGACCAAGTATACTGAGCTGCTTATAGCTTTTGTTGTGTGTTCCGTCGTCACTGCCAAATTGTTTTGAATTATCTGTGGTGCTTTCTTGCTTCTTTCGTAAATCATTAAGATTTGTTATGGCTAAATTGAAGGAGGAAATGAAGACTGAATGTGTGAAGTTAAAGGAGGAGGTGCAGCAGGAACTTAAGATGTTCCGTGACTCTGTGGTAAGGGATTTCAGGAATGAAATTCGAGACTTGAAAACAGAACAAAGGAACATGACTAAAAGCATTGACTACGCTCACGACAGTATTGAGGAGTTGAAGAAAAAATTAGAAGAAGCTGTCGCTGAAAGTGCTCGCCTTAAAAGTGATAATGCTTCTCTACGCCTAGAAAACGCGTCCTTGAAAACCTCTGTATTTGAATTGGAGCATCGATTGACCGGCTGTGAACAGTACTCTAGGAATGTCAATATAGAAATACAAGGCGTTGTGAAAAGGGAGGACTGAATCGGTCAGTGACTTACTTTGTACGCTAGGCACGGTTATCGGAGAGCCGCTTAGCAAGGATGACATAGAGGCGTGTCACCGTGTGCCGAGTAGAACGGAAAACAAGAGCAACATCGTTGTTCAATTTAAGTCCCGCGTCAAACGGGACAGGGTGCTAAAGAAGGCAAAAAAAGCGCGCCTTACAAATGCAGATTTGGGCATTGGCAACTCAACTTCCTTTTCACCGCCTGTGTATGTGAATGAACATCTCTGCCCGACGTTGAAAAAACTGCTCGCGACCGCTGTAAAAAAGAAGTACGAAATGAAATGGAAATCTGTATGGTCTTACAACGGGAAGATATACGCCAAACAGACTGACGAAACACCTGCTGTACACATACCCAGCGAGCGTGATATCGACAGGATTTTTGGAGGGCAAAATAGTTCTGTGTCTGCATAATGTCAGTTGATGTGCTTGCTTGAAACTTTGAAATAGCATTTATTTCGCTATGGATTACCTAGAGCTTGCTTTTCCTCGCGATATCTGCTTACACAATCAAACAGGCAACTCAGTTCTGCATATTAACACGAGGTCACTTAACCATAAAAGGGACGACGTTGCACTCTTTTTAGAGCAATTCCAAATAAAATTTGACCTCATTATGATGACTGAAACTTGGGGTACAAATGATGAACCTACTTTTACTCTGGATGGCTACAATACATTCTATCTTAATCGGACGCATAAGCGAGGGGGAGGGGTTGCTTTGCTCGTTACGACAAAAAAGAGTTGCCACGTCGTCCCTGAATTCAGTAAGATAACAGATGAATATGAAATACTTACAGTCCAGTTTAAAGATGAGCTTATCTCGGTAACCTACCGACCGCCAAATGGAAGCATGGCAAGTTTCATGCAATTTTACGAGAACTTCTTGGAGTATGCTTGTTGTAATAATTTCCTCCTTATTTCTGCAGGAGATTTTAATATTAACCTACTGGAGGAAAACTGTGTCACCCGCGAGCTAAATAACCTTTTGCTCTCGAGTGGTTTTAAAAATCTAATTAATACGCCAACACGAATTACATGCTCCACTTCATCAGCACTGGATCTTGTCATTACCAATATTGACACAGTAATTTATAGCGCAGGCACAATAACATCTGATATTAGTGACCACTGTCCCGTGTTTATGAACTATTTTTGCAAACCTCTCGATAAAGGGACGCGGCGGGTGCTGCCTACCATACAGCATATTACATCTCGAAGTCTTGAAGCTTTTACGCTCGATATATCCAAACAAAACTGGTCATCTGTATTTAAGGAGAAAAATGCCGATAACGCATATGATGCATTCATCCAAACTTTTCGACGCATTTACGCAAAACATTTTCCATTTAAAACATTAAAATCTGCAAGAAAGGCAAGGAAACCCTGGGTCACTCGCGAGCATCTGAGTATGATAAAGCGTAAAAACATCTGCTATCACACTTTTCTACGTACGCGCTCTGCCGAAACTTTGAAAGAATTTAAAAAGCTTCGCAATAGATTAAACGCTGAACTTCAACGTGCCAAGAAAGCCTACTATCAGCGTATCTTTGTACATGCCAATCGGCAACGTTCAAGTGCTACGTGGAAGCTAATTAATACCATACTCGGTCGTGATAATAAAAATGCTTTGCCTGAGTCCATAACCTTTGGGGGTAAAGATTTTAGAGGTGCAGCACTCGCAGATCATTTTAATAACTACTTCATAAATGCAGTAGCGTTGTGCAATGATAACGCGGATTTTGTCGCCGGATGCAGTAACGTGAGCCAAAGTATCTTTCTTGACCCAACAAACGAAAGTGAAGTATGCGAAATCTTCAAGCATCTAAATAGTACTAAATCTCTTGATGCCGATGACCTGCAGATCACACCAATAAAACATGTTTTATATTTACTTAGTAGTGTACTAACCTATATATATAACTTAGTTCTTGAACATGGTGTTTTTCCAGAAGCCATGAAGAAAGCTCGCGTATCAGTCATTTTTAAGGGTGGTGACCGCAACAGTGAAAGTAACTACAGGCCTATATCGGTCCTTCCTGTCTTCTCTAAATGTTTAGAAAAAATTATTCATGTCCGCATAACGAAATTTTTAATAAACACAATGTGTTAACAGATGCGCAGTTTGGCTTTATAAGCGGCAAGTCCACTGAAACTGCATTGTTGACATTAAAGGAAGCTATACTTCTTAACTTTGAACAAAATAAATTCACACTCAGCATATTTCTAGACTTCAGTAAGGCATTTGACTCGCTTCATCATAATATATTGTTAGACAAATTAGAATCAAATGGCATTCGGGGTGTTGCCAAATCTTTAATTCGATCATATCTTAGCAATAGGTGCCAAAGTGTTTACATTAATGAAAACAGCTCGTCATTCTTGCCCCTCACTCGTGGTGTGCCGCAAGGCAGTATACTTGGTCCGCTGATGTTCAATGTTTACATTAATGACATTGTTCAACTGGACACAACAGTTAAATACGTCATATATGCGGACGATTCAACAATAATCCTTGATGGCGTTAACTTAGATGACATTGTAAGCAAAGCAAATGATATACTTTCAAGAATTTCGTCATGGTCCAGAATGAACCAGCTTAAAATTAATCCAAATAAAACCAAAGCCATTGTTTTTCGTGCCAAAAATAAAGTACTCGCTACCCATCAACCTTTAGTTCTTGAATCAGTGCCGATTGATATTGTTGATAGCTACAAAATACTTGGAGTTTATTTTTCTTCCAATCTAGGCTGGGATACACATGTAAATTTTATTTGTAAAAAGCTTTCTTCGGTAACAGGAGTGATGTCTCGTTGCCGTGACATTTTGCCGCTCAAAGTGAAACTTCAGATATATTATGCGCTATTTAATTCACATCTAATGTATTGCAGCCTTGTATGGGCCACGACAAGCAAAGCAAACATCAATAAAGTCATTACTTTGCAAAAAAAATAGTCCGCCAGATTGGAAATATTGAACCGTTCGGAACGACGCGTGGAGCTTTCCAAGAATTTAATATAATACGAGCTGACAACCTTTACACATTTCGCTTATTGCACACACTTTATTTCTCGAATAAGGAATTCTCCAACTTCATTAGATCACTGTCATGCCTACAGCGTCGTGTCATTACGATTCCTACAAGAAATACAGATATTTGGTTCGTACCGCGTTTCCGCACTACATATAGACACCAAGCCTTGGCCTACAACGTTCCCACAACACTTAACACGCACGAAAGTACAATCTCCTGTAACAAAAAACAACTACACTCACATTTCTGCTCTCTGGCTCCATAGGAACATGCGCAACAACCCATTCTCACAGTCTATGTAATTTTTTTTTTTTTTTTTTTTTTCAGTCTAGTGTAAATAAATTGTATCATGTTATATCTCGTTATTTTGCGTTGTATTAGCGATATGAATGTATGTGTTTTCACATAAATGTATATATGTTTCTTTTAGGTTGATAAGTGTCAATGTATACGACTGTCTGTGCATGATGTATTTTGCTTATTGAAACCCCTTTTTTACACATTTTATAACAGGTATTGTAAAATAATCAGTTAAAAAAATCATTTTTGAATTGTGTATTGTTCATGTTTTTTTTTTTTTTTTTTTTTTTTTTTTTTTTTTTTTATGTACTTGTAATCATTTCCGCACTACTGCCATGTGTATATTCAGGTCACCAGGGCCTTTGTCAAGCCGTTCTCACGGCTTTTAGCCTTGGCGACCTTCCAGTTTGGTCTGGTAAATAAATAAAGAAATTGAAAAAAAAAAATTGAAGCGGCGTCCAAAGCCACACCAAATCCCCTTTCTCAAACCATACGTGCCGGTGACTTCTGTCGTAACGGTTTTTGGAGCGTTTCTGTGAGACGAAAGTTCGAAGACAGGCGATGCGGCCGGGCCTCTTCTGCGCGGCAAATGGTTTCGGCGAGAGTAGGTTGATCAGTCTCGGAAAAAGGAAGAATAGTGTCAAGAGCTGTGCGGGGTTGGCGTGCGTAGAGCAGATAAAATGGACTGTATCTCGTTGTTTCGTGCTGTGCAGTGTTGTAGGCGAAAGTTATAAATGGCAAAATCGCGTCCCATGTTTTGTGTCCAGAATCAACATACATGGAAATCATGTTGACGAGAGTCCTATTTGTTCGTTCCGTCAAACCATTAGCCTGCGGGTGATACGGGGTAGTGTGACGAAAATGGCATGAAGCAAGACGAAAGAGGTCTTCAACTACATCGGCAACAAATTGCCGCCCGCGATCACTGATGATGACACGGGGGGATCCATGGCGTAATATAACGTGTGACAGCATGAACTGTGAAACTTGAGTGGCCGTTGCCGCAGGAATCGCCGCAGTTTCGGCGTAACGTGTGAGGTGGTCAACGCCCACAATAATCCATCGGTTGCCGTTCGTTGATCGCGGAAAAGGGCCGAGCAGGTCGACACCTACGACGTCAAATGGTGAACTCGGGGGTGCTATGGGATGAAGTAGTCCGGCTGGCGGAGTTGTAGGACGCTTGTGGCGTTGACATTGCTCACAGCTCGCAACGTATGCAGTCACACTTTTACGCATCTTCGGCCAGAAGAAGCGTTCTTGCGTGCGATAAAATGTCCTAGAAAAACCCATATGGCCAGATGTTGGGTCGTCGTGCATTGCTCGAAGTACGTGTTGTCGAAGACTTGTAGGCACAACTAGAAGTAGGCGAGGGCCTACGCCGGAATAATTCTTTTTGTAAAGAACGCCATCCTTTACGACGAAACCACGTTGACCGTTCGTTCCGAAAATAAAGAAAGAAGCGAGACTGTTGTCATTGCGTTGCTCTGCTCGAAAAGTTGTTAGGTCGGGGAACGGAGTATCCACTACAGCCAAATATTCATCAATGTTGTCAGCGTCACACTCGGTTGTCGGAAGGGGAAGTCGTGAAAGGCAATCAGCGTCGGCATGACGACGACCGCTCTTGTAGCAGACTTCAATGTCGTGTTCTTGCAATCGTAATGCCCAACGAGCAAGACGACCAGATGGGTCCCGTAGTCCAGTGAGCCAACATAAAGAATGGTGGTCCGTGACAATCGAGAATCGGCGTCCATAGATATAAGGGCGAAACTTGTGCACGGCGAATATGACCGCGAGACATTCCTGCTCTGTCACAGTATAGTTTCGCTCCGGCTTACTTAAACAGCGACTGGCATAGGCAACGACGTGTTCAGCAGCTCCATGGCGTTGTACCAAGACGGCGCCAATACCTACACCACTGGCGTCGGTATGAACTTCTGTGGCAGCAGATGGGTCATAGTGGCGAAGTACGGGCCCTGACGTAAGAGCAAACTTGAGTTGCGAAAAAGACAACTCGCATTCCGCTGACCACCGAAAAGGTGCGTTCTTGTTGAGTAGGGACGTCAAAGGGTAAGCGAGGTCGGCGAACCTGGGCACGAAGCGACGGAAGTACGAGCATAGGCCCAAAAAGCTTCGCAACTCTCGTACCGACTGAGGTTGTTTGAAGCTGCTGACTGCTGCGACTTTCTGGGGATCGGGTCGAACGCCATGCTTGTCCACCAGGTGACCGAGAACGAGAGTCTCACGGCTGCCAAAGTGACACTTCTTAGAGTTCAGGGTGAGCTTAGCTCTCTCAAGGCAGGTGAGAACAATGTCTAGACGATGGTTGTGTTCATCGAATGTACGGCCAAATATTATAATGTCATCCAGGTAGCAAAGACAAACTTCCCACTTTAGTCCACGTAACACAGAGTCCATGAAGCGCTCAAACGTGGCTGGAGCGTTGCATAGGCCAAACGGCATTACATTGAATTCAAATAGACCATCTGGGGTTATGAAGGCCGTTTTCTCTTTGTCATTCGGGTGCATGGGTATTTGCCAATAACCAGATCTCAAATCCACGGATGAGAAGTACGATGCCGAATGTAAACAATCGATGACATCATCAATCCTGGGAAGCGGGTAGACGTCCTTTTTAGTAACAGAGTTGAGCCTTCTGTAATCCACGCAGAATCGCCATGTACCATCCTTTTTTCGGACAAGAATCACAGGGGCAGCCCAAGGACTACACGACTCTTGGATAACCCTTTTCTTTAACATCTCTTCTACCTGTTGAGTAATGACCTTGCGCTCCGCAGATGAGACACGGTATGGTTTCTGTCGGATAGGGTGAGCGGATCCTGTGTCAATCCCATGGCGAGTACGCCACTCGGGTACACTTATTTGCTCTTCTTTCTGCACAAAGTCAAATATAGTAGCGTGCTTCGCAAGGACTTCGACCAAAGCTTGACGTTTTTCTGATGATAGCGACTTGTTTACCATAATCAGAAAGTTGGCTTCTGTATGGTACGTTGCACAAATAGGATCTACTCTCTCGTCACTTAAAGATGCAATGAAACTGGTCGCATTTTGTTCGAAGCGGGCGACTCGCATTCCGCCGGGTAGCATAACAGGTTCATTTGAATAGTTCGACACCCATAAGGCCGATCGCCTATCACTGATCGACAGAACACAATGTGGAATGAGCACATTTTTCTTGGCGCAATTAAGAGGAATGGGCTCCACAAGAACATCAAACTTTCCGGCGTCCGAGGCAGAGGCGTCAACGCGTACGGTCTTCATCGAGTTGGGCGGCAAGACAACATCCTCAATGACGGTGATAGATCCTTGACAGCACCTAGGATCGTCAGTAAATGCCGATAGCATAATCTCGCCAGCACCGCAATCTACAGTAGCCCCGCACTCGCGTAGAAAATCGATGCCCAAGATGATGTCATGGGTGGAGCTGGTCAGGACGGCGAATTCAGCCTCGAAGACCTTGTCACCCAAAGTGACACTAACAACACACACACCGATCGGGCACAATGTCTCCCCGCTCACTGCACGAAATGATGCACAACTGTCCCAGCGAAACATCACTTTATGTCCTAGCCGCAATTTGAAGTTAAGACTCATCACTGAAACAGCTGCTCCAGTATCTATCAAAGCCATCGTAGGAAGTCCATCAATAAGCACGGGGACCCTATTTTGAGTCATAAAAACGGGTGGAGGCATAGGCGGATGTAGTGACAAATGTTCGGCGACCTCACCTCCATTGGCCGCACCACCTAGTTTCCCGGAGGCGGGGAGGTGACGCGTCGACCAGGAGATGGGGAACGGAACCGGCGTGTTGTGGGGGGCGTCAAGCTTCGCACGGAGGAAGGCGAGTCGTTGCGTAAATTCCGGTGGAAATTGCGTCATACATGTGTATCACTGTGGGTCGTTTGCTGGAAGCCGTCCCCAACGTACGCGTCCCGCATTGAACTCATAACACCACGCCAGCGGTTTTGTCGAGAAGAAGGTAATGGTCCCTCGTAGTAGCGTTGCTGGGGGCGACGCCTTTGACCACAGAATCGAGCCACATGTCCACGGAAACCGCAGTTATAGCACACAGGGGCCTCACGCACGTCGCCAAACCTTCCACGAGGCGCCATGTGCCCATGATCGTCCCACGAGACACCATTGTAGGGGGTTGGCGGGAGGCGTTCTGGAAACCACGGCGATGATGTAAGTGTCGGTTGGGGGCGCTGGTGCTCTTGATTGGGGCACATCATATAGGTGGCATCAACGGCAGCACACATTGCGTCGTATGCGGGGAGGTGTTGATAGCAGGTGCTCTCGGCGGGTTGACAGCATCACGTCGTCCAAGTTCTTCGCGTACGATTGCCTGATCATGAGGCAAGATCACAGGGGGATGTTGGAGGGACGTCGACACTTGCAACGGTGGTGACGTTGGCAAGTCTACCAAAATTGGGAGTGATGCGCCTAGCCTTCAGGGTCTCCAACGTGCGGCAGTGTTGTATTACGTCCGCTACAGACGCCAAGGTGTCCTTGCCGATGAGGAAATTGTAGACATCCTCAGCAACCCCTTTGAGAAGAATGCCCTACCTTGTCATCTTCTTTCATGCGTGGGTCTACAG